>NC_069401.1:102523608-102575234 GCF_026875155.1 Cherax quadricarinatus | reverse complement strand
GGACTTTTCCCCAACCTTAACTATGCCGGAATGAAAAAACGTTACTATATCTCTATCCTATCTATTGAAATTTTACTAACATTAAACGCTGTCCTCGAGTGGATCCAGTGTGGTACTTGACAATATTGGCCTTGTTCATAACAGTAGGCACCCACTTCCCTCACTGTGTTGAAGGCTCTGCTGAAATGACAGATCTATCCAGGATGGGTCCAGGCGAGAGATGAGACGTCTTGCTCTGTTCTCTACTCTGTCAAGCAGTCGCAGATGAGAGGGGGGGGGGCAGGCAACCAAGAAAGTGGAGCATGCTCAAGGTGTGAGCGTACTTGTGCCTCGTAAAGAATCTTGCAACCCCTACTGTCAAGCAGATGCGAGATACGGCGAAGTGCTGTAAGCTTCCTGGCTGCCTTGTTTGCAAGATTTACATGATTCTTCATGGTTAGTTTGGAGTCAAATTTCACCCCAAGGATATCAACTTCTTTTCCAGGTGCCAGCACCCTCCCATTCATCCTTACTACTGCACCAGCACTATCATCATGGTGCCTAGAGACCATCATTTGCGTTTTCTCAGGTGCAAATGTTACTTGCCATCTATTTCCCCAAGCTAATATAGCTCGAAGCTGGTGATTGATGTAGCTTAGAGCAGCTGGAATTTCTTTCTTTCTCTCTCTCTCTCTCTCTCTCTCTCTCTCTCTCTCTCTCTTCAAAAATAAGAAAAAAAGAAAAAAGGGAAGTAAAGGGAAAAAAAGGAAAAAAAAAATGGTGGGGACTTGCAGAAACCAGGGATCAGATGAGAATGGTTCTGGTAGGGAGGAGTGGATGGAGGAGCAGTGGAAAAGGATGGAACAAGAGTGGGAGAGAAAATTAGGAGAGCTTTCTGAAAAAATGGAGAAAGAGCTTTCTGTGAAATTAGAAAAGAGGTTGGAGAAGTAGAAGAAGAATTGGGAGGCACAAGTCGAAACTGCAGTAGCCAGGATAAGGGTCCTAGAAGATGAGGTAAACAGGCTGAAGCGAGTTACAGGGGCACTGACCAGAGAAGACACAGCATATGAAGCTGAAAGGCCGAACAGGAAGGAAGGAGATATGAATTATGCTAAGGTCATATCAGCCTGCCAAGAAGAGCCAAGGAGTGAAAGGGGAGAGCAGCTGGGTGCAGATGGAGAGGGTGATAGGTCAAATGCAAAGGCACAACCATGCTGCCAAGGGCCAGTGGAGTGGAAAAAACAAGGGAGAAAATGACCACGTACAGACAGGAACCAGAGTCACAGAGGGAGAGGCAAAGGGAGGAGGAAAGGGCAAAATCAGTGTTTATCCATTGGCTTCAGGAGAGAGAGGAAAGAACACACACTGAAATATGGCAGGCAGAAAGAAAGGAGATTGAGAACATCACAGAAATAGGTGAAGAAGAAGACATGGAATTTTCAGAGAATAGGGGGGTACTTAAATGGGAGAAAAGACTGATCAAGCTGATTCTCAGGACAGAAATAGTGCGGAACAGGATCCTCCACGAGAAACCACAGTTGAAGTACTTAGAAGAGTTCAAGAAGGTGTTCCTAGACAGAGACAGAAAACAAACACAACGAGAGCAGCTGAGGGAGAGGACAAAAAAAGCGATTGAGCTAGGAAAGGAGACAAGGACGGAACCAGCAGAGGTCAACCAGAGCAGGACAGAGCAGCAAGGGCAAGCACACACAGAACCATCCTCAGAACCCCACAACCTATCACACCATCCGAACACAAACTACAGTCCATACTCACAGCTTCCACCCAATACCCAGCTATAGAATCCCACAGTATGCTACCAGGTCTCCCACCCTCATAGGCCTCCCAAACCACAGTGTTGGAGAGGAAACTAAAGGTATGGTACACAAACGCTGATGGAATAAATCAGTGGGAGGAGTGGCACAAAAGAGTCAGAGGCATCACCGGACATCATAGCTCTCACAGAAACCAAGCTTACAGGTATGATAACAGATGCCATCTTTCCAACGGCATACTAGATCCTGAGGAAAGACAGAGGGAACAGGGGGGGTGGAGAAGTCTCACTGCTGATCAAAAACCAAAGGAATTTTGATGAACTGGAGAGAGGAGACAGCAGAGCAGCAAGTGATTACATAGCAGGAACGCTTCACCCTGGAGGTCCGAAAGTGGTAATTGCAGTGACGTATAATCTACCACAGAACAGCAGGAGGCCAAGGCAAGAGTATGATGAGAGCAATAGAGTGATGGTTGTCACACTGGCTGCAGTGGTCAGAAGAGCTCATGCATGCAGGGCAAAGCTTTTGATCATGGGTGACTTTAAACACAAGGAAATCTATTGGGAGAACTTGGAGCCACATGGGGGCCAAGATACATGGAGGGCTAAGATGATGGAGGTGGTACTGGAAAACTTCATGTACCAACACGTAAGGGACACTACAAGAGAGAGAGGAGAGGATGAACCAGCAAGACTGGACCTAGTATTCACCTTGAGTAGTGCAGATGTTGAGGATACCACATATGAAAGCCCCCTTGGGGCCAGCGATCATATGGTTTTAAGCTTCGAATACACAGTAGACCTACAAGGGGAGGGGGAAGCAGGAAGGCCAGGCCAAAAGAAGCCAAACTACAAGAAAGAGGCTACACGGGAATGAGGAACTTCCTGAACGGTGCTCAGTGGGACAGAGAACTGGCAGGGAAGCCAGTTAATGAGATGGAATTTGTAAAAAGAATGTGGAAGGAGGCTGAGGAGAAGTTTGTACCCAAGGGTAACAGGAATAACGAAAAAGCCACGATGAGCCCATGGTTCACCTAAAGGTGCAGGGAGGCAAAAACCAAGTGTACTTGGGAATGGAAGAAATATAAAAGGCAAAGGACTCAGGAGAATAAGGAGAGCAGTCGTAGAGCCAGAAATGAATATGCACAGATAAGAAGGGAGGCCCAACGATAATATGAAAACGACATAGCAGTGAAAGCCAAATCTGACCAAAAGCTGTTTTACAGCCACATCAGGAGGAAAACAACAGTCAAGGACCGGGCAATCAGCCTAAGGAAGGAAGGAGGAGAGACAAGAAATGACCAAGAAGTATGTGAGGAACTCAACAAGAGATTCGAAGAAGAGTTCACAGAGGAGACAGAAGGGGCTCCAGAAAGACGGAGAGGTGGGGTACACTACCAAGTGCTGAACACAGTACACACAACCAACGAAGAAGTGAGGCTTCTGAGTGAGCTAGATACCCCAAAGGCAATGGGACTGGATAACATCTCTCCATGAGTCCTGAGAGAGGGAGCAGAGTCGCTTTGTGTACCCCTCACAATAATATTCAATACATCTATCAAAACAGGGAGATTGCTTGAGGCATGGAAGACAGCAAATGTAGTCCCAATCTTTAAAAATGGAGACAGACATGAAGCACTAAACTACAGACCAGTGTCACTGACATGTAGAGTATGCAAAGTCATGGAGAAGATTATCAGGAGAAGAGTAGTGGAACACCTAGAAAGAAATGATCTCAACAGCAGCCAACATGGTTTCAGGGACGGGAAATCCTGTGTCACAAACCTACTGGAGTTCTATGACATGGTGACAGCAGTAAGACAAGAGAGAGAGGGGTGGGTGGATTGCATATTCTAGGACTGCAATAGGCGTTTGACACAGTGCCACACAAGAGATTAGTGCAAAAACTGGAGGACCAAGCAGGGATAACAGGGAAGGCACTACAATGGATCAGGGAATAATTGTCAGGAAGACAGCAGCGAGTCATGGTACGTGGCGAGGTGTCAGAGTGGGCACCTGTGACCAGAGGGGTCCCACAGGGGTCAGTCCTAGGACAAGTGCTGCTTCTGGTATTTGTGAACGACATGACGGAAGGAATAGACTCTGAGGTGTCCTTGTTTGCAGATGACGTGAAGTTGATGAGAAGAATCCACTCGATCGAAGACCAGGCAGAACTACAAAGGGATCTGGACAGGCTGCAGACCTGATCCAGCAATTGGCTCCTGAAGTTCAACCCCACCAAGTGCAAAGTCATGAAGATTGGGGAAGGGCAAAGAAGACCGCAGACGGAGTACAGTCTAGGGGGCCAGAGACTACAAACCTCACTCAAGGAAAAAGATCTTGGGGTGAGTATAACACCAGGAACATCTCCTGAAGCGCACATCAACCAAATAACGGCTGCAGCATATGGGCGCCTAGCAAACCTCAGAACAGCATTCCGACACCTTAATAACGAATCGTTCAGGACCCTGTACACCGTGTACGTTAGGCCCATATTGGAGTATGCGGCACCAGTTTGGAACCCACACCTAGCCAAGCACATAAAGAAACTAGAGAAAGTGCAAAGGTTTGCAACAAGACTAGTCCCAGAGCTAAGAGGTATGTCCTACGAGGAGAGGTTAAGGGAAATCAACCTGACGACACTGGAGGACAGGAGAGATAGGGGGGACATGATAACAACATACAAAATACTGAGAGGAATTGACAAGGTGGACAAAGACAGGATGTTCCAGAGATTGGACAGAGTAACAAGGGGAGACAGTTGGAAGTTGAAGACACAGATGAATCACAGGGATGTTAGGAAGTATTTCTTCAGCCACAGAGTAGTCAGTAAGTGGAATAGTTTGGGAAGCGATGTAGTGGAGGCAGGATCCATACATAGGTTTAAGCAGAGGTATGATAAAGCTCACGGTTCATGGAGAGTGACCTAGTAGCGACCAGTGAAGAGGTAGGGCCAGGAGCTTGGACTCGACCCCTGCAACCTCAACTAGGTGAGTACAACTAGGTAAGTATACACACACACACACACACACACACACACACACGCGCGCGCGCGCGCGCAGATGAGTCAAAGGGATGTTAGGAAGTATTTCTTCAGTCATAGAGTGGTCAGGAAGTGGAGTAGTCTGGCAAGTGATGCAGTAGAGGCAGGAGCCATACAACTTTGTATCATATGCTAAGTTGGTAAAGCTAATGGAGCAGAGAGAGAGAGGGGCTAGTAGCGATCAGTGAAGAGGCGGGACCAGGAGCCGAGTCTCGATCCCTGCAATCACAAATAAGTGAGTACAAATAGGTGAGTATACAGGAAGTACAGTGGGAAAGAATAATGATGGGAAAATCAGTAAATGAAATGATGGCCTACGTGACAACAAAACACAAGGAGACAGGAGAGGTTCGTTCCCAAAGGCAACAGAAATAATGGGAAGACCAGAACGAGCCCCAGGTTCACCCAAAGGTGTAGAGAGGCAAAAACTAAGTGAGCTACAGAATGCAAAATGTACAAAAACCAAGAACAATGCAAAATAAAAAGATTAGTCAAAGAGCCAGAAACAAATACGCGCAGATAAGAGGGAGGCCCAGCAGTAATACGAATACGACATATTATCGAAAGCCAAGTCTGAGCCGAGGCTGTTGTATAGCCACATCAGGAGGAAAACAACCATCAAGGACCAGGTAATCAGGCTGAGGAACGAAGGAGGCGAGTTCACAAGAAATGACCAAGATAATCATGGAGAAGATTATCATGACAGTGGTGGAGCACCTGGAATGGATCAGGTTTATAAATGATAAACAGTACAGTTTCAGGGAAGGGAAATCCTGTGTCACAAACCTACTGGAGTTTTATGACAAGGTAATGGATGTAAAACAAGAGAGAGAAAGGTAAGTAGATTGTATTTTCTTGGACTGCAAGAATGCTTTCGACACAGTTCCACACAAAAGCTAGAGTATCAAGCATGCATGCATAACAGGAAAAGCTATGCAATGGATAAGAGAATACCTGGAGTCTACCTGGAGGCTATTCCGAGGATCAACGCCCCCGCGGCCCGGTCCACGACCAGGACCAGGCCTCCCGGTGGATCAGGGCCTGATCAACCAGGCTATTACTGCTGGCCGCACACAGTCCAACTTACTAACCACAGCCCAGCTGATCCGGCACTAACTTTAGGTATCTGTCCGGCTCTCTCTTGAATGCAGCCAGGGGTTTATTGGTAATTCCCCGTATGCTTGGTGGGAGGCTGTTGAACAGTTTTGGGCCCCGGACACTTATGATGTTTTCTCTGAGTATACTAATGGCGCCCCTACTTTTAATTGGGGGTATTTTGCATCGCCTGCCCAGTCTTTTACTTTCGTAGGGAGTCATTTCTGTGTGCAGATTCGGGACCATTTATTTCAGGATTTTCCAAGTGTAGATTATGATATATCTCTCCTGCGTTCCAACGAGTACAAGTCAAGTGCTTCCAAGTATTCCCAGTAGTCAAGGTGCTTCATAGAACTTATACGTGCTGTAAAGGATCTCTGTACACTCTCTAGATCTGCAATTTCACCTGCTTTGGAGGGGAATATGCCTAGAACATGCTTCAGCTGCCAGGAAGTTGATCCTTTCAATGCACTGGTTTGGATCCATGTTATTTAAAATATCTTCCCAACATGTTTCATTTAAGACATGGTTTACCTGGTCCCAGTTGATGTTCTTGTTGTTGAAGTTGTATTTTGTGAAGACACCTTCACAGGTACATGCATTTTGCTGATCAGGAACCCAGTGCATGTAAGTCTGGACTTCGATTAGATTATGGTCGGAATTAGTTATTTTTTATTGTTATGTCTCTTACCATGTCCTCATTATTTGTGAAGATAAGGTGGATTTTTCGCAGAGACTTAGTAGCTCATGTGTGTGTGACCTTTCATCTGCGCTACCTCCGGGGATTGTTTCAGCTATAACATTATTTGCTACATTCATCCATTTTATATGCCTTAGGTTGAAATCACCAAGCAGTAAGATGTTTGGGGATGGAGCTAGAAGGTTTTCCAGACAGTAACGAATTTTCAGTAGCTGTTCCTTGAACTGTTGGGAGGTTGCATCTGGTGGCTTATATACAACCATGATGACTAGGTTTTGGTTCTCGATCCTTATTGATAGAACTTCAACTACATCATTTGTGGTGTTCAGCAACTCCGTGCAGATGAGCGACTCTTTGACATACAGGGCCAACCCCTCCTTGTTGCCTGTTCTTTCTGTCAGGAAGGCAACAACGGGTCATGGTACGTGACGAGGTGTCAAAGTGGGCACCTGGGACGAGCAGGGTCAGTCCTAGGACCAGTGCTATTTCTGTTACAAGTGAATGAGATACCGGAAGACAGAGATTCAGAAGTGTCCCTTTTTGCAGATTATGTGAAGTTAATGAAGAAATTAAATTAGATGAGGATCAGATAGGACTACAAAGGGACCTGGACAGCGGCAAACCTTGTCCAGTAACTGGCTGGAACGTCTTTGAAGGGCAAAGAAGACCGCAGACAGAGTACAGGCTAGGGGGCTGAAGACTGCAAACCTCACTTATAAAAATGGATCATAGGGTGAGTATAATACCGAGCACATCTCCTGAGACATACATCAAGACTCTGTACACCATGTAGATCATGCTCATACTAAAGTATGCAACAAAAGTTTGAAACCCACACCTGGACAAGCATGTCAAGAAATCAGAGAAAGTGCAAAGATTTGCAACATGATTAGTGCCGGAAAGTTTAAGCGAAATCAACCTGACGACACTGGAGGAAGGGAGGGACTAAAGGGGACGGATAACGACATATAAAATACTACGAGGAATTAACAAGGTGGAAAGAGACAGGATGTTCCAGAGATGGGACACAACAACAAGGGGCCACAGTTGGAAGCTGAAGACTCAGGTGAGTTAAAGGGATGTTAGTATTTCTTTAGACATAGTAGAGTTAGCAGGAAGTGGAACTGTGAGGAAAGTGACGTAGTGGAGAAAGGATCCATTTATAGATTTAAGATGAGGTATGATAAAGTTCATGGAGAAGGGAAAGAGTGAATCTAGCAGCGACCATTGAAAAGGCCGAGCCAGGAGCTATGAATCAATCTCTGCAACTACAATTAGGTGTGTAGATAAATGGTTCAGAGAAACGAGAAGTTGATAAATTAGACACATGTGCAACACTTGGATTTATCTACTGAAGAAACGTTTCGCCACACAGTGGCTTCATCAATCCATACAAAGAAGACTGATGAAGAACAGGAGTTTGAGGTAATCAGTCCCACAGGCTAGAGTAGATGTAATCAATCCATCAATCTTGAAAAGAATACAGCATATGCACATGTGTCTAATTTATCAACTTGTCGCTTCTCTGAACCATTTACCTACATTCCTGTCAGATATAGCGACATCTTGGGATCTTAATACAGGGAATTCTTCACTTGCCTAACATTTAGGCACGACCTACTTCCACATTTGGATCTGTCAAGTGTGATACCACCTACGACTGCAGCACCTCACCTGTCTACAGAATATAAGCCACTTTTTTGCGCATATGCTGTATTCTTCTTAAGATTGATGGACTGATTGCATCGACTCAAGGTTGAGGGACTGATTACCTCAAACTCCTGTTCTTCACCATTCTCCTTTGTATGGACTGATGAAGCCACTGTGTTGCGAAACGTTTCCTCAATAAAGACATCCAAGTGTTGCACTTGTGTCTAATTTATCATTATTAGGTGGGTACACACACACACACACACACACACACACACACACACACACACACACACACACACACACACACACACACACACACACTTAATTTTATTTTCCTTTTGATGAATGCTAATTCATAGTTTATGTTAATAATAAAAAAAGTTGACTAGTAGATCAATTGCAACGAGTGGACCTATTAGCGACCATTGAAGAGGCGGGGGCACGAGCTATGAATCGACCCTTGCAGCCATAATTAGGTGAGTACACACATAGCACGGCTTCAGAGATGGGAAATCCTGTGTCACAAATCTACATGAGTACTACGACAAGGTAACAAGTAAGACAGGAGAGAGAGGTATGGATAGATTGCATTTTTTGGACTGCACGAAGGCTTTTGACACAGTACCACATAACAGACTGGTGCAAAATAAGAGGAGCAGGCAGGAATAATAGGGAAAGTACTGCAATAGATCAGGGAATATCTGACAAGAAGGAAACAACGAGTGTTGGTACATGATGAAGTGTCAGAGTGGGCGCTTGTGTTGAGTGGGGTTCCACAAGGGTCAGTCCTAGGCCCGGTGCTGTTTCTTGAATACGTGAATGACATGATGGAAGGAATAGATTCAGAAGTGTCATTGTTCGCCGATGATGTGAAACTGATGAGGAGAATACAAGCAGACGAGGATCATCTAAGATTACAAGGAGATCTGGACAAACTATAAGTGCAAAGTCATGAAGACTGGGGAAGGACAAAGAAGACAGCAAACGGAATACAGGTTAGGGGATCAAAGGCTGCAAAATGATCTCGGCGTATGCATTATAACGAACATGTCCCCTGCGCACACATCAATCAAATAATGCTGCAGCATATGGGCGCTTGGCAAACCTGAGAATATCAATTCCATATCTAAGTTAGGAGTCATTCATGACATTGTACACAGTGTACGTCAGGCCCATACTGGAGTATACAATATCAGTATGGAGCCCACACTCAGTCAAACACGTCACGAAATTGGAGAAAGTCCAAAAGTTTGCAACAGGATTAGTCCCGGAACTGATGGGTATATGTTACGACGAGAGATTAAGGGAACTCAACCTGATGACACTAGAGGATAGGAGGAATGGGGAGGACATGATAACGACGTACAAAATATTAAGGGGAATTGAAAGGGTGGACAGGGCTCGAATGTTTCAGAAATGGGATAAAGGAACAAGGGGCCACAATTAAAAGCCGAAAGCCCAGATAAGTCATAGGGATGTTAGGAAGTATTTCTTTAGCCTTAGAGTTGTCAGGAGTGGAATAATCTGGAGAGTGAAATAGTGGAGGCAAATTCCATACATAGCTTTAAGGAGTGGCATGATAAAGCTCATGGAGCAAAGAGAGAGTGATCCACCAGTGAAAAGACAGAGCCAGTGGCTATGAATCGACCCCTGCAACCACATATAGGTGAGCACATAGAGGTGAGTACACACACACACTCATTCTTTTTATTTTATTTTCCCTTTGATGTATGATAATTCATAGTTTATGTTAAAAATAAACAAGTGGACCAGTAGATCAATGGTAACGACTCTGGCTCTCACACGAGTAACACGGGATTAATTTCAGCATTGTAAGTGTGAGAGAGCATATCTCCGTTCACCTTCTGCCACTTTACATTTAATCTTATGTACGTAAGTCAGCCTTAGTTAATTAATTTACGTGGCATCATATGCTGAATGTTAATACATTTAGATAGGGATAAATTTGAATCGAGTTTAGCCTGTAATCTGATATAAAGTGAAAGACAGCAGTTCTTTGCCTGTAAATACATTAGCATAACAGTTATTAAATTAGCAATGTGCATTGGATATTGTGTTTCCTAAATATAAAATTTATGACTGAAACAATGTTTTCTGTTAACAAACTTGGCTTAAATTAGTGCACACTCCTTCAAATTTCCGTTTTTACATTGCTGTGCTTCACATCGTTCCATATGGGAAGAATTTTTCATTTTTGCTTTGATTAGCTTTAGATAGATTAAGTTAGATTAAGTTAGTTTAGATGTGGCTTGTTCAGTACTTAAATGGAATAAGTGTTGATGTTATTTCTGCAAAGAAAACTACTGCTTTTCCAGAATAATTTCTTAAGTTTAAATTACAATATATATATATATATATATATATATATATATATATATATATATATATATATATATATATATATATATATATATATAATATATATATATATATATATATAATGTATAATGTATAAAGAGAAAACAATTATTACATAAAAAGTTTGGTGGAGATTTTACCTCTTCCTTTACCCTATTATTTCTTTCACAAAACTTCTGCAAAACTTTAGAAAACTATTAAAAGTTAAAGAAAAGACGGAGAAGCTGGAAATAATAATAGAATTTCTGAGTAGGTTTTTATAACCAGCAAAGACTTACGGGCCAGAAATGCGTTCCGTGGGTCGTAAATCAAATTTCACCCAGACAAAACTCATCTCTTTTTAGGAACCAGGTCGCAGGAAAGAGTCACATATCATGTTGCGCCTTGTCAAGGAGAGACACGTTGTGTCACTCACAGTAACGTACTAGATTGTCTCTTATAATTCCTTGGCATTTCGCTGTGTGAGGTGACGTATTTCTTTGCTATTTCCTGATTGACTGTGTGCTATAAGCGTAGCAATTTGTCCGTCTGTGCTGATCCCTCTCCAGTAATGAGTGATGCTCGTTCATATTTATGTATTTTCCATTTACATTCTGCCATTTTTCTGCAAGTAATGTCGCTACCGTTTTCTTAATTTACTTATTTATTGTTGAAAATGCATTCTAGTAGCATTTTCGAACATTTTTATTCGCAAATTATCAAGCATTATTTAACTTAACCAAGTCCAGCCTAAATTAAGCAAATATAAAATAAAGAAATAATTATTTTTAAGTTTGAGGTAAGGTTAATAAATTGATATGGAATACCACTATGAATAAAGCATTTACAATGAAATAATTTTCATTTAACATACGTAAATTCTTTGGATTAGAACGTTAGTACAGCCTATTTATATTATGCACAGAGTTTAAGGAAATTTATGCCTAAGGTAAATAAAGTTTTGGAAAGAGTATCAGAATATTCTCACTACTGCTGCAGGCAGAGCACACCTAGAGAAAAAGGCGGAACTATTATAGTGTGAGCCAGTTAGTAGAGCAACTGGGCTTGGAGGTCGGAGGTGTTCCTAGGAGCCAGGTGACCTTACCCAGACCTTCAACCTTCCTTCTGAAGATTCAGACAGCCACAACACTTCTTTAGCCGTCTAATACAAGGATGGATGAATCATCCCATAATGTGTTGGCTATGTTTCTGTCTGGCTGAAACGACATACAGGAAAGTCTTTTCTATTGTGTGCACCGAATCCAGGACTAGTGCCTCATAACAGAGATTTGAAATTAATTGCACTTGCCAAGATCAAGTACTGTGCCTTGTGGAACAGAACTTTTCACCGTAGCTGCATCAGACTTTACTCTGTTTACCATTACTCTTTGTGTTCAATTTGTGAGGAAGTTATAGATCCATCTACCAACTTTTCCTGTAATTCCTTTATCACGCATTTTGTGTGCCATTAGACCATGGTCACACTTGTTGAATTTGAATTTTGTTTATCCTATTCAACATCCAATACCATGTCAGAGTGATCCAATAGCTGGGACAGGCAGGAACGACCTGCTCTAAACCCGTGTTGTCCTGGGTTGTGTAACTGATGAGTATCTAGGTGGTTGGCGCTCTTACTTCTTAGAAACTCTCAAAGATTTTTATGATATGAGACGTTAGTGATATCGATCTGTAGTTCTTGGCAATTGCTTTTTCTACCACCTTCGTAGAGTGTGGTTATGTCTGTTGTTTTTAGTGAGTGTGGGATGACCCCTGTGTCCATGCTCCCACTCCATAGAATGCTGAAGGCACATGAAAGGGGTTTCTTGTAGTTTTTGATGAACACAGAGTATCGCTTGGTTTGCGATATTTGCAATATATATATATATATATATATAAATATATATATATATATATATAATATATAATATATATATATATATATATATATATATATATATAAGTCGTGCCGAATAGGCAGAACTTGCGATTTTGGCTTAAATAGCAACGCTCATCTTGCCATATAGGACAAGTGAAAATTTGTGTATGCAATAATTTCGCCAAAATCATTCTGAACGTTGTGTTTGTTTAGTATTAATTTATTGTAAACGTATCTAAAATATATTTAGTTGGGTTAGGCTAAAATAAATTATGCTTGTTATAATAAGGTTATGTAAGTTTTCTAAGATTCTTTTGGTGCAAAATTATAAATTTTTACATCATCATTAATGAAAAAAATATATATTTAAACGTACAAAAGAAAATTTTAAAAAGGACTTAATTTTAAATGAGTTTTTGCTAATTGACCAGTTTTGCATATTAGGCACGATATATATATATATATATATATATATATATATATATATATATATATATTATATATATATATATTATATATATGCAAAACAACCACTCTGAAAGAATAGAGAAATTCCAAGCACTTTCGTGACTACTCACATTATCAAGGAACAATGAAAGTAATGCATCAAAGGAAGGCATATAAAGGATCTAGCCCATACCTCACTATCACATCCCACAACAAAGCAACACCTGGACAAATAAGTTTTAAAATTCTTAATTCTTGGGTAGAATAGTTTGTTGGTGGGTTGTGTGAAGGGCCTGTCTAGTTGGGCTAGCGGGCCTGCTGCATTGTTCCCTTTCTTACGAATCGCGTGTCAGGTGTTGCTTTGTTGTGGGATGTGATAGTGAGGTGTGGGTATTTTAAATCATTACCTATTTCATAAATTTTAATTTTTAAAATACCCAAGAAATGTAATTGATAAATCTTTTGAAGTTGCTAGAAATGCTTTTTACAATCCAAAAAGGGACAACCAGCCTTATTCAACTAAAAATATGTTGGTTTTCCCTTACCATGAAAACTTGGTTGATATGCCTTCTCTTCTTAAGACTTTTAATGTTAAAGTTGTATTCAAAAATCTTCATACAGTAAAAAAAAACTTTTGATAAAGAATTCCCCCAAAATGCTGATGGATGTGTGTATAAGATTCCTTGTAAAATTTGCGATTCCAATGCTCTATTTATTCATCTAAGAGATTTTAACCATCCAATTGATTTTCAAAAAGTTGAGAAAGTAGTGACAAGCAAGTCCATGGTCGACAGGAATATAATTGAATCTTGTTTCATAAAAAGCAGTTTTGACAATAATATGAATATTTCCTTTGGTTTATATAAATTAGATCAATTTATAATTAATAGAATTTGGGAAGAATTTAATAATACACTGGACAAATAATAATTTTTAAATTTTGTTGGGTAGAATAGTTTGTTGGTGAGTTGTGCAGGGGACCTGTCAAGTTGGGCCGGCGCGCGTCAGGTGTTTAACCGTTGTGGGATCTGATAGTGAGGTGTTGGCCGGACCCATTATATAGCTTCCTTGGATGCTTTACTTTCATAGTTCCTTGATGGTGTGAGTGGTCACGAGGGCGCTTGGAATTTCTCTATTCTTTCAGAGTGGTTGTTTTGCATATATATATATATATATATATATGTGTGTGTGTGTGTATGTAACAAGATCACAGTAAACAGGTGATTTCAGAATATGCAAAACAACCACTGCGAAAGAATATAGAAATTCCAAGCGCTTTCGTGACTGCTCGCATTATCAAGGAACAGTGAAAGTGGTGCATCAGGGGAAGGCATATAAGGGGTCTGGCCCACACCTCGCTATCACATCCCACAACAAAGCAACACCTGACACGCGATTCGTAAGAAAGGGAACAATGCAGCAGGCCCGCTGGCCCAACTAGACAGGCCCTTCACACAACCCACCAACAAACTATTCTACCCAAGAATTAAGAATTTTAACACTTATTATTTGTCCAGGTGTTGCTTTGTTGTGGGATGTGATAGTGAGGTATGGGATAGATCCTTTATATGCCTTCCTTTGATGCATTACTTTCATTTTCCTTGATAATGTGAGTAGTCACGAAAGCGCTTGGAATTTCTCTATTCTTTCAGAGTGATTGTTTTGCATATTCTGAAATCACCTGTTTACTGTGATCTTTTAGATATACATACAATATGTTATTATATATATATATATATATATATATATATATATATATATATACACACACACACACACACACACACACACACACACACACACACACACACACACACACACACACACACATCTAGGGTTTAATTTCTTTTTCTCAATAGCTCTTGTTCTTGTTTTTTTTTCTCTCTCTATTGTCCATGGGGAAGTGGAAAAGAATCTTTCCTCCGTATGCCCTGCGTGTCGTATGAGGCGACTAAAATGCCGGGAGCAATGGGCCAGTAACCCCTTCTCCTGTACACATTCACTAAGAATCAGAAGAAGAAAAACTTTACAAAACTGGGATGCTTGAATGTGCGTGGATGTGCGGATGATAAGAAAGAGATGATTGCTGATGTTATGAATGAAAAGAAGTTGGACGTCCTGGCCCTAAGTGAAACAAAGCTGAAGGGGGTAGGGGAGTTTCGGTTGGGAGAAATAAATGGGATTAAGTCAGGAGTAGCTGAGAGAGTTAGAGCTAAGGAAGGGGTAGCAATAATGTTGAAGGACCAGTTATGGAAGGAGAAGAGGGAATATAAATGTGTAAATTCAAGGATTATGTGGATTAAAATAAGAGTCGGATGTGAAAAGTGGTTCATAATAAGAGTGTATGCACCTGGAGAAGAGAAGATTTTAGAGGAGAGAGAGATTTTGGGAGATGTTAAGCGAATGTATAGGAACCTTTGAACCAGGTGAGAGAATAATTGTGGTAGGGGACCTAAATGCTTAAGTAGGAGAATCATTCAGAGAGGGTGTGGTAGATAAGTCTGGGGTGCCACGTGTAAATGATAATGGGAGCCCTTTGATTGAACTTTGTATAGAAAGGGGTTTAGTTTTAAGTAATACGTATTTTAAGAAAAAGAGGATAAATAAGTATACAAGATATGATGTAGGGCGTAATGACAGCAGTTGGATTATGTGTTGGTAGATAAAAGACTGTTGAGTAGACTTCAGGATGTACATGTTTACAGAGGGTCACATATATATCAGATCACTTTCTAGTTGTAGCTACAGTGAGAGTAAAAGGTAGATGGAATACAAGGAAAATAGAAACAGCAAGTAAGAGAGAGGTGAAGGTGTATAAACTAAAAGAGGAGGCAGTTAAGGTAAGATATAAACAACTATTGGAGGATAGATGGGCAAGTGAGAGTATAGGCAATGGGGTCGAAGATGTATGGGGTAGGTTTAAGAATGTAGTGTTAGAGTGTTCAGCAGAAGTTTGTGGTTACAGGAAAGTGGGTGCGGGAGGGAAGAGGAGCGATTGGTGGAATGATGTAAAGAGAGTAGTACGGGAGAAAAAGTTAGCATATGAGAGGTTTTCACAAAGTAGAAGTGATAAAAGGAGGGAAGATTATATGGAGAGAAAAAGAGAGGTTAAGAGAGTGGAGAAGCAATGTAAAAAGAGCAAATGAGAGAGTGGGTGAGATGTTATCAACAAATTTTGTTGAACATAAGAAAAAGTTTTGGAGTGAGATTAATAAGTTGAGGAAGCCTAGGGAACAAATGGATTTGACAGTTAAAAATAGGAGAGGAGAGTTATTAAATGAAGAGTTAGAGGTATTGGGAAAATGGAGGGAATATTTTGACGAATTGTTAAATGTTGATGAAGATAGGAAAGCTGTGATTTCGTGTATAGGGCAAGGAGGAATAACATCTTGTAGGAGTGAGAAAGAGCCAGTTGTGAGTGTGGGGGAAGTTCGTGAGGGAGTGGGTAGAATGAAAAAGGGTAAGGCAGCTGGGATTGATGGGATAAAGATGGAAATGTTAAAAGCAGGTGGGGATATAGTTTTGGAGTGGTTGGTGCTATTATTTAATAAGTTTATGGAAAAGGGACAGAGACTTGATTGCCATTATTAGGGGAATTCCATGACATATTAAAACTGAGTGATTTGTGATCACTTTCCCCAAGCTCATCATTAACCTCAAGATTATTAGTGTTTCCCTACTGGCAAGAACCAAGTCAAAGGGAGGTTATTTCCCCTAGTTGGCTCTGTCACAAACTGTTTTAAAAAACAATCCTGGATCGTATCAAGAAAGTCACCTGACTCTAAATTTCCTGTCAAATTGCTCCAGTCAATCTGTCTATAGTTGAAATCTCCCATTAGCACAGACACTGTACTTCCCATCTCCAGGACTCAAGTCTGGCCTGCCGGTTTCCCTGAACCCCTTCATAAATGTTACTTTGCTCACACTCCAACAGCACGTCAAGTATTAAAAACCATTTGTCTCCATTCACACCTATCAAACACGCTCACGCATGCTTGCTGGAAGTCCAAGCCGCTCGCACACAAAACCACCTTTACCCCCTCCCTCCAACCTTTCCTAGGCCGACCCCTTACCCCGCCTTCCTTCCACTACAGACTGATACACTCTCGAAGTCATACTGTTTCGCTCCATTCTCTCTACATGTCCGAACCACCTCAACAACCCTTCCTCAGCCCTCTGGACAACAGTTTTGGCAATCCCACACCTCCTAACTTCTAAGCTACGAATTCTCTGCATTATATTCACACCACACATTGCCCTCAGACATGACATCTCCACTGCCTCCAGCCTTCTCCTCGCTCCAACATTCATTTCCCATGCTTTACACCCATATAAGAGTGTTGGTAAAAATGTACTCTCATACATTCCCCTCTTTGCCTACAAGGACAAAGTTCTATGTCTCCACAGACTCCTAAGTGCACTGCTCACCCTTTTCCCCTCATCAATTCTATGATTCACCTCATCTTTCATAGACCAATCTGCTGACACGTCCACTCCCAAATATCTGAATACATTCACCTCCTTCATACTCTCTCCCCCAATCTGATATCCTATCTTTCATCATCTAATATTTTTGTTATCCTCATAACCTTACTCTTTCCTGTATTCACTTTTAATTTTCTTCTTTTACATACCCTACCAAATTCATCCACCAACCTTTGCAACTTCTCTTCAGAATCTCCCAAGAGCACAATGTCATCAGCAAAGAGCAACTGTGACAACTCTCACTTTGTGTGATTCTTTATCTTTTAACTCCACGCCTCTTGCCAAGACCCTCGCATTTACTTCTCTTACAACCCCATCTATAAATATATTAAACAACCACGGTGACATCACACATCCTTGTCTAAGGCCTACTTTTATTGAGAAATAATCTCCCTCTTTCCTACATACTCTAACTTGAGCCTCACTATCCTCGTAAAAACTCTTCACTGCTTTCAGTAACCTGCCTCCTATACCATACACCTGCAACATCTGCCACATTGCTCCCCTATCCACCTTGTCATACGCCTTTTCCAAATCCATAAATGCCACAAAAACCTCTTTAACCTTATCTAAATACTGTTCACTTATATGTTTCACTGTAAACACCTGGTCCACACACCCCCTACCTTTCCTAAAGCCTCCTTGTTCATCTGCTATCCTATTCTGCGTCTTACTCTTAATTCTTTCAATAATAACTCTACCATACACTTTACCAGGTATACTGAACAGAGTTATCCCCCTATAATTTTTGCACTCTCTTTTGTCCCTTTTGCCTTTATACAAAGGAACTATGCATGCTCTCTGCCAATCCCTAGGTACCTTACCCTCTTCCATACATTTATTAAATAATAGCACCAACCACTCCAAAACTATATCCCCACCTCCTTTTAACATTTCTATCTTTATCCCATCAATCACAGCTGCCTTACCCCCTTTCATACTACCCACTGCCTCACGAACTTCCCCCACACTCACAACTGACTCTTCCTCGCTCCTACAAGATGTTATTCCTCCTTGCCCTATACATGAAATCACAGCTTCCCTATCTTCATCAACATTTAACAATTCCTCAAAATATTCCCTCCATCTTCCCAATACCTCAAACTCTCCATTTAATAACTCTCCTCTCCTATTTTTAACTGACAAATCCATTTGTTCTCTAGGCTTCCTTAACTTGTTAATCTCACTCCAAAACTTTTTCTTATTTTCAACAAAATTTGTTGATAACATCTCACCCACTCTCTCAATTGCTCTCTTTTTACATTGCTTCACCACTCTCTTAACCTCTCTCTTTTTCTACATATACAGTACAAAAATATCCTCCATAAATGTTCGCTCCTGAGTGTTTTCTATATTATATGCCTTCCATAGTTCTCAGGTTTAAAGTTGTTGGAGGTTTTCCAATTTACTGAAATAGTGTCTGATAAGGAGACACTGGGAGGGAAGATGGAAGAGGAAACAGAGAGTTTTTTTTACTCTCAGGGCGTCCAAAAAGACCCCGTTTCTCCCCTTCCTTGGTGCCCAGGAAAACACTTTTTTTACTTTCCATGGCGACTCGAAAAAAATCTGCTCCCCGCTTTATCAGCGCCCAGAAAGACCCCATTCGCCTTCGTACAGTGCTTAGGAAGATCTCATTCATCCCCTATACAGTGCCCATAAAGTACTTGCTTCCAGAAGAACCCATTTCTATCCCCTTTCCTGGTGCCTAAAGAGACCTCTCTTCTCATCTTTCACTGTTTCCAAAAAGTTCCCTTTCATCCTCTCCCACAGTGCGCGGAAAGAACCTCCTTCATTTTCCGGTACCAAGAGTTATGAATGCGTATCAGCATCAGACAAAGTGCTGAACTTTGGAACGAGACCAATTTGTTTAGCATTAGCGAGCAGGGACCCTAGAAGAATGGCCCTCCTTCGCCGTGAAAAATATATCCTCCTGCTCCGACACACCCAGTCTTAATACTATATTTTGAGACGAAAATATTACACAAACTATTGGAAATCTGATTCTTCCTCGCTTGATATTGCTGGTAAAAGCAGGAGAAAAACTACAATCTTTCCTCACTTCATAAATTCGGTGACATTTTCCCACTTTGAGAAGCATTTAGTAAGTATTTGGATAGGGTCGCGGAGGCGATGACATCTTGAGTCAGCAACAAGGAGACAGGGTGAGTGTGACTGTCCACATTAGTCAGCTCACGAGAGAGTCATTCGAAACACCTTGTACTTTCTCAGAAATGAGTGAAATAAAAGTATCAGTACAGGATTTACATGGGAGTGATTGTCTGTACATACGTATATATTGGGGTACATGAGGCAAATGCGTAAAATTGTAGTAAGAGTACATGGGGAGAAAGTGAATGCCTTTGAGTAGATTGGGGTACGTGTGAATATAAATAGGATTATATATGTGTTTACAATTGTGCTGTACTAGGGAGTACATATGGCTACATGGTACTACAAAAGAATTCATGGACGTACATGGAGATACAGTAGAATACAAAGAGTACAAGGTAATTAATATGAGTGCGTGAGAATTCATGGGAGCACATGGAAGTGCATAAGCAAATTGAAACACACGTTATATGACAACAAGACAACACTCGAGAAACACAACACTTGAGAGAACACAACACTTGAGAGAACACAACACTTGAGAGAACACAACACTTGAGAGAACACAACACTTGAGAGAGCACAACACTTGAGAAACACAACACTTGATAGAACACAACACTGAGAGAACACAACACTTGAGAGAACACAACACTTGAGAGAACACAACACTTGATAGAACACAACACACTGAGAGAACACAACACTTGAAAGAACACAACACTCGAGAAACACAACACTTGAGAGAACACATACTGAGGTATAGGCGGGAGAACATAACAGTAGATTACATTGCATTAGATATCATGAATACATGAGAGTACATAGAGGAAGGGGGAAGTATGCAGTTATGGATGGACTAAAACAGTAGTACATGAGAGTACACTGTATATATGAGAATGCTGTGTAGTATATGAGATTATACTGAGATGCTGTTTGCTTGCACACATTCGAGTTATCTTAGTTTAGGAAACATTTCTAGGTTTATCTCCTTCAAATCAACGTTTTACACAGATTTTCTTAGACTTACATTATTTATCCCACCGAGATACACAATACAATAATCCTCTATTTGCACTACAGGAGAAGGGTGTTTATATATAGAGAGAAACAAGGGACTCCGTATAAGGGAGTTTGTGATCCAAAATAAGTCACAGGTATGACCAAGGGGGGAATCAAGGGGCTAGTAACCCCTTCTCCAGTATAAATTACTAAATTTAAAAAGATAAACTTTCGTTTTTCTTTTTAAGGTCACCCTGCCTTGGTGGGATATGGCAAGTTTATTGATAAATGAAAGATTGAGAGGTTCAATGAGTTTCAGTTCCTCAGCCTGATAGTGAGAGAGCGAATGAGTGTCATAATATCTTTTACAACCTCTTATGTACCACATACCTACGTCCATAAGAACACACTTCTGTTATCCAGCAGTATGTTGGCCAAACAGCCACTTACTTCACGGCATCCAAAATGCCCTCCACCATTTACGATTAAATAAGTCACGTCCTAACCAAGTCAGGAAATTAAAGCCGGTTTCCAAGCCATAATTAACTGGCTTAAATTTATTTTATTCAAACTAGGGGTTATAATGGAGCATAGTGATATTCTAAAATTTACATTTAAGAATAAGTCTTTTCCCACCTCACAGTATATTGGAGGAAAACACAGAACACGTGAGTACATTATAGCACAAGGGAATGTACTACTACCCATGGGAGTGCACTCCAGTACATAGTCATATACTACAGTACAGAGGAGTACACTACAATGTATGGGAGCACACTACAATGTAGAAGAGTACACCACAGTATATGTGAATACACTACAGTACATAAAAGTACATTACAGAACATGGGAGTACACTGCAGTACGTAAAAGAACACTGGAATGCGTAGGAGTAAGCTGTAGAACATGGGAGTACAATTCCGTACTAAAGAATATTCTGTAGTACATAGACTAGTACACCGCAGTGTATGAGCGTTAATTAAATAACAATATATTAAGGGACACTTTACGGGAAGGGAGAGAGAGAGAGTGAGGGAGAGAGAGAGAAAGAGAGAAAGGGAGAAAGAAAGAGAGGGGGAGATGGAGAGAGAGTGGAAGAGGCAGAGAGAAGGGTTGAGAGAGGCAAATGGAAGGGGAGAAAGATTGAGGGGGGGATAGGAAGCGAAGGAGGAAGGGGAAGAGGGGATAAGGAGAGGAGAGAGAGGAGAGAGAGAGAGGGAAAGGAGAGGGGGAGAAAGGTGAGTACTCACCTAGTTGTACTCACCAAGTTGTGGTTGCAGGGGCAGAGTCATAGCTCCTGGCCCCGCCTCTTCACTCGCCACTACTGGGTCACTCTTCCCGCTCCATGAGCTTTATCACACCTCTTCTTAAACCTATGTATGGACCCTGCCTCCACTACATTACTTCCCCGATTATTCCACTTCCTGATAAGTCTGTGACTGAAGAAATACTTCCTAACATCCCTGTGATTCATCTGAGTCTTCAACTTCCAACTGTGACCCCTTGTTGCTGTGTCCCATTTCTGGAACATCCTGTCTCTGTTCACCTTGTCGATTCCTCTCAGTATTTTATAAGTCGTTATCATATCCCGCCTATCTCTCCTGTCCTGGGTGGGTGTGTGAGGGTAGATGTGAATAGGTAGGTTTGTGTGAGTAGTTGTGTGAGGGTAGATGTGTGGGTAGGTGTGTGTAGGTAGGGGTGTGTGGGTAGGTATGCGAGGGTAGGTGTGTGTGGGTAGGTATGTGAGGGTAGGCATGTGAGAGTAGGTGTGTGAGGGTAGGTGTGTGAGGGTAGGTGTTATGGGTAGGTATGTGAGGGTAGGCGTGTGAGGGTAGGTGTGTGTGGGAAGGTACTTGAGGGTGGGCGTGTGAGAGTAGGTGTGTGAGGGTAGGTGTGTGAGGGTGGGTGTGTGTGGGTAGGCGTGTGAGGGTAGATGTGTGAGAGTAGATGTGTATGGATAGATGTGTGTGGGTAGGTGTGTGAGGGTAGGTATGTGAGGGCAAATGTGTGTGGGTAGGTGTGTGTGTGGGTAGGTATGTGTGGGTTAGGTGTATGAGGGTAGGTATGTGAGGGTAGGTGTGTGAGAGTAGATGTGTGAGAGTAGATGTGTATGGATAGATGTGTGTGGGTAGGTGTGTGAGGGTAGGTATGTGAGGGCAAATGTGTGTGGGTAGGTGTGTGTGTGGGTAGGTATGTGAGGGTAGGTGTGTGAGGGTAGATATGTGAGGGTAGGTGTATGAGGGTAGGTGTGTGTGTCAAAGGGGGGTTCAAAACATGGAATGAGTAATAAACACTCATGTAGAATGTTCTCATACGTGTATTGGATGGAATATATGGGGATGTCAGGCCTGACCTGTCTCGTCTCTTACGACTCAACTTAACTGCCCTCACGAGTGCCTGGAGGGTGAGCACACGTATCATACTTAGTCAGCAGTAACAGACAGTGATGTAACAGTGATTAATGCAGGAGGCAGTGAATCAGTAATGGTTGGTATGAGTCATTACTACTGACACTATTGGTAACTGATACTACTGAGAGCTCGGCAACACTAATGTATGGCATGCCAACATACAGCTAATACAAACTAGAGATGACAGGTGTAGACAGCCTGTACTGTCAGAACAGACAGCCTATGCCATCTGCCAGCTTAGTTCATATTTCGTGGCATTTAAGTGCTGCCCTCTGGGCCTGCTACAAGTCTGTGGGATGCTGGGTCCACACGCTCTCACTCTCTCAGCGGCCAAGCAGCAAGACAGAAGGCCTACTAGCTCTCTCCCTCATGAGATGGCCCTACATAGGCCATGGGCACAAGCACACAAGCCTGTGTACCCACCACGACTTTGCAAATAAAGTAAGAAGCCCCCGAAGACTTTTATCGTTTACTCCCCGCTACCAGCATTACCAAATAATCTCATTAAACATTGGTGGCAGCGGTGGGATAAACGATAAACGTCTTCAGAGGCTTCTTACTTTATTTGCAAAGTCGTGTTGGGTACACAGGCTTGTTTTTTTGTGCCCTTTTGGCCCAGGTGGGCATGGGTAACTCGCTGAGAGCGGTGCTTTTGAAAGGGTGATAAGTGAAGATGTTTCATCCCTCTTTTCCTTTCTCGGGCAAAACACAATGCTGCAACCCCCGTGCTCCAATGTTTAAGGGTTTTTAATTGGCATTTGCAAGTGGGGGGGAATTATAAACGTCTTCGAGGCTTCTTTATTGTAATGTGTGGAAACAGGTTGTGTGTTGTGCCCATGGCCGGGTGGGCCATTCCCCGAGAAGAGAAACTAGGGGTTCTGTCATGCGTTTGGCCGTGAGTGGTGGTGGGGGCCCAGATCCCAGATTTGGGGTGGTAGAGGGCAGACATTAGTGGCGTAAAATATGAACAAAGCTGGCAAAAGATAGGCTGTTGTGCAGAAGTACAGGCTGTTCATACGTCTCCCACCTGCACAGGTGCCCCGCCTGTTGACAGTAAAAAAAATCGGTTTCTCTCTGGGAACAGGGCACAGAACACAAAAAAAAAAAAACTATTATACTAGGAAAAGGGGAAAAAAAAATTCCTACAGGGGGGGAAAGAAAAAAACTGTGGGATGTGCTAAAAATTGTGGTGATATGCAGTGAGCGTCGATGGGTTCATGGTCCTTCCTGCATTGGACAGATACTGCAACACGGGAAAAATCCTGGGGTTGAGCTGTGACTAACAGGTTACGGTCCCTCGGGAAACGGTGAAGCAGTCATGTAGGGTCGCTGCAGATTTTTTGTGTCTGTATTTTGGGGCACAGAAAAGTGTTCTTAGGTCTTTTGAGAGACATTCGATTTGCTCAGTAGTTTGTGGGGCTTGATCATTCCCCAGGATGCGCCCAAACGATTGACAATCCAGGTACTTTTTTCCCGAAGGTTAACAGGGACAGTGGAAGTGTAAAAGGGGGAAATCGCCTGTATGTCCGCCTCCCCAGGATAAAATGTAGACAGCTGTTGTCAGAAAAGCACCCTATGCGTCTCCCACTTATTTCATATTTGCGGCTTTTAAGTGTGCCCTCGGGGCCTGCCCCAAGTCTGTGGGTGTGCCCCCCACACGCTCTCACTCTCTCAGCCCCAAGCGAAGGAGAGAACCCCTACTAGCTCTCCCCCTTAGGATGGCCTACCTGGGCCCATGGGCAAAAAACGACAAGCCTGTGTACCCCCACGACTTTAAAAAAAAGTAAGAAGCCCCAAAAGCGTTTTCGTTTACCCCCCGTACGCATTACCAAAAAACTCATTGAACACGGGCATACGGTTTGGGGTGATTCTACACAATGAAAAGTACATTTGAAATTTAAAACATCTAAGGAGATTTTTTTGGGGGGAAGCTAATGAAATGGATTAGTAATGATTAAAAGGGTATGATATGCACAATTCATAGAAGTAATAGATTATTGGGGATTATCAGTAAAAGTGATAAAAAAAATTGATCGATTGATCGGTATTCATTGATCTACGGATTTGAGGAGGGTTTGTACAAAAAAAGAAGTGTTTAACGAAAGGGGAGACTTTGGTGCACTCAAATCTAGGGTGTTAAATCTCAGAATTCAAGAGGAACAGAACACTAAAAAAAAAAAAAATTCTTGAAAATTAATAAGTTGATATTGTACAGACGTTGAAATACGTTGAAAAATATATTATTCATTTAAGGTATTTATATTTAACCCCAAAATTGTAGGGGGAGATTTTAAAATGTGGAATGGATATATCTGTTGCTTGTAACTCGTGCCTGGTTGATGCGATTGATTAGTATTTCAAAAGATTCTTGGGATTTCTAAAAACTTGTCTGTCTTGGGAATAACAAATTAGGTTGATCGTTGTCTGGGGTATTGAGGGAGGGGTACGATACAGGAGTTTTGTCGAGTATGTAATTGTTGGGGAGGAACTCATTATATCTTTACTAACTTCCATGATCTAAATGAATTCTTTTTTTCTGACCAGTATAATTTCTTAATCATACTTATTTCCATTAATATGTTAATTTTCAGTGGACCCTTGGTTAAAAGCGCATCGGTAATGCCCAAAATCGGATGCAGCAAATTTTTGGTCAAAATATTGACTCGGCTAATGCCCCAAAAACTCTGTTAAGGGCTTGTCCCCAACTGTCGTGTGGCCTGAGCCCATGTTTTAAACCGTGTGCCATTTTTTGCAAGCAGGGAGAAAGATCTCGTGTATATGTGAAATGTTTTGTTTCAATTTTTTTAGTACTTGTAACTGCTAAATAAGCCACATGGGCCCAAGAAGCTTCAGTGCCAGCCTTGTGGTAAAGAAGAAGTGAAGCACAATAGAATTCAAGAAAAAACTTATAGCAAAGTACCAAAGTGGAGGAGGAGAGAGAGGAGAATGTGCCTTCTGCAGTGATTCAGTGATTCTACAATATGTACGTTACTAAAGCAACAGGTATCGATAAAGGCTATAGTGCCAACCAGCGATAAAGTGTGGAATTAACAGTGTAGCAAGTAAGTTAAGCGAGTAAGCAATAGAAAAACGACACGAAACTCTCCAATGTTGTTGGATGTGTATTGGGTCGTTGAGCATACGCCGGCCTACTATCTTCCACCACCCTAAACCTCTGCCAGCATCTCCTCCATGAAACCAACTAATTAAACTAACATCTCCTCCAAGGTAAGTGTAAATATAAAAGTGTAAGTATAAAAGTAAATATGAGTGTAAATATAAAAGGACCCCAATGGAAATATGTAAGTCATTCTGACTTTTTTGGGTTATGCTAGGTACTTTACACATATGCTGCTATGTATGATACTCTATTTACATAACTGTATTTGTGTATACCTGAATAAACTTACTTATTTATAAATTAAAATGTATTTCCTATTTATAAATTACATACATTGTTTAAGTGTAATAGTGTTGGTGGGCTCTGTTGCTGCCTCTCCCACCACTGTGTACAGCTTCTCTCAGTTGCCCTTATAAACCCAACAACACTTACACCACTTTAGTCCTCTCATACATTATGACATATTTTATTCATTCTAGAGTATATATATAAATATATATATATATATATATATATATATATATATATTATAAATATATATATATATATATATATATATATATATATCATATTTCTATGTTATTATAATATTTATTATGTCATATTAGATGAATTGTGATTAAATAAGCCGTAGAGATGATATGAGCATCATATTGAAGTATAATAAACTTGTCTTCCTCTCGCCTACGTGTCTTCCATACACCAACAAGAGTCAATAAAAGTGTGATGCTAAATGTTCATTTACCCATTTCATTAGTGCTTTATATTTATTTGTCATTGTTTTCTGTATGTATATCTATATTTAATCTTTAAAAAAAAATATTTTTGTTAATACTTTTGGCTGTCTGAAACGGATTAATTGGATTTCCATTATTTCTTATGGGGAAAATTAATTCGGCTAAAGGCAAAATCGGTTAAAGGCAAGCTCTCAGGAAGAGATCAAAGCCGTTACCTGAGGGTCCACTGTACTCGGTAAGGACCAACAAACTTTTAGTCGAGCTTAGGCATTGCAGATGTTTTGTTAAAGTTAGTCAGCATAACTCTCGAACCTACTTTAATTTGGTCGGCTTTGCTCAGGTATTAGTGACTCTTGTAAATTCTGCTGTTGATTTATGAAGTGTTTCACGGATTCTTCTAAAAACACTTTGAGATAAGCTGGTACGAGATGCTATGAAATCATCAGGGTTGTGATTTGGTTATGGGCTAGAATGTGACAATTCATGAGGCAAATGTTTATCTACACCGTACAACGCATAATGTGGAGTGTCACCAACAGAAACGCTGTAAGCAGAATTTATGGCACACTGAACATCAGTTATAACTTCATCCCAAGTTTCACTATTGGGACTGATAGTGGCTCTCAAGACAACAAGTATTTTCTTATTGGTTCATTTCACTAACCCATTACTGGCAGGGTGGTGAGGAACAGTGGTAGATTTAGAGATCTTGTACAAAGTACACAAATTTTCAAGAATCTCATTACAGAATCCACCTTAGATATTGGTTAATAAGATTAGGAGTGGTATGCCTGCAGATGATGCGTTCTTTAAACGCTTAGCTCCAGTCTCGGCAGTCTTATCTGCAATATGACTCACGAAATCGTAATGACACGATTGCAAACAAACCATACCCCGGCAGGGATTGAACCCGCGGTCTAGTGGCTTACGCAACGGTCTGGAGTTTTGAGACTTTCTGACCGCGGGTTCAATCCCGGCCGGGGTATGGTTTGTTTGCAATCGTGTCATTACGATTTCGTGAGTCATGTTGATGGCAGTGAGGGGACTTGAGCTAGAGTTCGTCACGGTCACGCTAGCTGGAGATTTGTCTGTAAAAACTTGCATTTGTGGTCACAGTGGTGCCTATGTTAACCTTCCTATGGTGTAGAAATATACCTAGTTGGACGAATCTTATTGTGGCTAGCTGGTCTAGTGGCCAACGCGACGGTCTGGAGTTTTGAGACTCTCTGGCCGCGGGTTCATTCCCGGCCGGGGTATGGTTTTATCTGCAATAGGAACTAACAATATCTGGTGAATTGATCTACCATAACACACAGATGTTTGTTACCCTGGAGGGAAACATTGGAAATTAGTTAACAGATCTAGTGCAACTCTTTCCCATGGTTTGCTAGTAGTTGGATACACCTGGTTTGGATTAGGACCATTAGCATTGCCTTTGTGCTGCATGCAGACACTACATTTCTTAACATACTCAGAAATATTAGTTGCCATACGAGGCCAAAAGTATTTCAATCTGGCTTGTTTTACTGAACGATCCATACCAGGGTGCGCAACTCCTGGTACATTGTGAACTATCTGTAAGGTTACATTCACTAGTGACTGGAATTACTAACTGGTATACCCGTCTGCTTGGAGTACCCAGCTCGGCTGTGCAATAAAGTAATTCTTGATTGATGACAAAGTCACTGATGGGTGCTGGTGGCTTCGCAGTCAGAATAAGATCTTCCTGGAGCAGGAATCGAGTCACACCAGACCACATAGGATCCGTTCTTTGAGCATTCTTTACGTCCTCTGCACTAAATGGAGGGTCTGCAGTTACTATACTAACATGTCGTGATAAAGCATCTGCACCACATTTGACTTGCCAGGTAGATGTTCAAAGTTAGGATTGAACTCTTGGATAGTCAAGGTCCATCTGGCTAACCTTCCAGTGGGTTGTTTGTTCTGGAATAACGGTATCAGTGAAGCATGGCCTGTCAAGACTTGAACAGAGTACTGATATATATCTCAAAACTGCTTTGAAGACCGTACTATTGCTAAAGCTTCTTGCTCAGTTACGGTTTAATTACATTCAGCCATTATATGGACTCAGCTAGCAAATGCAACTGTGTTGTACTTGCCATCAGTCTTCTGAGCTAGTACTGCACCTATGCCAATTGAACTAGCATCAATTGTCAGATAGAAAGGCTTAGAAAAGTCTGGAAATTTCAATACTGGAGCAGAAGCTAGCTTTTCTTTTAGAGTTTGGAATGCTCTTTCTTGATGGAAGGTCCAAATAAAAGGAGCATCTTTCTTAAGCAACTCAGAGGAGCTGCTATGGAAGAAAAAATGACAATGAAAGATCTATAAAAACCTGATAAGCCCACAGAAGGTCTTACAGCATCAGCAGTTTTGGGAGATGGAAAATTTAATACTGCAGTTACTTTAGTTTGGTCAGTCGTAACCCCTCTAGGAGTGACTATGTAACCCAGAAACTTGGTTTCTGATCTTAAAAAATTGACATTTAGGCAGTTTTATCTTTAAATTGGCTTCTTCAGGTTTACCAAGCACTACATCAAGTCTTTTCAAGTGTGTATCCACGTCTTCAGACATGACGATTACGTCATCTAAGTACACCATAAGTGTGTTACTTATGAGGCCTCTAAAGATATTAGTCATGAGCCTCGAGAACGTGATAGGTGAAGATCGTAACCCTAAAGCCATACGGAGAAAGTGATAATGGCCTGTAGTAGTGGAAAATGCGGTTAGCACTTGGCTGCCCTCATGAGAGGGACTTGCCAAAACCCTTGTAACAAGTCCAGGATCGAAAAGACTTCGTTATCTCCAATGTTACGTAAAAAGTCACCAAGTACAGGAAGTGGGAAGCAATCTGGGATAGTTTTCACATTTAACTTCCTAAAGTCAATCATTTGGCACCAAATACCGTCCTTCTTAGGTACTAGAATCAAGGGCGTATTCCAGGGTGAATTGCTAGGTGCAATAACTCCATCATCAAGCATCTGATTGATCAATTCTTCTGTGACAGCAACTTATGAATGATGCATTCTGTGTGCAGGTATACAGATGGTTCTGTTACCAGATTCAAGTGGGATACGATGACACAATAAGTTCGTTATGCCCATCTTCTCACCTGGTAAGGCAATGGCTTTACGACAATTCTTCAACAGATTCAACTGGGAAATCAGTGGATGCTAAGTCTGTCTCCTCTACTGGTGGAATGGATTGTTCCAGTGAAGTGGATGGGCTCTCCTCTGTTGAAATAGCACTGACCCACTGGTCAAGTAACAAGTCATCCCCTTCCTGAGCAGAGTAAGGATAATGAACAAGATCAACAATATTGGTATTCGCTCTGAGGCGAACACTGTGACCAGAAGTGTTAGCAAGGAAGAAATGGATCTTACTAACTCTTACAATATATAAGGATGGCTCAACAAACCCTTGACTTTGCAGGAATCACTGTCACCTAGGACGTTATCACTATCTAGAACGCCAGGAACAACAACAGACATTCTAGTGAGGGCACTAGCCATGACAGAAGCAGCTTTCTGCAGATGGCATGTGACATCAACAAGAGATGGCATTACTAGTTGTAAGTAGTCATTTCCCGACAAGGCGTCCACTGTGGAGGAACTACTAGAATTAGCAGACATTGCAGGGATAGGCTCAGCACTCAAGGTAGTCTGAGGTTCCTCAGACACTTGAGGCAACTGGACACTATCTTGGATGCTTGAAGTTATAGGTGAAACACAGACAGGAGTGACAGGATCACCAGTGCCTGACCACCTGGGTATGCTACTGGAAAATGCACTGGTTTGTAAGGACTTAAGCCAAACTTCATACTCTGCGGCAGTATGGTAGATCTCAGATCCAAGCTGGTAACCCCAAAACTGTACGATCAAGTTATCAATTTGGGCATGCCATCGGTAAGGGTCAAGCACAATGCATAAATCTCTCATAAAAGCAAATCCCTCTAGAAGATCACCAGGGAAAGTAATCTGGTCGACAACAAGGAAGGAAGCAGTAAAGTCTCTACCTTGGATAGAAAAGGTAGGGGAAGTCCGACCTCGGACACGCAGGCGAGAACCAGCTACTCCACTAAGGGAAGACACACGAGTCGGTTCTGTGAGAAGGACATATAGTAACTGCTTATCCTCAAACAAACTAGACTTGATAATATTGACTTGCGCACCAGAGTCCATGAACACATGAACGGGTGCATTAAAAACACATGTTTGTACTATGGGACCTATCGTTGCATTGGAAGTTATGTGCAAACAAAAAGAAGGGTTTTCATCAGAAAGGTTTGTTCCACTTCATCCCCAAAATCATTTATGTGATGTGTGAAGCAACATCATCAGCGAGATTGTCGGTCTCGAGACTGCTTAAGTGAACGGGGATGGTGTACTCAGTATCACCTACTGTCACCATGGGACGGTTTGACTGGGGCGCTCGAATTCCCTCGAATTGGAAGAATGAGCCTGGTTCTGGTTAGTCTGAGAACCATGACCTCTGTTTCCTCTCCTGGTTCTGCGGTTGGAACGCCACGGAAAGATCGAGAGTACTGAAGGTTATAGAGAGCATTGCGCTCAGATGTGTCATGTCCATGTATTCTATAAATACAGTTCGGCAGATCTGACTGGCACTCATCATCAGCACGATGCCTCTTAGGGTGACTATCAGCAAAATTAACTGAAATATGGTCACAGTAACCACAGTTGTAGCAATTCCGCTGACTATTGTTATTGAAAGTACTATGAATACTACAAGGTTTATAATAACTCTGTACACTGGTCTTTGGCGATCGCTGCAATGGTTGTCTACCATGATTTGTCCCTGTTACACAAACAAGAGGTGGTGCTGACTGAGGCATAGGTGTGAAATTAACGTACATGATTTAGGACTGTAAGCGGTTCCATCTTCACAGCTGGAGGATTAGCCTCCTAAGCACACACGGAAGCAGGCGGCATTAGTTCTTTGATTGCCCCAAAAGCTGTAATTTTAGCAAACGACGCTGTGGATCGTTTATCCTCGTCAGGGACAAAGGCTGATGACTGTACTACGTTGATAAGGGATGATAAAAGTTTATCTGATCTAACAGGAAATGCACTCAACGATTCATTAGTCTAGAGAGTAGCATTCACGAGTTTCCTAAGGACGTCATATGGATCAGCTGTTTTTACTGGTACAAGGAAAGAACAAATCAGCACCTCATATTGTGACCACTTAGTAAGATTCCTGAAGTCTCGCATTTTGAGGAGATCGACAACGTGAAGGGCAGCAGGCGACCGACGAAGAGCTTTCGCAAGTCTGATATGACTATCCTCTGATGGAGGACCATCCACCAGGGCATTAACACGAGAACGAATGGCACTAAACCATTCTTCAAGATTATGTACATGGCCATTGAATAAAGGCAAAGCATCAAGAGAATCACGAGTAAAACTAAAGTGGATCAGTGTCTGGGTCGGTCTGTCAGTCAAAAAGGAACTATGAGGACTGATGACAGGAGCACCAGCAGCCTGAGAGACCTGATTGACGCCATTCACTAAAGTATCACTCGAAGGTATGCGAGACATAATGGCAAAGAAGGTGCACAAAAACAAATAAGACAAGAATAATGAATAATAAAAATGACACAATTATGATACAAATGCTAAAATAGGAATTAAAGGAGATGTAACTAATTCTGCAGAAGTAATAAAAAAAAGTTTAAAACACACTGCAAGAGGAAGAACAACTCATTGCAATGGACTGGGCAAGATAAAGAAACACAGTGAAAATACACTAAAGTATAACATTACTGTAGGCTGAATTAATTGCAAAATGAGCTGTCTGTACTCTTACTTCAAAAGAAATTTACTAATAAAATTATAAATCAATGCAAAAAGTATAAAATAAAATAACTAAATTGTGTGCAAAGAGAGATAATTGGGAAAATAAATATTTCTAAGAGTGCATAAAAAAAAATAAATTATACTGCAATGACAATATTAAGGAAAAGAATCTAATGAAAAACACTGCTGGAGGCAACGATGCTGGACCTGATTAGTAGGTATAGGTCAGCAATAGAGATAATTAGGAGGAAGGGTGGGAACCCTGTCATGTGTGGTATTTTGCCAAGGAGAGGAGTTGGAAATGAATGGTTGTCCAGAGCAATTGGTGTTAATTGCTGGCTGGACAAATACTGTAAGGAAAATGCGGTAACATTCATTGGCAACTGGGACATCTTCTATGGCAGAAATGACATGTATGCCAGGGATGGGGTTCACTTATCTAGGTGTGGGTGGGAGCACTGGCCAACGCAGTGGAGGGAGCTATTAGGTCTTTAAACTAGGAATAGTTAGTGGTATGGGTTTTGGCCGGAATACAGTGAAGTCGCAGTGTAGTAATATGAGTACTAAGAGAACTAGTAATAGGCAAAATGAGGTGGATATTGGAAAGCCAGTGGCACTAATTGACAAGGACAGTAATAGGTTTAGCGGAATAACAGAAAGGAGCAGGAAGGGTAAAGAGAAAGGAGAGTTCTTAAATATATATTACACAAATAGTCATAGTGCTAGGAATAAGATGGACGAGTTGAGACTAGTTGCTAGTGCTGGTAACATTGATGTATTTGCCTTAACTGAGATGTGGTTCAATATGAAAAATCGGGACATGCCTGCTGAATGTCACATTCAGGGTTTTAAATTGTTCCAAGTAAATAGAAGTATCGGGAAGGGGGGTGGGGTGGCACTGTACGTCCGAGATCGCTTGAACTGTTGCATAAAAACGGGTATTAAGTCTGAAGTAACACATACAGAGTCTGTTTGGATAGAATTTTCAGAGGGGCATGAAAAATTGATTTTAGGTGTGATATACCGTCCCCCAAACTTAGACAGGGACCAGGGGAGACTACTATGGGAGGAAATTGTTAGGGCCACAAGGCACGATTATGTAGTAATTCTAGGAGACTTTAACTTTAGTCATATTGATTGGAATTTCTTGACTTGGAATTTAGAATCATACGACTTCTTAGAAGTAGTTCAGGATTGTTTTTTGAAGCAGTTTGTGACAGAACCTACAAGGGGTAATAACCTGCTTGACTTAGTTCTGGCAAACAATGAATCCCTTGTTAATAATTTAGAAATTTCAGAGGAACTCAGCGCTAGCGACCACAAATCAATTACATTTAGCATTGAATGGAAGTACGATAGTAGGGATAACTCAGTAACAGTCCCAGATTTTCGCTTAGCAGATTACGATGGGCTTAGAGTGGATAAGGCTTTGTGGCGGGTGTGGTTAGATTGCAATGGCGGAGGTGGGTGACTATCCCGCGCACGCACTGGCACGGTAAATCTCGTTGTAATAATGTTGTAAGAATTACCGACAATATGTAAAGTGAACATTAAAATGGTATAAAATACCGACACCAGAGTCGCCATCGCTTCTAGCACTTCAATAAAGGATCTAACCAGGACAAAATCGAAGCACCACGAACCAGTCAATGCAGGGGTTTACTCTATACCCTGTGGAGGCTGTGACAAGATTAATGTAGGTGAAACCGCAAGAAACCTCGACACCCGCCTAAATGAACACATTTACGCATGTAGGAATGATAACTTGAACAACGCCTGTGTACAACACCGAAATTCCAACAATCATCTCATGAAATTCAGGGACGCCCAATTAGTGATCAAAGAAACTAATTTCAGCACTGATCACTGTTTCGAATACAATTAAACAAAACAACGCCAGCTTCACCATCTCTGAAGTTTTAGCGAGAATCCTCCTGAAAACAGTAAACCCTGCCATCACATAGTCTCTCCTGTTATACTACACAAAGCACATTACAGAGAGCGAACACTGAAAAAGGCCTTCTCTATCCAGTCTATATTTGTCCAACCTATTTTTATGTTACCCAAGTAATAGCTTTTATATCCTTTTACTCATGTACGAATTAATTGCTCTACTATATTGTCACTACTACTGCTACTACTACTACCACTAGTGAACATCGAAATGGTACCTCACTAGTATTGCACTTCTGAGCCTTTATATACCCTCTGTGTCCATATACTGTTTGTATCGGCTTGACAAAGCTCCTGGAGAGCGAAACGTTGCCACAATAAATGTCACATTAGTTGCACTTGTATCCTTTTACTTTACACTAAATCTCACCACTCACAAGAAAACACAAGTGGCTTAAACCACAATATGGCACAGGGATGGTGTAGAACAATCTTACCAGCATCCATCTGGTAGCACAAAGTGATAGTGGAGACAATACTTCAAAGAGGAACTTGCAGGGCTTCTCTCAGCTGGGTTAGGAACCTGGGTTGTTGTGAAGGCTTACTCAGCCCTGTAATAACTTCAGACAGTATTACCAATGCTGGCTCCTCCTCAGGAAAATTAATGAATAGAAAAAGAAATAATAACAAACATAAACACTTTATTATATAGAAAATATAAAACACTTAAATATGAAATATTAATCCTACATTAAAGAAAATGAAAAATGAAAAATATAAATGATAACTGAATTCAACGCTAATATAAAACTTGGGTGTCTGGTGTTGGTGACACTGCTTGTTGAAATCGTAGCCTTTGCCGATGATGGGAAGGGGGGTCGCAGGTGTTGGTTACAACCCACTGGCTAGTTCTTCACAGTATAGCCTTGAGTATTCTATCCCGATGACAGGAAAGCAGGTTCTTTACCGCTGTAATGATGAGGGGTTACGTCCTGCTATTTCATACAGGTGCCACAGGTAATTAAATCCAAAAGAGGAAGTCTCAGGACGTTAGTCCATCTCCATCAGTTCTACTCGTTGATTGCCAGGTGACCCTCTCTGTCATCCAAGCTGGAAAGATAGACAGGTTACCCACTGCTTAAGAAATCACTCTACATGATAAGTACAATACCTAAAAGATGTGATTATTACAACAGTCAACTTAGAGCAAGACTGAAAGGACTAAGTTTATTATTGGTCAAAAGTGAAGCTTTCAACCAATAAATCCACTAAAATACAAGGCAGGCATGCACTTACAGTAGTGCGGGACTGTGGTCAGTGATTATTTTTGGATCGGACCCCCAAATCACCTTTCGGGGGGGGGGGGGGGGAAGGGGGGGGGAAGGGGATAGCCGGAGTAGACTGACCTCCCTTAACAAGCAGCCGGCATAACTATCACTTTCGGGGTGGAGGGAAAAAAGGGGGGAAATAGCGGGAGCTTGACTTACCCTCCCTTTTTAACAAGTGGCCGGGGAATGAAATATTGTTCTTATATCCCTCGCTACCCCTACTATTGAACTTTTCCCTCACACTCCCCCAACCCAAAGATTTATAGTCAAGGAGTTAAAAAGGGAAAGGGGGGAAAAAAAGTTCAAAAACATATGGAAGCGCGAAAGGGCAAGAAATCTTTATGACTGTCACGACTTAACCAGCGAGAAAAATTGGAGAACCTTGATTACACAATATGGAATTTAAAAGCCGTAGTGCCAATGCCCACCTCAAAGGCGACTGTTGGTTCCCTAAAAAGTTTCTGGGTATATAAAAGGTTTGTGGTCCGTTTCTAAATGAATTTTTTTCCCCCCAAATAAAATTTTAAATTTTTGGGAAATACCCCAAAAGGGGCCCAAACTTCTTTTTAGGGGTGGAGACTTTTTTTTCTGGGGAAGGAGTTTCCGGCTTAGGAACATAGGGGGAAAGGGGAGTACCATCATGGTATTGTGTACACTGCACCAAACCAGTAGGAGGCTCGTTCTTAAAAAAAAAATGTTTTATTAATTTGGTACTTAATATGGGGTTTTCAAAAAGATACTTTTAATCTCATTAAACTTTTCCCGAGCTACGTCGGAAAGTTAAAGGGTTCCTTCACAAACTTTTTTAAAGGAAGTTGGATAAAATGCCTGTAAGTCAGTAAGGTTAGGATAAACCGTGCATAAAAATTTACGAAATAAGAAAGCACGCATGAGTTTTTGGGTTTTTTGGGAAATTTTAAATTTTCAAATAACGTTTTTGATTTATGGGGAGAGGTTTGCAGAGAGTTATTAAAAAGTACCTCCAAGATATCTAATCTTTTTTCCCCCAAGGAAACATTTCTTGACTGGCATGAGGCCATTGAGCGAAACCCTACCCCAAAACTTATTTAATTTTGGATATGCTCGCCCCAGGGAAAATTTCATAAGTAAATGTTTTCAAAATAAACAAACATTGGCATATTACCAAGCCCTTTCTATCAGTCTCACATGGTGCACAGGCAGTTACCACACCAAAGGGGGCTAGTTCTTATTGCATCAGTCCTTGGTGTGTAGGAAAAGCGTTTGTACTGCTTAGAAGAAGGATCTAACTTTACTTGATGATATCCTGCGCAATATCAATCTCGAAAAAAAGGAAAGTCTAAAATTTGTGTAGATCCTATCTTTTAAGGGCAAGGTCAGCATCCCACCGATTATAGCTTTAAGGCCTCTAAATTCAAGGGAAAGCTAATAATTTTATCCCCTTTTTAAAACCTGATACTGGTGAACAATATGAAGATATGAAGGTTCAGTGATCTTTAGTTTTAATAAGTTGGTAAAATTACCGAAATAGTAAATAAAAGACAAAGGCAACAAATGTGAATTTATTGTGGCAACTTTTCGCTCTCCGGGGAGCTTTATCAAGCCTTCAAAAAAATCATGGACACAGGGGTTATAAGGCTCAGAGTTGGGGTGCAATCAGTGAGGTACCATTCGATGTTCACTATGGTAGTAGTATAGTAGGGGGGTAGTGACAAAAGAAAATACAATAGGTTAGAGAAATTAATTGTACATAGAAAAAGGGATAAAAAAGCTATATTGGGAACAAAAAAAATAGGTTGGAAATGAGACTGGAAGAGGCATTGTTTAAATGTTATTCTGAAATGTGCTTTGTGTATATAACGGGAGGACTATGTGATGGAAAGGGTTTATTTTTTCAGGAGGTTTCTTGTAGGACTTCGGGATGGTGAAACTGCCGTTGTTTTGTTTAATTGTATTTAAAAAAGGATCAGTGCTCTACCTATTTTATATTTTGTCACACCACTATACGACTACTACACTCTACTACTACTACTACTACTACTCTACCCCATGAACACGAAAAAGGGGATCATAGTATTGCACCTCACTCTGACCTTTTTTAAACCCCCTGTGCCATGTTTGTTTTTAAAGGCTTATAAAGCTCCTGGGGGACAAAAGTTTACAATAATGTCACATTAGTTGCATTGTGTCTTTTATTTACTCTTTAGTTTTAATAATTTTTTACCCAACGGTCAATGCTTCCCCAAATGAACTGGAATGGGTATATTTTCGTTTTTATAGGAAAATTTTCCGTCACTAAGTCATCTTATGGATACCGTAGGTAACACCTGGAATTTCAGAAAAGCGTTAAAAATTACTCACACATTGAAGAGTTCATGTCTTTTGGTCATCCAAAGATTCATTAATATTAATGTTGGTTGCATCCGAGTGGTCAAAAGTCACCAAGCATGTAGTTTTCACATAGTCTAATTTTGAGGGGCAAATTTGCCCCTTACATTTTTCAGTTTTATCAAATTGTGTGGAAAAACAATCAAAGTTATTAAGGCAGTTGACCCAATTTTTTCGGTAATATTTCTTAAGGATGTTGATATGATAAAGCTTAGGTTTCCCCTTGATTCATGAGGTAGTCAATTTTCACAATTTTTTAATATTTATAGGACCTTCCCATCATAATAATTTATTTACTTGATCGGGAAAAGTACCAGAACTCATCACCTACTTTAAAACTTCTCCTCTGACTTTTGGGTCAAAAAAAGGTTTTTACTGGTCCCTTCACTTCTTAGGTTTTTCGAAACTAGTAGAGGTCTCCCCAAATTTGGATCTAAGGTCAAGGGGAAAAAAGGTAAGAAGCTGAACCTCAGCGTCTACCCCCTCATTATCCATAAGTCATGAAGGGTGGACAATGGGGGTCTGGCCTGTCTACCATAGAGAATTCAAAGGTGAAAACCCCAAAGAGTCACTGGGGGAAATTCCCTCATGGGAGACAAGCACAGGGTAGGTAAAGATGCCATCCTTGGTTTTAAAGGGGGCAAAGTTCCTTTAAAAAAACTTGGAATCGAATGTGGCGCTCAATCCTCCCATTAAAAGCTGGGATGATAGGGTGTGGTAAGAGACGCTTCACCCCGAGTTTATTTGGGTTTCATTAAGTCGAGTGGGAATGGTTTTCCCCGGTCAGACAAAATTTCTTAGGGATGCCCATCTGGGAAGTAGACAAAAAGGGGGTTCAGCCCCTCTGTAGTAGTTTGGTTTTTTTGGGAAAGCTTCAGGGAAACCCGAAACATAATCAACTAATGTTAATAATATCTCTTCCCCCAGATAAAATGGGGTAAAGGACCAAAGATGCAATACTACTCTTTCAAAAGTACCGTTTAAAAATGCATTTTTTACCATAGGGACCGCCCGGTACCTCGGGGGGGACGTTGGCAAAAATTTACCGACTACAATTTGGTATGATATTAGGACATTTTTGGGCCAAAAAAAGGTTTCCCCAATTTTATTTAAAGTTTTACATGCGAAAATGTCCCGGCCCTGGGGAGGGCATGACCATTTTAAAAACGCTCTCGCATTGAAATTGGAACAAAATAAGTGGAAAATTGCCATCTGAATTTAATTTGAATATGATTTGTACAAGATACCTTTTATTTATTTAAATTTATTTAAAAGTTTTTCCTTTTTGGGTAAATTGATTTTGTTTTGCGGCATTATGGCAAATTTCCCAAGGAAGGGCATTGCGTTGTAAATTGACAAAGGTCCTTCGATATATTAAAGGCTTTAAAATAGGGGGAAAAACAAAGGGGGCGTAGGGGAAGCCTGGGCTTTGGTCTGAGCCCTAATCAAGACATTTTGTTCGGAGGTGATATCTTAAAATTTCATTAAAAAGTGAACCCGGGGGGATCCCTACCCGGTTTCGAGAGTAGAACACGGTTTTAACCCACATAAAACTCAGAGACATTGTCCATTGAAATTTCGGGGGCTTTTTGACCTTTCAGAAAGAGGTCAAAAACACTATGCCAACTTTTGGGGATGAAAGGTCAACCTCAGAAGGAAATGGCACCTTTTACTTCCCACTAGTAGGGGAAAGAAGGGATGGGAGCGTACGGCTTTAGACCACCCTGTGAACCATTTAGCCTAAAGTAACAACGGATGGTAGGAAAAATTCCGTACTCCAATAGTCTGAAAGTATAGCGAGGGAATGAGTTTCTTTTGGTTAGGGAAAACTTTCGAAAGACTTACATGTGCATCCGTGTCTGTAAAAGGTAGATACATTAAGCCCTTAAACTTTTCCTGAAAAGAAGGGGTTGGTCATCCAGTCTTTTAAACATCTTCCCAAATTTTTGGACCCTTTTAGAAGGGCAATCTGGACGTTTTTTGTCCCCTTTAAAACACAAAATGACAAACAGGAATAAAAGAAGTTTTTTCTTTCACTAGAGCTTTGATTTTTAAGGGCGATGAACCCTTCCCCTTAGGTTCGATCCCTTTGGGTCTTTATGGGGAATTGTGGGCCTAAAGCATACATTTCGCAGCCTCAGAAACTTCCTAGCTTTAATCAGGTCACTTTTCTCTGATAAATGTTCGATCTGATGGGAAAAGCTGTAGGAATTGGTCAAAAAACCATAAAGTTCTAAGAGTTTCCCATAACGTGATAAATTCCCGGAACTCTCTATCCAAAAGCCCGAAAAAAACAAAAAGGGGGGGAACCCTTTCCATATGTGGTATTTTGCCAAGGGGGGGAGTTGGAAATAAATTTGGTTTTTCCGGGGCCCAATTGGGTTTGCCCAATTGGGCTGGACAAAAACTGAAAGGAAAAAAACGGTAAAATTAAATTTGAAAACGGGGCCCTCTTCTATGGCAGAAATGACTGTATCTAGGAGGGGGGTTTCACTTTATCTGGGTGTGGGGGGGGAGCACGGGGGCAATTTGCAGTGGGGGGGAGCAGTTGGGAAATTTAAAATGGGAAATTTTTATTTGGTAGGGGGTTTTGGCGGGAAAACAGTGAAGTCCCATGTATAATATTACGAGTTCTAAGGGGAACTAATAATAATAAGAACGAGATAGATATTGAAAAGCCAGGGACCTTGGGTGATAACGACAGTAATAGGTTTAGTAGAAAAATAGAAATGAGCAGAAGGGTAAAGAGAAAGGAGAGTATTTCAATGTTTATTATGCTAATTGCCGTAGTGCTAGGAATAAGATGGACGAGTGGAGATTAGTTGCTAGTGTAGGTAACATTGATGTATTTGCCTTAACTGAGACGTGGATTAATTAAAAAAGTGGGGACATGCCTGCGGAATGTCATATTCAGGTTTTAAATTGTTCCAAGAAGATAGAAGTATTGGGAGGGGGGTGGGGTGCATTGTATGTCCGAGATCGCTTGAACTGTTGCATAAAAAGGGGTATTAAGTCTGAAGTAACACATACAGAGTCTGTTTGGATAGAATTTCAGAGGGGCATGAAAAACTGATTTAGGAGTGATATACCGTCCCCCAAACTTAGATAGGGACCAAGGGAAACTACTATGGGAGGAAATTGTTAAGGCCACAAGCACGATAATGTAGTAATTCTAGGAGACTTTAACTTTAGTCATGTTGATTGGAATCTCTTGACTGGGAATTTAGAATCATACGACTTCTTAGAAGTATTTCAGGATTGTTTTTTGAAGCAGTTTGTGACAGAACCTACAAGGGAAAATAACCTGCTTGACTTAGTTTTTTTTTTTTTTTTTTTTTTATTTTATTGAAAAGACATACATAGTACATAAAAATAAACGACAAATTACATAGTGAAAACAGTGATGAAAAATTCTGCATAGTACATGTACTTTCCAATTAACATATTACATCTGAAAGACAAATCTGTACAGTAAACAATGACCACTCCAATCCTTGAAGTAATGACATTATGTCTGGAACACTAAATCTAACCTAAAGACTCCTTGGCAAGTACATCTAATTCCTGATTGTACATCCTGCCACGGAATGTACACCTTACATTCTGAAAACACTACCCCCCCCCTTCTTGCATGTCAAGCCACCTGACACGTAACAATCTTTATATGTAACTGTATATTGTATGAAATACTTTCATTATTCCATATTGAACAACATGATACGTTTCAGTATCACCCCAAAGGTTTTTAGATAAAAAAAATTCAATTCACATTCATTAAAACCCGTATATCTACTAAACACCCCAAAAAATATAAACCTTCTCGGGGGAAGGAAAAAATAAATACAAAAGTTAAAAACCCACTTTACAAAAAAACCCATAAAAAACACAATCCCCCTAACCCCATGTCACCCCACCCTTTTTACCCTATAAATATACAATTCAATGGAACCAAAACCTAGGGGCTCTATAAGCTCCCATGAAAAAACAATATGTTTTTAAAAAAACAGGATAGTCAAGCTTTCTAAAAATTTTCCCCCCCCATATCATTAAAACCACTACTAAGATTAATTTTTTTAACACAAAAAAAAACAGTAAAAACCTTCCCACGTCGATAAAAAATTTTTAAAGCCTTCCACCACACCAATACTTAAATGTGTATATATATATTTAAATTTCACACAGTAAACCCATTTTGCCCATTTCATTACACCCCAAACCAATAATTTCGTTGAAGATATATAAATTCCCATCACATTAGGGACTCGTCGTCCTTTGCATTAGAAATTAATTAGAAATTAAATTAAAGAACGTGTATCGTTCACAAACACAAAACCCCGCTCATCATAAAAGTCAAAGGCACTTATGCCCTCAGAAACTATATTCTTTTCTTTTCCCACACAACCCTTTCACACTGTCCTCATGGGGAAGGGCCCACCCCGCCGCGCCCCCTTAAACATTGCATTTTAAACCCCCAAAAAACCCTAAAACCTAAAACCCCGATAGCCCTAAAAAAAACGCAATCCCCCAATTTTCCCCCCCAAAATTTTTCCCCTTTTTACACACTTATTTTCTGTAAAATTCGCAGCTAACACCTTTATTCCCTCTTTCCACGCCCACCTCCCTCATCCCCCAAAAACGATATATAAAACCCGGACCAAATACCCACTGCTTTCCCTTCCCACCATCTTCCCCCCCCCCCAAACCTAAATCCAAATTTAAAACCCACGCAACACCTGCAACCCCTCCCCCACCCACTAACCTGAACCCCCTTTCCAAACCAACCCGCACCACTTCTAAAAACATCAAAAAAAATAAAACCGCATCAAATTGTCTCCATGTTTTCCACACCTCAACATTCCCCTCCCCCCTTATCCCCCCTATTAATAGGACAACCCCAACGGCAAAATCCCATTTAAAAATCTAAACTTTTACCCCCCCGAACCCCCGGGTTTTTACCCGAAAATTTTTTTTAGACGCGTAAATATTTCTTTTCCACCATACATGGGTTTATGCCCCTTAAACAGCAGCCACCACTGCCCAACCTTTCCACCCCTTTCCGAGACCCGCTTTTTAACCACACGGATCCCCCCGTCATTAAAACCTCAACATGGCCTCCCCAAACATTAAATCCCTACCCCCCCCCCCCCCTTTGCTTATCCTTAGGGTCCCCCAAACAAGTCCACCTCCCCTCCCGCCCCCCCCTCCCTTATATAACTTCGTTTTGGGAAACACGCCATCATCCCTTTTTCCAAGGTAAAAGCCCCAAACCCCCCCTCCCCCCGACTGCCCGGGAAGTTTTTTAAAAACCGCCTCCCAAAACCATTCCCCAAGCCCCGATCCCCATTTAAACCAAAAAAACCCCCATTTTTAAAACCCGCTTCACCCCCCCGTCTCATCAGCGGTCCAGACAAACACATGCCATATCTTGCGCCAAATAAAACTTCGTCACTATTACCCTTTGATGCAGCGTTTTTTGCGCCCCCCCTCAAACCACCCAAGGGCTTTTCAAAAATCCCATTCACTATTCTCACCCGAATTACCTCTTGAGCCACCCGTGTTTTTTTCCCCAAAAATAAATTACCCCACAAAATCATTAGTTAAACCACCACCTTCCACCCACCCCCTACCCCCCTCATCCCCTTTTGAAAACTATCCCTTAATTTCTAAAATTTAGTTTTCCCTCAACATTATTTTCTTTCCTTGAAGCCCCCCCCCAAACACACCCAAACCAAACCAACCCAAACCCAAAAGCAAATCCCCTTTAAACCTCTCCCCCAAAAAACAGTCTTTCCCCAAATCCACAAAAATTTACAACCCCCCCCCCCCCCTCCCCCCGGCCCAAATACCCCCCCCCACCCCCCGCAAAAAACACCCCCCGAAGGGCCCCCAAAAAAAGGGATCCTGTATAAAAGCAAACAATATTTGTATGGGGGGGCCCACCCCTTTGGGCAGCCCCCTCGCATCTTATTTTAAACTCCACCCCCCCCATTAACCGCAACCCTCTCAAATGCCCCCTGATACTTTAAATTTTGGGCCCAAGAAAAAAAATTTTTTTCCCCAAAACCTTCCAACGAAATAAACCTCCAAAAAACGTTTCCCCTTTCTACACTACATAACAGCCTTCCAATCTAACGCCAATACACCCCATCACCCAAAACCCCCCCCGTTTCTCTATAAAAATTTTCGAATCAGCCCTGCCCCCCCCCTTTAAACATTTGGACCTTTCCCGGGACCCCCTTTGCCCCTTTTTCTTTCCTTGCCTATTACCCCCCTTTTATTCCCTTTTTCCCCAAATTCCGCAAACAACTTATAATCCCACACCAAAAACGAAAAATTTCCCCGATAATCCCCCTTACCGTTTACTGCTCCCCTTTTTTGGGGACCAACACCACAACGGCCCTCCTTTTCCGCCTTTTTTCCCCTTTCCCCACCGCCTTTAAATATGTTAAAACCTTTCTAAAAAAAAAAACCCCGGAACCCCCCCCCAAATTTTTTTACTTTGAAAAACAATTTTGGGATCCGTCCCCTACCCCCGCTTTTTCCCAAACTCACTCCGAAAAACGCCTGCCAAATCTCAAAACTCCGTAATCGGCCCAAACCAATGTCACCCGAACTTGACCCCCTCAAAACTCACACTGCACAATTTCTCCCCCCATTTCCCCTCAAAGGGCCCCTCACGGAAGCCCCCCACTTTTCGTATTTACTTAAACCCCAAACGCTACATATCCCCCTTTAACCCTCTGTCCCTTACCAATGCTTGACCCACTCATAAACCCCTTTCCCTCCCTACAGAAGTTTAAAACCCCCTCATCCCCCATCGTCACTCCCCCTCTTTTCTCTGGCCTCTTAACACCAACCGACGGCCCGTCACCCCATGCACTTTTCCAATCCCCCTAATTCGCACAAACCCTCAAAAAACCCCGTTTTGCAATAAACCCCAATATCTCCTTTTTAAAACCCCAATGTCCGGGACTGGATAGCTTGCTCCCCTCTTTCATAACAGTCCCCCAGCTGCCCTTCAAGATATCCCCTTTTAAAACCCCTACTTTTAAAACCCATTATCTCCCCCCCCGACAAAAATAATATTCTCCATACGATTTTTTTGCCACCGAATCCCACCAATTTACCATTCGTCCCCTCCCCCGGCGCCTCACCACCAACCGTTCCCACAATTTTCGCAAAAGACTGACGACATTCCTCACCCTGCAAAAGCTTCACATTTTTAAATTCCAATAAAAATTTTTTCCCTTCTAGGGAATCCCTCCATTCTAGGGCCAAACCCTTACTCCTTTTGTGAACCAAAAAACCCCCGTCCACCACACCCTCCCGCTCACTATTAAATGTTCGGGGGACATACAATCCCATCCATCCCTTTCCGCATAACCACGTCACCAAAAAATATGTTCTACAACCCCACCCCGTCCAACGGGCCCTTAACCCCACTTTCCAAATTTTAAAAATTCCCCCCCAAAAAACCCCAAACAATACCCCCCCTCTTTGGTTTTCCCCATCCTTAAGCCTTATCACCAAAAATTCCAATCCCCCACCAATTTTCAGCACACCCCAAAGCCCCGCAAAAAATAAAACTAAGACAAACCTTCCCCAAAATTTTTTTCCCTTTAAAACCCACATTTTTCCCCCTGCGGACCCTACACCCCACACCAAACTCCCTCTGTAAACCCCAAACCCCCCCACCCCTCTACACAAACACCCTCCCCCCCCCCCCCCTCACATCCTTTACTACGAACGGGGTAGTTTCCCTTAAACCCGGATGGCAACTCCTCCTTTCAACCCCTTATCGCATGCTCCACATACACATTTTAAAACCCTTTTCCTTTTAACTCATAAACCCGGTTCCCGTAGTTGTGTTCCTGCACGAACACCCAGTCAACAAATATTACGCACCAAAATTCACTAAAAAACCCTACACACTTTTTCTCTGATCCCCAATCCATTTAATTTTTCAAAGTCTTTCACTTGAAGCCCCCCCAGAGTGGGTTTTTTTTTTCTTTACCCGGACTTCCCCTTTCCACCGGGTCGTTTCGTGACACCTCGGTTTCCCCCTCCCCCCCCCCTTTTTTAAATTTCTCTTAACCAACCCCCCTGCCCCTTAGGGCCGCTGTTTTTTCCCCTCTGCCTAACATCCCCCCAGGAAATTTTTGCCATGCGCTGAGCAGGCGTGAAACACGTCCTCGGGGTCAGATAGGCAGCAGCGCGCTTCCGGATCTCCCCCTGCTTCCCATCATGTCGTCGATACATTGTCCCCGGGGGACCCCCACCTCCACACTTGCATCAAAAGATTCTTAACAAAACTGGGGCAACCCAGAACCCGTTTCCCCCCCCGGATCCACAACAACCCAAGAACCAAATCTGGACTCCCAACCTTCCCAAACCTTGTCCCGCCCAAAAACACTCTAAAGGGCCCTGGCCCCAAAGAGTCTTCCACAAACGCAAACACTCGCAGGGCGGGGTGTCCCTTCCCAAAACCTGAGCTGCATTTCAATAAAGGGGTGTCCCCCCCCTCGCACACCTGTTACCCCATCTCCTCCGCCTCTCGCCCCCTCCTCACTCCAGGCCCCACCTTGTGTAGGCAGACACAAAAGGGAAAAACCCTCACTCTTCTCTATTTACATCTGCCTAGAAGGGGGGTAGGAAATGAATGGTTGTCCCAGGGCAAATTTTTGTAAATTGCTGGCTAACAGATACTGCAAGGGAAATTTCAACCCATTCATTTACAACGGGGAACAACTTTTTTGGCAAAAAGATATTATGCAAGGGATGGGGTTTACTCTCTGGGGAGGGGGGTAGCACTTGCAGACCGATTGAGAAGGCCATTGGGAAAAAAGCCTATGATTTTTAAAATGTGGGAAAAAAGGAGGGTGTTGTGGGAAACAAGCAGTTTTTAACACTAGGGTTGGAAAAATAAATTATAAAAGGCATTCAGATGAAAGTTTTAAAAAAAAGACAAAAACAGGCCCAAACAAAGGGGGGCGCAAGGGGAGCAAGGGGGCTAGCTCCCCAAGTTTACTAAACAAAAAGCAGGAGTTTTAAAATAAGATAATAGCTAAGATTAATTGCAAGGGGAGGGAAAAATAATATTTTTGCTATAACAAGACCTGGCTCAAACGAAAGATGAGAGATGCCCCCTGAATTCACATACAAAGGGTATAAATTATTCCACACTGAAGGGGAACAGGGAAAGGGGGTGGGTACGATGTATGTCAAGACAATTTAAATTGTTGTTAGACAAAATATTAAATTTGAAGCGTCAGCCACTGAATCTTTTTGGTTCACTTCTCGAGGGCCGAGAAAAACAATTTTGGGGGTTTATTTACAGGCCCCAAATCTTGATAGGGAGTGCAGTAAACTTCTATGGGACGAAATTCGTAAGGCATCTACATACGAAAATGTTGTGCTAATGGGAGATTTCAACATAGACAATTGACTGGAGCAATTTGACAGGAAATTTAGAGTCGGGTGACTTTCTTGATACGATCCAGGATTGTTTTTTAAAATAGTTGTGACAGAGCCAACTAGGGAAATAACCTCCTTGACTTGGTTCTTGCCAGTAGGGAAAAAACTAATTAATAATCTTTAGGTTAATGATGAGCTTGGGAGTGATTTACAAATCACTCCATTTTAACATATCATGGAATTCCCCTAATAATGGCAATCAAGTCTCCGTCCCTGACTTTCGCTTGGCTGATTTCATAGACTGAAAAATTACTTAGGTGGCTGAACTGGAATGACCTGACTAGGGGTCAGGTAGGTGGTGATGGTTGCCGATATGATGCTTTCCAGGGCATAGTTCTAGCGCTCAGGTCAAATTATGTTCCAAATAGGGGAAATCAGATCAAACAAAAATGATCCTAAATGGATGAACAATAGATTAAAATATCTGATTGGTCAAAAGAGGGGCATATATAGGCAAATCAAAAGAGGAGAGGGGCAATTAAGAAATCGATATATTCAGTTAAAGAGAGAAATAAAAAAGGGAATTAGAAAAGCAAATAGAGATTATGAGGTTAAAGTTGCAAGAGAACGAAGACTAACCCAAAAGGATTTTTTCAGGTATACAGAAGTAAAAATCAGGACAAGATAGGCCCACTCAAAAGTTCCTCGGGTCAGCTCACTGACAGTGAAAAGGGAAAAATGTGTAGAATTTTTAACACATACTTCCTCTCAGTTTTTACAAAAGGAGGATACCACGATATTCCAGTAATGATAAATTATGTAGAACAGGACGATAATAAACTTGCACTATTAGGGTCACAAGTGACATGGTCCTTAGGCAAATAGAAAAATTTAAAACCTAACAATCCCCAGGCCCTGATGAACTGAAAGAAAGGGGTTTTCTAAAGGAATGTAAAGAGGAGCTTAGCACACCTTTGGCAAAATCTTTTTTCAACATATCACTACAAACTGGCATGGTGCCAGAAAAAGTGGAAAATGGCAAATGTGATACCTATTTTCAAAAAAGGTGACAGGTCCTTAGCTTCGAACTATAACCAATAAGCCTAACCTCCATAGTGGGAAAATTTTTTGGAATCAATAATTGGGCCCAGGGAGTTCGTACCACCTTGAAAAGCAAAAAATTTAAACAACGAATCTCAGCATGGTTTTACCAAAGGGGCGTTTTCCCGCCTTACGAATTTATTAACTTTTTTCACTAAGGTATTGAGGGAGTAGATCATGGTAATGAATATGATATTGTGTATATGGACTTCAGTAAGGCTTTTGACAGGGTCCCACATCAAGACTTGAGGAAATTAAAGCACATGGAATAGGAGGAGAAATTTTCCTGGATAGAGGCATGGTTGACAAATAGCAGCAGAGAGTTTGCATAAATGGGGAGAAATCAGAGTGGGGAAAAACGTCACGAGCGGGGGTTCCACAGGGGTCAGTGTTGGGCCCCCGCTGTTCACAATCTACATAAACGACATAGATGAGGCTAAAGAGCGACATCGGCAAGTTTGCCGATGACACCAAAATAGGCCGTCGAATTCATTCTGACGAGGACATTCGAGCACTCCAGGAAGATTTGAATAGACTGATGCAGTGGTCGGAGAAGTGGCAGATGCAGTTTAATATAGACAAATGCAAAGTTCTAATGTTGACAGGACAATAAACCCTGCCACATATAAACTAAATAATGTAGATCTTAATATTACGGGTTGCGAAAAAGATTTAGGATTTCTGGTTAGCAAAAATCTAAAACCAAGACAACAGTGAAAAAGTGTTCGAAAATAAAGCTAATAGAACCTTGGTTTCATTCAAGAACAAAATAAAGGAGTCCTCGGGGTTGTTCTTCAACTCTATACATCCTTGGTTGGGCCTATTTAGATTATCTCACAGTTTTGGTCACCGATTCAGAATGGATAAAATTTCTCGGAAAATTACAAAGAGGAACAAAGATGATCCCATTATCGAAACCTTCCCTATGAGGATAGACAAGGCCCTAAAAAGCACTCTCAGAAAAACTAGAATTAGGGGGGTTGATTGAGGTTTATAAGGGAAACAGGAATAATAAAGGGAGTAAAAAGTGGCTGAAAATACTGCCAGACAGGACTCGCACAATGGTTTTAATTGGGAAAAAATTTTCAGATTCGGGAGGGATATAGAAAGTACGGGTTTGGTAATAGAGTTGGGATGGGAACAAACTCCCAAATACCGTTAAGGGGCCCAGAACGTTTGTAGCTTAAAAAATAGGTTGGATAAATAAAAAGGTAGATTGGTGGGTGGGGTGGCCTTAGCTTGTGCTAAAAGGTGGTTGCCGGTTCCTCCCTTAAGAAGGAAAAGAAATAGGTTGGGGGGATTGGTTAAGGGAGGGACTTGACCTCCTCGCAGGGGCCGTAGGCCTTCGCATTTTTCCTTCGTTCTTATGTTTTTATTCTTCTTATGCTTTTCCCTTTTTTCCATGTTGCCAGCCCCCTTTCACACAGAGCCGCTGGGTTTATCATATGCCCACAAACCGACAGCCCGGGCGTTGCCCACGTAGTCCAAACCCCTGGGTACGAAATTCTGGCAGCACTACGAAAAACGAGGGAATAGGGTAACGTAACGCATCTTCACAAATACTTTTCCTTCGATTTTTCCCTGCGTATGGCCCAGTGGCCCACTCCCAACAGTGGCCATATGATGCCCCCATTTTTTCCCCTCGCAAGACGGATTCAAATCTCCCCTCGAAGGCACTTTTCTAATCTTCCCATTGTAAGGGCGAAAAAACGCGTGAATCGCACGGTAACAGGTTTTTAACTGTCAAAGTAACCTCCTGGTCTTGTCTACTACCGCCTCAACAACTTCCCAAAATTAAACTTGAAAAAGATCCCGTCGGCCATTCAGCCTACTCCAATTTTCTCCTCTCACATACCATATTATCTCGTATGATTGCAGGTAGTATCAGTCCATAGAAGTTCCTGTCACAGCCCCACGGGAAACCAACACAACTGTTTATGCGTCCCGGCTTGCCTGCGCCAGCTGTGAAAATATAACTGCCACTAATCAACACCAGGGGTAGCAGCACGCACGTCCCTCACTCAAAGGGGTGAGAGACAATTGAGCTTGACTTATTTTTGGAAAAACAATGAATCCCTTGTTTAAAAATTTAAAATTTCAGAGGGAACTGGGTGCTAGCGCCCCAAAACAAATTTCTTTTCATTGAATGGAGACGATATAGGATAAACCTAACATCCCAGATTTTCGCTTAGCAGATTCGATGGGGTTAAAAACACTTATCACTTTGACTGGGGGAAGAAGGAACATCAATATGACAGTTTTCTAACACTATACACTCCAAAGGCGTTTATCCCATAAAAGAAATTAGATCAAATAGAAAGACCCAAAATGGATGAATAATAGGCCAAATACTACTAGGGCAAAGAAAGGAATTTATAGGGGTATCAAAAAAGGGAGGGGATCTTAGAATCAGTTTAAGGACATTAAAGGGAAAATTAAAAAAGGGGAAAAGAAAAAACTAAAAAGGACTTTTAAAATTTAAAATTTCTAGGGATTCTAAAACAACCCAAAAAAATTTTTTTCCCGGTCTAATAGAAAAAAGTTGAGAAAAAATAGGCCCTTAAAAAAACTATGGGCACCTTACTGACAAAAAGAATGAAATGTGCTTGATTTTAAATAATTATTTTTCTCTCGTTTTACAAGAAGACCAAAAAAATATTCCGGTAATTTAAATTTTTTCAGTGGGCTAGAAGAAATAAAATATGTAACTCCATCACAGTGAGATGGTTGTGAAGCAGATAACAACTGAAGCAAAATAAGTCCCGGGTCCTGATGGGTTTTTTTTTAAGGTTTTTAAGGGAAACAAAAGGAACTCTGTGAACCATTTAAATAATATTTTAATTATCCTTTAATCAGGGTATGTCTAAAAAGTGAAATGGCAATGTAACTCCTATTTTAA
>NC_069401.1:102479443-102523108 GCF_026875155.1 Cherax quadricarinatus | reverse complement strand
GTTTTTGGGGAAGCTAATAAAATGGAATTTACTGTAATGCATTACAAGGTATGATATAGCACAATTCATAGAAGTAATAGATTCATTGGTGGGATTATACAGTAAAAGTGATAAAAAAAATTGATCGATTGATCGGTATTCATATGATCTACGGATTCTGAGGAGGGATATGTACAAAGAAAGAAGTGTTTAACAGAAAAGGCAGACTTGGTGCACTCAAATCTAGGCTGTTAAATCTCAGAATTCGGAGAGAACATGAACACTAAAAAAAAAGAAAAATTCTTGAATATTAATAAGTTGATATTGTAACAGACAGTTGAAATACGTTTGAAACTATATTATTCATCTATACAGGTTATTTATATTTAACCCCAACTCTGCTAGGGTGAGATTTACATATGTGGATTGGGTATCATCTCTGTTGCATTGACTAACTCATGCCATGGTTGATGCAGATCTGAATTGGTATTTACAAATGATTCTTGATGATTTCTCAACACTTGTCGTGTACATAGGGAATAACAACATTCAGGTTGATCGTCTGACTGAGTATTAGAGGTAGAGGGTACAGATACAGGAGTATTGTCAGAGTATGTCACATTAGTCTGGGTAGGAACATCATTATCATCTTATACTAACTTCCTATGATCTAAATGCAATTCTTTATACTGACCAGTACTAATTTCTCTAACCTCATACTTATTTCCATTAATATGTTCAACTACAGTGGACCCTTGGTTAACAGCAGCATCGGCTAATGCCAAAATCGGATAGCAGCACATTTTTGCGTCAAAATATTGACTCGGCTAATGCCCAAGAACTCTGTTAAGGGCATTCGTCCCGAACATGTCCGTGTGGCCTGAGCCCATGTAAAGCCAGTGTGCCATTGTTTGCAAGTCAGGGAGAACGATTCCTCGTGTATATGTGAAATGTTTTGTATTCAATTCTTTTTAGTACTTGTAACTGCTAAATAAGCCACCATGGGCCCAAAGAAAGCTTCTAGTGCCAGCCTTGTGGTAAAGAAGAAGTGAAGCACAATAGAATTCAAGAAAAAACTTATAGCAAAGTACCAAAGTGGAGGAGGAGAGAGAGGAGAATGTGCCTTCTGCAGTGATTCAGTGATTCTACAATATGTACGTTACTAAAGCAACAGGTATCGATAAAGGCTATAGTGCCAACCAGCGATAAAGTGTGGAATTAACAGTGTAGCAAGTAAGTTAAGCGAGTAAGCAATAGAAAAACGACACGAAACTCTCCAATGTTGTTGGATGTGTATTGGGTCGTTGAGCATACGCCGGCCTACTATCTTCCACCACCCTAAACCTCTGCCAGCATCTCCTCCATGAAACCAACTAATTAACATCTCCTCCAAGGTAAGTGTAAATATAAAAGTGTAAGTATAAAAGTAAATATGAGTGTAAATACAAAAGGAACCCAATGGAAATATGTAAGTCATTCTGACTTTTTTGGGTTATGCTAGGTACTTTACACATATGCTGCTATGTATGATACTCTATTTACATAACTGCATTTGTGTATACCTGAATAAACTTACTTATTTATAAATTAAAATGTATTTCCTATTTATAAATTACATACATTGTTTAAGTGTAATAGTGTTGGTGGGCACTATTGCTGCCTCTCCCACCACTGTGTACAGCTTCTCTCAGTTGCCCTTATAAACCCAACAACACTTACACCACTTTAGTCCTCTCATACATTATGACATATTTTATTCATTCTAGAGTATATATATATATATAATATATATATATAATATATATATATATATATATATATATATTTTATATATATATATATATATATATATATATCATATTTCTATGTTATTATAATATTTATTATGTCATATTAGATGAATTGTGATTAAATAAGCCGTAGAGATATGAGCATCATATTGAAGTATAATAAACTTGTCTTCCTCTCGCCTACGTGTCTTCCATACACCAACAAGAGTCAATAAAAGTGTGATGCTAAATGTTCATTTACCCATTTCATTAGTGCTTTATATTTATTTTTCATTGTTTTCTGTATGTATATCTATATTTAATCTTTAAAAAAAAATATTTTTTGTTAATACTTTTGGCTGTCTGAAACGGATTAATTGGATTTCCATTATTTCTTATGGGGAAAATTAATTCAGCTGAAGGCAAAATCGGTTAAAGGCAAGCTCTCAGGAAGAGATCAAAGCCGTTACCTGAGGGTCCACTGTACTCGGTAAGGACCAACAAACTTTTAGTCGAGCTTAGGCATTGCAGATGTTTTGTTAAAGTTAGTCAGCATAACTCTCGAACCTACTTTAATTTGGTCGGCTTTGCTCAGGTATTAGTGACTCTTGTAAATTCTGCTGTTGATTTATGAAGTGTTTCACGGATTCTTCTAAAAACACTTTGAGATAAGCTGGTACGAGATGCTATGAAATCATCGGGGTTGTGATTTGGTTATGGGCTAGAATGTGACAATTCATGAGGCAAATGTTTATCTAAACCGTACAACGCATAATGTGGAGTGTCACCAACAGAAACGCTGTAAGCAGAATTTATGGCACACTGAACATCAGTTATAACTTCATCCCAAGTTTCACTATTGGGACTGATAGTGGCTCTCAAGACAACAAGTATTTTCTTATTGGTTCATTTCACTAACCCATTACTGGCAGGGTGGTGAGGAACAGTGGTAGATTTAGAGATCTTGTACAAAGTACACAAATTTTCAAGAATCTCATTACAGAATTCACCCTTAATATTGGTTACTAGAGATTAGGAGTGGTATGCCTGCAGATGATGCGTTCTTTAAACGCTTAGCTCCAGTCTCGGCAGTCTTATCTGCAATATGACTCACGAAATCGTAATGACACGATTGCAAACAAACCATACCCCGGCAGGGATTGAACCCGCGGTCTAGTGGCTTACGCAACGGTCTGGAGTTTTGAGACTTTCTGACCGCGGGTTCAATCCCGGCCGGGGTATGGTTTGTTTGCAATCGTTGTCATTACGATTTCTGAGTCATGTGATGGCAGTGAGGGGACTTGAGCTAAGTTCGTCACGGTCACGCTAGCTGGAGATTTGGTTGAAAAACTTGCATTGTGGTCACAGGGTTGCTTGTTAACCTTCCTATGGTGTAGAAATTACCGAGTTGAGAATCTTATTGTGGTAGCGGGTCTAGTGGCCAACGCGACGGTCTGGATGTTTTGAGACTCTTGGACCCCGGGTTCATTTCCCGGCCGGGGTATGGTTTTATCTGCTATAGGAACTAACAATATCTGGTGAATTGATCTACCATAACACAGATGTTTGTTACCCTGGAGGGAAACATTTGGAAATTAGTTAACAGATCTAGTGCAAACTCTTTCCCATGGTTTGCTATGTAGTTGGATACACCTGGTTTGGATTAGGACCATTAGCATAGCCTTTTTTGCTGCATGCAGGGCACTACATTTCTTAACTACTCAGAATATTAGTTGCCATACGAGCCAAATGTATTTCATTGGCATTGTTTTACTGAAACGATCCATACCAAATTGGGTGCGCAACTCCTGGTTCATTGTGAAACTATCGGATGGTTACATTCACTAGTGACTGGGAATTACTAACTGGTTATACGTCTGCTTGGAGTACCCAGCTCGCCTGTGCAATAAAGTAATTCTTGATTGATGACAAAGTCAGGGATGGTGCTGGTGGCTTCGCAGTCAAAATAAGATCTTCCTGGAGCAGGAATCGAATCACACCAGACCACATAGGATCCGTTCTTTGAGCATTCTTTACGTCCTCTGCACTAAATGAAGGGTCTGCAGTTACTATACTAACATGTAGTGATAAAGCATCTGCACCACATTTGACTTGCCAGGTAGGTGTTCAAAGTTGGATGAACTCTTGGATAGTCAAGGTCCATCTGGCTAACCTTCCAGTGGGTTGTTTGTTCTGGAATAACGGTATCAGTGGAGCATGGTCTGTCAAGACTTGAACAGAGTACTGATATATAATGTCTCAAAACTGCTTTGAAGACCGTACTATTGCTAAAGCTTCTTGCTCTTACGGTTTAAATTTCATTCAAACCTTTGTATGAACTCAGCTAGCAAATGCAACTGTGTTGTACTTGCCATCCAGTCTTCTGAGCTAGTAAATGCACCTATGCCCAAATTTAACTAGCATCAATGTCAGATAGAAAGGCTTAGAAAAGTCTGGAAATTTCAATTTCTGTAGCAGAAGCTAGCTTTTCTATTAGAGTTTGGAATGCTCTTTCTTGGTGGAAGGTCCAAATAAAAGGAGCATCTTTCTTAAGCAACTCAGAGGAGCTGCTATGGAAGAAAAATTGACAATGAAAGATCTATAAAAACCTGATAAGCCCACAGAAGGTCTTACGGCATCAGCAGTTTTGGGAGATGGAAAATTTAATACTGCATTTACTTTATTTTGGGTCAGTCGTAACCCCTCTAGGAGTGACTATGTTACCCAGAAACTTGATTTCTGATCTTAAAAAATTGACATTTAGGCAGTTTTATCTTTAAATTGGCTTCTTCAGGTTTACCAAGCACTACAAGTCTTTTCAATGTTGTATCCACGTCTTCAGACATGACGATTACTCACTAAGTACACCATAAGTGTGTTACTTATGAGGCCTCTAAAGATATTAGTCATGAGCCTCGAGAACGTGATAGGTGAAGATGGGAACCTAAAGCCATACGGAGAAAGTGATAATGGCCTGTAGTATGGAAAATGCGGTTAGCAATTGGCTGCCCTCATGAAGAGGGACTTGCCAAAAACCCTTGAAACAAGTCCAGGATCGAAAAGACTTCGTTATCTCCATGTTAGTAAAAAGTCACCATACGGGAAAATGGGAAGCAATCTGGGATTTTTTTCACATTAACTTCCTAAAGTCAATCATTTGGCACCAAATACCGTCCTTCTTAGGTACTAGAATCAAGGGCGTATTCCGGGGTGAATTGCTAGGTGCAATAACTCCATCATCAAGCATCTGATTGATCAATTCTTCTGTGACAGCAACTTATGAATGATGCATTCTGTGTGCAGGTATAAAAGATGGTTCTGTTACCAGGTTCAAGTGGGATACGATGACACAATAAGTTCGTTATGCCCATCTTCTCACCTGGTAAGGCAATGGCTTTACGACAATTCTTCAACAGATTCAACAAACGCTTGACCTCATCTGGGAAATCAGTGGATGCTAAGTCTGTCTCCTCTACTGGTGGAATGGATTGATCCAGTGAAGTGGATGGGCTCTCCTCTGTTGAAATGCATGGGCCCACTGGTCAGTGACAAGTCCCTCCCCCTTCCTGAACAGAGTAAGGAAATGAAAAAAGATCAACAATATTGGTATTCGCTCTGAGGCGAACACTGTGACCAGAAGTGTTAGCAAGAAGAATGGATCTTACATCTCTTACAATATATAAGGATGGCTCACAAACCCCTTTACTTTGCAGGGAAACACTGTCACCTAGGACGTTATCACTATCTAGAACGCCAGGAACAACAACAGACACTCTAGTGAGGGCACTAGCCATGACAGAAGCAGCTTTCTGCAGATGGCATGTGACATCAACAGAGATAGCATTACTAGTTGTAAGTAGTTCATTTCCGACAAGGCGTCCACTGTGGAGGGGAAATACTAGAATTAGCAGACATTGCAGGGAATAGGCTCAGCCTCAAGGTAGTCTGAGGTTTCTCAGACACTTGAGGCAAAAGGACACTACTTGATGCTTGAAGTTATAGGTGAAACACAGACAGGAGTGACAGGATCACCAGTGCCTGACCACCTGGGTATGCTACTGGAAAATGCACTGGTTTGTAAGGACTTAAGCCAAACTTCATACTCTGCGGCAGTATGGTAGATCTCAGATCCATGCTGGTAACCCCAAAACTGTATGATCAAGTCATCAATTTGGGCATTCCATCGGTAAGGGTCAAGCACAATGCATAAATCTCTCATAAAAGCAAATCCCTCTAGAACAGTGGTTCCCAAACTGGGGGTAAATTACCCCCTGGGGGTAATTTAACCATTTTTGGGGGGTAATGGAGGGGTGACAGAAAAAAAGTTATGAATTCTGAAAATCAAGAAAACAATGCGGTACCCGGTATGAGGATTATTGTTAACTTTGTCTTAGTATATAAAGTTGTAAAGTAAACCTATTATAAGTAAGTAATAAAGTTAAACCAAATAATAAGCATCAAAAACTAATATAACAGTTTTTAGAAAAGAAAAAAATATATAGCTAAGTGTGTGGAAATCCAAAAGTATTTTGACAAGTATGCTTCAGGAAAAAAAGTCACCAGTAGCCCAAAATCGCCCTGTCCAGTACGCGTAAAACTCACTTCCTGGGGCTGCCTTTTATTTAAACACTGTCAGTTATCTGTGAGCATCAGCGAGGTACATAAGCTGGTATGAAGCCAAGAATTCCTAAATTTAGCTTCAAGTATGCAACTCCATCCACCCCAAACTGATGTTCTTGACATCTTTGGTAATAGTCATTAGAGATGCACAATGTTCAAATACAATAAATAAAAGAAAATATCTCAAGTGTTTTAATTTAGCCATATATATCAATAATAACAACATTTTGTGAAAGGGGTAACATGCTTTATGTGGCATGTTAAATTGGGTAACAAGCTGAAAAAGTTTGGGAACCACTGCTCTAGAAGATCACCAGGGAAAGTAATCTGGTCGACAACAAGGAAGGAAGCAGTAAAGTCTCTACCTTGGATAGAAAAGGTAGGGGAAGTCCGACCTCGGACACGCAGGCGAGAACCAGCTACTCCACTAAGGGAAGACACGAGTCGGTTCTGTGAAAAGGACATATAGTAACTGCGTATCCTCAAACAAACTAGACCTGATAATATTGACTTGCGCACCAGAGTCCATGAACACATGAACGGGTGCATTAAAAACACATGCTTGTACTATGGGCCCAAATTTCGTTGCATTGGAAGTTATGTGCAAACAAAAAGAAGGTTTTCATCAGAAAGGTTTGTTCCACTTCATCCCCAAAATCATTTATGTGAAGTGTGAAGCAACATCATCAGCGAGATTGTCGGTCTCGAGACTGCTTAAATGAACGGGGGTGGTGTACTCAGTATCACCTACTGTCACCATTGGGACGGTTTGACTGGGGCGCTCGGAATTTTCCCTCGAATTGGAAGAATGAGCCTGGTTTGGTTAGTCTGAGAACCCTGACCTCTGTTTCCTCTCCTGGTTTCTGCGGTTGGAACGGCCACGGAAAGATCGAGAGTACTGAAGGTTATAGAGGGGCATTGCGCCCCAGATGTGTCATGTCCCTGTATTCCTAAATACAGTACGGCAGATCTGACTGGCACTCATCATCAGCACGATGCCTCTAGGGTGACTATCAACAAAATTAACTGAAATTGGCCACAGTAACCACAGTTGTAGCAAGTCCGCTGACTATGGTTATTGAAAGTACTATGAATATACAAGGTTTATAATAACTCTGTACACTGGTCTTTGGCGATCGCTGCAATGGTTGTCTACCATGATTTGTCCCAGTTACACAAACAAGAGGTGGTGCTGACTGAGGCATAGGTGTGAAATTAACTACATGATTTAGGACTGTAAGCGGTTCCATTTTCAAAAGCTGGAGGATTGCCTCCTAACACACACGGAAGCAGGCGGCAATTAGTTCTTTGATTGCCCCAAAAGCTGTAATTTTTGCAAACGACGCTGTGGATCGTTTATCCTCGTCAGGGACAAAGGCTGATGACTGGTTACTACGTTGAATAAGGGATGATAACAGCAAATGATCTAACAGCAAATGCACTCAACGATTCATTAGTCAAGGGAGTAGCATTCACGAGTTTCCTAAGGACGTCATATGGATCAGCTGTTTTTACTAGTACAAGGAAAGAACAAATCGCACCTCATATTGTGACCACTTAGTAAGATTCCTGAAGTCTCGCATTTTTAGGAGATCGACAACGTGAAAGGGGAGCAGGCGACCGACGAAGAGCTTTCGCAAGTCTGATATGACTATCCTCTGATGGGAGGACCATCCACCAGGGGATTAACACGAGAACGAATTGGCACTAAACCATTCTTCAGATTATGTACATGCCATTGAATAAAGCCCAAAACACAAGAGAATCACGAGTAAAACTAAAGTTGGGTCAGTGTCTGGGTCGGTTTTGTCAGTCGAAAAGGAACTATGAGGACTGATGACAGGAGCACCAGCAGCCTGAGAGACCTGATTGACGCATTCACTAAAGTATCATCGAAATATGCGAGACATATGGCAAAGAAGGTCACAAAAACAAATAAGACAAGAATAATGAATAATAAAATGACACAAATATGATACAAATGCTAAAATAGGAATTTAAAGGAGATGTAACTAATTCTGCAGAAGTAATAAAAAAAAGTTTAAAACACACTGCAAGAGGAAGAACAACTCATTGCAATGGACTGGGCAAGATAAAGAAACACAGTGAAAATACACTAAAGTATAACATTACTGTAGGCTGAATTAATTGCAAAATGAGCTGTCTGTACTCTTACTTCAAAAGAAATTTACTAATAAAATTATAAATCAATGCAAAAAGTATAAATAAAATAACTAAATTGTGTGCAAAGAGAGATAATTGGGAAAATAAATATTTCTAAGAGTGCATAAAAAAAAATAAATTATACTGCAATGACAATATTAAGGAAAAGAATCTAATGAAAAACACTGCTGGAGGCAACGATGCTGGACCTGATTAGTAGGTATAGGTCAGCAATAGAGATAATTAGGAGGAAGGGTGGGAACCCTGTCATGTGTGGTATTTTGCCAAGGAGAGGAGTTGGAAATGAATGGTTGTCCAGAGCAATTGGTGTTAATTGCTGGCTGGACAAATACTGTAAGGAAAATGCGGTAACATTCATTGGCAACTGGGACATCTTCTATGGCAGAAATGACATGTATGCCGGATGGGGTTCACTTATCTAGGTGTGGGTGGGAGCACTGGCCAACGCAGTGGAGGGAGCTATTAGGTCTTTAAACTAGGAATAGTTAGTGGTATGGGTTTTGGCCGGAATACAGTGAAGTCGCAGTGTAGTAATATGAGTACTAAGAGAACTAGTAATAGGCCAAAATGAGGTGGATATTGGAAAGCCAGTGCACTAATTGACAAGGACAGTAATAGGTTTAGCGGAATAACAGAAAGGAGCAGGAAGGGTAAAGAGAAAGGAGAGTTCTTAAATATATATTACACAAATAGTCATAGTGCTAGGAATAAGATGGACGAGTTGAGACTAGTTGCTAGTGCTGGTAACATTGATGTATTTGCCTTAACTGGATGTGGGTTTAATATGAAAAATCGGGACATGCCTGCTGAATGTCACATTCAGGGTTTTAAATTGTTCCAAGTAAATAGAAGTATCGGGAAGGGGGGTGGGGTGGCACTGTACGTCCGAGATCGCTTGAACTGTTGCATAAAAACGGGTATTAAGTCTGAAGTAAACACATACAGAGTCTGTTTGGATAGAATTTTCAGAGGGGCATGAAAAATTGATTTTAGGTGTGATATACCGTCCCCCAAACTTAGACAGGGACCCGGGGAGACTACTATGGGGGGAAATTGTTGGGGCCACAAGGCACAAATTATGAAAAAATTCCTAGGGATTTTAACTTTAGTCATATTGTTGGAATTTTTTATTTGGGAATTTAGAATCTACACTTTTAGAATAGTTCAGGATTTTTTTTTTGAAGCATTTTGGACAGAACCTAAAAGGGGGTAAAAACCCTTTCCTTGATTTATTTCGGCAAAAAAGGAACCCCTTTGGTTAAAAATTTTTAGAAATTTCAGAAACCTCACCGCTAGCGCCCCACAAATAAATTTTACATTTAGAAATTAAAGGAAGTACATATTAGGGATAACTCAGTATACAGCCCCCAGATTTTCCCCTTGGGGCAATTACGATGGGCTTAAAAAGGGAAAAGGCTTTGTGGCGGTGGGGGTTTTGTTGAAATTGGCGGAGGGGTGACACCCCGCCCGAAACGGGCACGGTAAACCCTTCTTTGTAATAATGTTGTAAAAATTACGACAATATTAAATGAACTTTAAAAAGGGGTAAAAAAATTTACCGACACCAACCCGCCACGTTTCAAGACTTCAATAAAGGTTTCTAACCAGAAAAAATCAAAGCACCACGAACCGTCAATGCGGGGGTTTACCTACCCCCCCCGGGGGGGGTTTTTGGAAGGCGGGTGACAAGATTAATGTAGGTAACCGCAAGAAACCTCGAAAAACCCCGCCAAAATAAACAAAATTTACGCATGTAGGAATGAAAACCTTTGAACAACGCCTGTGTAAAAACACCGAAATTCCCCCAAATCATCCCCATGAAATTCAGGGAACCCCCAAATTTAGTGACAAAGAAACTAATTTCAGCACAAAACACGTTTCGATACAATTAAAAAAAAACAACCCCCACTTCCCCAACTCTGAATTTTAGCGAGAAACCCCCTGAAAACAAAAACCCGCCATCACATACTCCCTTTTAAAACTACAAAAAAGAAACATTCCCAAGACAAAACACTGAAAAAGGCCTTCTCAACCCAGCCCTATTTTTGCCCAAACCCCTTTTTTTTATGTTACCCAATAAACTTTTTAAATCCTTTTACCTTTGGCCGAATTAATTGCTTTTTTCCATTTTGCACAACTACTGCACTAAAAACCCCCCCCCCTCCCCACTAGGGAACATCGAAATGGTACCTCACTAAAATTCCCACCCTGAGTTTTTAAAATTACCCTTTGTCCATATACTTTTTTGTATCGGCTTGACAAAGCTCCTGGAGAGCAAAACTTTTGCCACAATAAAGGCCCCCATTTTTTTGGCCCTTTTAATCCTTTTTTTTTTACACTAAATCCCCACCACTCACAAGAAAACACAAGTGGTTAAAACCCACAATTTTGGCACAGGGTTTGGTAGAACAATCTTACCAGCACCCCTCGGTAGCACAAAGTGATAGTGGAAAAAATACTTCAAAGAGGAACTTGCGGGGCCCTTCTCTCAGCTGGTTAGGAACCGGGGTTTTTGTGAAAGGCTTACCCAACCCTTTAAAAAACTTCAAACAGTTTTTAACCAATCCCTGGCCCTCCCGGGGAAAATTTAAATGAAAAAAAAAAGAAAAAATAACAACAAACAAAAACACTTTTTTTAAAAATAGAAAATAAAAAACACTTAAATATAAAATTTTTAAAAAACCTACTTTAAAAAGAAAATGAAAAATAAAAAATAAAAATTTGATAACTAAATTCCCAATTCAATAAAAAAATTTGGGTTCTGGTTTTGGGGAAAAACTGCTTTTGAAATCGAAAGCCTTCCCCGATGAGGGGAAGGGGGGGGTCGCGGGTTTTTGGTTAAAACCCACGGTTTTTTTTCCTTTCCACAGAAAAACCCTTTTGATTTATTTTTATCCCATCCCGGGAAAAGGGCGGGGTTCTTTACCGCGTAATGATGGGGTTTTCGCCCTTGCTATTTCATACAGGTGAAACATTTTTTAAAATCCAAAAAGAAAACCCTCAGGACTTTAAAGTCCATCTCCATCGTTCTCCCTCTTGATTCCCGGTGACCCTCTCTGTCACCCAAAGCGGAAAGATAGACGGGTTACCCACTGCTTAAAAAAATCACTCTACATTTTAAGTACAAACCAAAAAAATTGATTATTACAACATTAAACCCTTAGAGAAAGCCCTAAAAGGGACTAAGTTTTTTAAGGTCAAAAGGGGAACTTTAAAACCAAAAAATCCACTAGAATACAAGCAGGAAAGCACTTACAGTATGCGGGATTGTGATTCTAGTGTTACGTTTGGATCAGACCCCCCCACAATCCCCTTTTAAAAAGGGGGGGGAAGGAGGGGGGAAGGGGATACCCAGAGCTAGACTGACCCTACCTTAACAACACCGGAAATTTCAAACAAACACTTTCGGGGGGGGGGAAAAAAAGGCCCGGGAAAAGGGGGAGTTTTGACTTCCCCCTCCCTTAACAATACCGACAATGAAACAATTGTTTACTATTTTTACTCCCCGCAAACTCCTATCAAATTAAATTTTTTTCCCTCACCCCCACCCCCCATACCAAGACTTAAGTCAAGGAGTATAAAAGAATAGGCGGGGAAAAATTTTCAAAACATAGGGAAGTCCGAAAAGGCAAAAAACCCTTCAAACTAAATTCACGATTTAACCAGTAAAGAAAAAAAATTTGGGAATGAACCATTGAAAATACAAATTTTAATTTAAAACCGGGATGCCAAATGTCCACCACAAGAGGCCTTTTGGGTTCCCTTAAAAGTTTTTTTCCGGAAAAATAAAAGGGTTTTGGTGGCCCTTTTTCAAAAATTTAATTTTTTTTTTCCCCAGAAAAAAAAAATTTAAGTTTGGAGATACCCCCCCAAAAGGGGCCCCAAACTTTCCCTTTTTCTATGGTGGAGTACCCGGTTTCTGGGGGAAGGATTTTCCCGGGCTTAGGAAGCATACAGAAAAGGGAGTAACACATGGATTGAAAGTGCATTTGCACCTAACCCCAGAAATTGGAGCATCAGTTCTTAAACAAAATGTTTTTTAATATCGGGTATCTTAAGAAATAGGGTCTTTCGAAAAGATATTTTTAATCTCTTTAAAAACTTTTCCCCGCCCCTACGCCCCAAATTTTCAAAAAAGGGGTTTTCCTTTCACAAATTTTAAAGGGAATTTTGGATAAAAATGCCTGTAAGATCAAAAGGTTTGGATAAAACCGTGCAAAAATTACAGAAATAAAAAAAGCTACGCATGACTTTTTGGGTTTTTGGGGGAATTTTTAAATTCTAATAAATTTTTTGTTTCTTACGGGGAAGGGGCTCAAGATTTTTAGAAAGTATCACTCCAAGATTCTAATCTGTTAAAACCCCAAAGGGAAAGCTTTTCCCTTCGACTGGCAGTGGGGCCTTTGTACGAAACCCTACGTAAAACGATTTAATTTTGGGATATCCCTCGCCCCACGGGGAAATATCTTTTACGTAAATTTTTTCCCAAAATAAAGGGAAAACTTTTGGGAAAACCCAAGACCTTTCCATCAGTCTCACATAGGTAGCAAAAAAGGCTTTACCACACCAAAGGGGCCCATATTTTCAATATTGCATCTTTCCTTGGTGTAAAAAAGCGGTACTGTTTAAAAAAGAAGGATCAAAAAATTACTTGTGATATGCCGAGAAATTTATCAATCCTGAAAAAAAGAAGAGTCATAAAATTTTTGTAGATCGCATCTATTAAGGCAGGGGCCAGCACCCCACCGATTTAAATAGCTTTAAAGGCCTCTAAAGTAAAAGGCAAGTCTAAATAAATTATCCTCCTTCTTAACCATGACACTGTGAACAAAAAGGGAAGATACTAAAGGGTTTTTCAGTGATCTTTATTTTTAAATAAAGGGGTAGAATTACCGCCCAAAATGAAAAGTAAAAGACCCCAAGTGCAACTAATGTGAAAATTTAAATTGTGGCAACTTTTTCGCTCTCCGGGAGCAAAAATAAACCCATTACAAACAATACATGGACACAGAGGGTAAAAAAGGGCCTCAGAGGAGGTGAAATTTTTACTATGGGAAACCATTTCGATGTTAAACTAGTGGTAGTAGTATAGTATTGGAGTGCAAAAGTAATACAAAAAGGGGAAGAGAAATTTAAAATTCGAACTGAGAAAAAGGGAAATAAAAGCAATTATTTTGGGTAACAAAAAAATAGGTTGGCCCAAATGTAAAACTGAAAGGGGCACTTTTTCAGTTTTCCTTTCCCCGGTAATGTCTTTGTGAAATATAACAGGAAACTATGTGAAAAGGGGTTTACTTTTTTTCCAGGAGGATTTTTGCTGGGAAACATCGGAGATGGTGAAGCGCCGTTGTTTTTTTTAAGTTTTGAACCCGATCAGTGCCTACCATTTGTTTTACTTTTTGCCCACTCCCCACAACCCCTACAACTACTACAAACTACCACTAGGAACATCAAAAATGGAAACCTCACTATATTGCCCCTTTCACTCTGACCTTTAAATCCCCTCTGTGCATTGTTTGTTTGTAATGCTTGAAAAACCCTCCGGGAGAGCGAAACTTTCCCCACAATAAATGTCACATTATTTCACGTGTTTTTTATTTTAAAATTTTGGGTTTTAAAAAATTTTTTCTACCCTGGGTAAAAAGGCTTCCCAAAGGTGAAACTGAACGGGGTAAAATTTTTCTTTTGATAGGTTTCCCCGTCACTAAGCCCATCTTATACTCCCGTGGAGGAAACCCCCGGGAAAATATAAAGAAAAAGCCGTCTAAAGGTTTATTTCACACATTGAAGTAGTTCTGTCTCTTAGGGCCCACCCAAAAGATTCATTAATTTAATTTTGGGTTCCCTCCAGTGGTCAAGAGTCACCAAGTCATGTAGTTCTTCATCAATAGTCTAAGTTGGGGGAGGTGTCTTTAACCACACCTTACTTTTCTTCAGTTGTATCAAGTTGGGGTGGGGGGAAAAACTAATCAAATTTAATTAAGGCAGTTGACCGAATTTTTTCCCGGTAATATTTTTTAAAGGATTTTAAAATAAGGAAAAAAATTTAAGGTTTCCCCTTGCCCTTCTATGAGGTAGTAAACTTTCCCACAAATTTTTAAATTACTTTAAAATTGGGAACCTTCCCAGCAAACAAAAATTTAATTGACTTGAACGCAAAAGTACCAGAACTTTTCCCTATTTTAAAACTTTTTCCTCTGACTTTTGGAATCAAAAATAGGTTTTGTACGGGTCCATTGACAACCCTTGGTTTTTCGAAACAAATTCAAGGTCTCCTAAAATTTTGGATCAAAGGTAAAGGGAAGAAACGGAAGAAGACTGAACCCAGCACTCACCTCCCCCTTTAGTCCTAAGCCCCAAAGGATGGAAAAATGGGCCCTCTGCCTGTCTACCACAGAAAAAGTTAAAAAGGGGGAAAACCCCAAAGGCCCACTGGAACTTCCCCCCATGGCAAAAAAAAGCACAGGGAAAGGTAACGGGGGCCCCCTTTAAAGGTTTAAGGAGAAAAAAAATTTTCCCTTTAAAAGGGAAACTTGAAAAACCCGAATGTTTGGCCCTTTCAACCCCCCATTACGCGGGTTTGATGGGGTGTGGTGAAGAAGGGCTTCCTCCCAAATTTGGAAATAAAATGTTCATTAATTTCAGATTGAATTGTGCCCCCACGGTAAAAACAAAATTTCTCAAAGGGAACCCCCACTCGGAAAATAAAAAAAGGGGCTTCAGCCCCCCTCGTAGAAATTAGGGTTTTTAAAAAGGGGAACGCTTCGGGGAAACCCAAGCAAAAACAACAAGTTAATATATATCATGCCCCCCAGATAAAAAGGAAAATAAAGGACCAACGTTAAAATAGTTTACTCTTTAAAAAGGTACCGAAAAGACTGGCATTTTGACCATATACTCGCCTGGTACCTCGGGGGGAAGACTTTTGGCAAATTTTACAACGTTTCTACAATGGTACTGATACGGGAGGACATTTTTGGCCAAAAAAATTGGTTTCCCAAATTTTTTTTTAAAGTTTTACGATGCAGAAATGTCCGCCGGCAGGTCATGACCTTTTAAAAGAACAGCCCTCTTTTCTTTGATTTTGGAAAACAAAGAGGGAAAAAATCTTCCATCGGGAAAATTAATTTGAATACTGACTTTCCCAAGATCCCCTTTTATATTAAAAATTTATAAAAAGTTTTTTTCCTTTGGAAAACCTTAAATTTTTTTTAGCGGCATTATGGCAATTCGAAGAAAAGGGGCAATTATTTTTAAAAAATTGACAAAGGAGTCCTTCGATAAAATCAAAGGCTTAAAGCCGGGAAAATAAAAGGTTTGGACAGTAGGAAAGCCGGGGCTTTGGTTTTAGCCCAATCAAGACATTTATAAAACGGAGGATATTTTCATTTTCATTTAATAAGTAACCCGGGGTGATCCTACTACCCCCTTTTTCGAGGGGAAAAGCATCACGGGTTTTTAATCCCACAGAACCCAAACGGGGCCCTTGTCTCATCTGAATTTTTCGAGGGGTTTCCCTCTGACTCTACAAAAGAGGATCTAAAAAAACCAAAGCCCCAATTTTTTGGGTGTTTAAAAAGGGTCAACCTCAGAAGGAAGAAGGGCCCCCTTTTTAAACCAATTTAACCAAACAGTACGGAAAAAGAATGAGGGGAGCTAGAAACGGCTTCAGACCAACCCTGTGAACCATTTAGCCCTTAATTAAAAAGGGAGGTGGGAAAAGTGCCCTACTCCCCCAAAAATCTAAAGATAGAAAGGGGAATGAGTTTTTTTAAGGTTGGGGAACAGCTTATCAAAAGGACTAAAAACATGGGGCATCCATTGCCTCGAAAAAATGGTAAAATACTTTAAAATTTCCCTTAACTGTTCCTAAACCAAAAGGGGTGTTTGGGGCCCATTCCTTCTTTAAAACATTTTTCCCAATTTTTTGACCTTTTTAAAGGACAACGGACGTTTTTTTCCCCTTAACACCACACAAATGACAAACAGGAAAAAAAAGAAGTCATTTTATTTTCCACAAAGGTTTTGATTTTTTAAAGGGCTAATGAACCCCTTTCCCCCTTGGGGTTTGATCCCTTTTGGTCCCCTTTTGGAATTTTGGGGCCTCAGCAAAACGGTCAGCAGGGCCCCAAACAAATTCCCCCAGCTTTTTCAGGTCACGTTTCTCTGATGAATGTTCGTATCTGATTTTGGGAAAACTGTCAGGAATTGGTCAGGCCAAAACCCTGGGAAAAATTAAGAGATTCATAACTGGATCAATTCCTGAACTCTCTTAAACCAAAAATCGAACCCAAACCAAAGGGAAACCCTCTCATATGTGGTATTTTTTTTCCAAGGGGGGGAGTTGGAAAAGAAAAGGTTGTCCAGGGCCCAAAAATGTCAATTGCTGGCTGGGCAAATAATTGTAAGGAAAATGCGGTAACTTTTATTTAAAACTGGGACCTCTTTTATCAAAATGACATGTATGCTAGGGGTGGGGGTTTTACTTTTTCTAGGGGTGGGGGGGGAGCACTGGCAACTGCAAATGGAGGGAGCAGTTAGGACTTTAAACTAAATATTTTGTGTATGGGTTTTGGCAGAAAACAGTGAAGTCCCAGTGTAAAAATTTTTACGGTTCAAGGGGGAAATAATTTAAAAATAAGAAAAGAATAGATACTGAAAAGCCCGGACCTTTGGGGGATAGGGCATAAAAAGGTTTAGTAAAAAAAAGAAATGACAAAGGGAAAGGGGAAAAAGAAAAAGGGGAGTAAATTTTTTAATGTTTTTTTATCAAATTGCCCCAGTGCTAGGGAAAAAGATGGAAAAGTTGAGGGTTAGTTCTAGTGGGAAATAACATTGATGTATTTGCCTTAAAAAAGAAAGTGGTTTTTAATTTAAAAAAATCGGGAAAATGCCGCAATTCATATTTAGGGTTTTAAATTTTTCCAAGAAGATAGAAGTATTGGGAGGGGGGTGGGTGGATTTTTAAAGTCCCAGATCGCTTAACTTTTTCATAAAAACGGGGATTAATCTAAGTAACCCCATACAATCCCGTTTGGATAGAATTTTCAGAGGGCATGAAAAACTATTTCAGGGGTGATATACCGGCCCCCCCAAAAATTTTAAAGGACCAAGGGAAAATTCTAAGGGGGAAAATTTTTAAGGCCACAAGGGACGAACCCGAATAAAATTTTCGGGACTTTTAAAATTAATCATGTTTTTTTGGAAATTTTTGACTGGGAATTTTTTAAAACATACACTTCCCTTTGAATATTTCAGGGTTGTTTTTTGAAGCATTTGTGACAGAACCTACAAGGGGGAAAAAACCGCTTTACTTAGTTATGGCCAAAAATGAATCCCCTTTTTAATAATTTAGAAAAATTTCCCGAGGGAAATGGGTGCTAGCGAAACCCCAAATCAATTACATTTAGCATTGAAATTTAAATACGATAGTAGCGATAAAATCATTTAAAAGTCCCAGATTTTGGGTTAACAATTTCGATGGGAATTTGAGAAAACTTATCATCTGTTGACTGGGGGAAAAGAAGAGAGCTAACAATAAAGACAGTTTTTTTGAACACTATACAAAGCTGCCAAAGACGTTTATTTCCCTATAAAGAAATTAATCAAAATAGAAATACCCAAAATGGATAATAAGAGCTCAAAATCTACTAGGGAAAAGAAAGGAATTTTTTAGGGGTAAACAAAAGGGGGGAAAGGGGCATCTTATAATCATATTTGAAAATTAAAGGGGGGACCCTTAAAAAAAGGGGTAAGAAAAAACTAAAAAAGGGCCAAAAAAAATTAAAAGGGTTTCTAGGGAAATTCCCAAAACAAAAACCCCCCAAAATTTTTTTTTCCCGGTTTTATAAACAAAAATTTAAAATAAAAATGGGCCCCTTTAAAAAAAAACTATTTGGAAACTAAAATGGCCCAAAAAGAAGAAATTTTCTTTATTTTAAATTTAATTTTTTTCTCTCATTTTACACAGAAAAAACAAAAAATAAACCCCCGTAAATTTAATTTTTTTCAGTGGGCCAGAAGAAGAAAAAATTTTTAACAACACAGCACCATGAATGGGTTTTTAACTTTTAGAAAAACTGAACAAAATAAAATTTACCGGGGGGCCCTTTATGAGGTTTTTTCAAGGGCTTAAAAGGGAAGGGAAAATGGAAAATCTGGCCCAACCATTTTAATAATACTTTAATTTATCTCTTCAAACAGGGGTTGTCGATGTGGAAGATTTGGGTAATTATTCCTATTTTTTTAAAAGGAAAAGGGGAAAAAGTCGTTAACCGCAAATTAAACCCCCCCCCAATAAGCCCGAAACCCCAATTTTAGGCAAATTTCTAGAGTCAATTATTTGCTGGGAAATTTTAAGAAGCCATCTCGATAAGCATAGCTTTATTTAAAGATACTCAACATGGAAATTTACAAGAGCCCGGGCTTGTCTAAAAAAAATTTTAACTTTCTTCAGTAAAAACTTTTTAAAGGGTGTTGACCCAATAAAGAATTTGATATTATTTACTTTTGATTTTAGAAGGGGTTTTTTAAAAGGGTCCCACCATAGACGTTTAAAGAAATGGCAGCTCATGGCATTGGGGGAAAATGCCTTTGTGGATCCCAGTCATGGCCACTGACAGGGAAACAAGGGGTGGGGCCATAAATGGGTTAAATCCAGTGGGGATCTGTAACAATGGGGTTCCACAGGATCCCGTTTGGGCCCTTTTTTTTTTTATAAATATATCAATTATCTTGAAAGAGGAATACTGTGATATGAGCCCAAAAACCCGATTTACACAAAGATAGGTAGGATAATTGATTCAAAAAGTAATGTTTTTGGGCTTCGGGGATTAAAAAAAACTCTATTCTTGGTCAAAAAGTTCAAGCAATTCAATGTAGATAAAAAGCAAAGGTTTTTGAAGCTTGGGGGTGGGCCCAAAAACCCCAGAAATTATAAATTAAATGATGTAGAACTTTTCCTTTCAGATTGCGGAAAAAGGGCTTGGGGGGTTTTGGTAGCACAACCTTTAAACCCCGACAGCAATGGGCTAAGCTCCCTAATAAGGCAAAAAGATTTAAATGGGATTTATATCAAAAGTGTAAGCAACAGAAGTCCAGAGGGCTTACTGCAGCTTTTTACATCCAAAAAAATAAGGCCCCAACCAAAGGGTTTTGCAGCTCAATTCTGGTCCCCCATAATTTCAGAATGGCATAAAAATTTGTTTTTGAAAACATTCAGCGGGAATTTACTAAAAAATACATAGCCCAAAAAATTCCCCTTTTAAGAAAGATTGAAGAATTTTTAAGTTTCATTCACCTTTTTAACGAAAAAATGGGGAGACCTGATCGAAGTGTATAAGTTTGGGAAAAAGGTAAATTAAAAAAGGGATATAAAAAAATTTTGAGGATTCCTCCAAGAGGAAAACCCCCAGTAATGGATTTAAATTAATAAGTTTAGAATTTTTGAAAGGACAAGGAAAGTATTGGTTTTTGGGAAAAAGGTATTTTATGATGGAACAGTCACCTATTGGGTTAAAGAGGCTGGGACTTTGGGGAATTTCCCAAAACTAGTTTGGGTAATACAAAGAGTGGGAGGGGTTTGGGTTTGAGTGGGACTTTTTACATCAACTTATTTTTTGGTGGCATTGAAAAATTGGGGTTGGGGAAATGTTTTTTTAATTTGGGGGTAATTGGAAAGGACCTGCCTATAAAGGGCCCCAGGGTGACGCAGTGTCCCCCTTTTTTTGTTCTTTGTTCTTTGTAACTGCCTTTAAAGTTTTGGCCCCGGCCCTTTTAAAGGGGGCATTTCCCCAAATCTTTCCCGTAAGAATTAGTGGTTTTTTTTATATGTTTAAGGGTTGCCCATCTTCAGTTTGGTTTTTCTTTTCAAAAGAATATCCTGCACAAAGTTTTCTTTTTATTCAAAGCTGAAACCAAAAAATAACATTCCTAACCTGGTAAACCCATGTCACAGGGCCATTCAAAGAGGGTACGGTATTTTCAAAACCCGACAATGTAAAGAAGTTATGTCTTCCCCCCCTGTGAAGGGAGGTTTAAATTGGGGGTTTGGGATTTGTCAAATGGGCGCATGTTTTTTCCAAACTCCTTCCTCTAATTGTTGTTGTGTAAGATTAACTTTTTATTCCTAATTTTAAGCAATTTTTCGAGCTCGTGATCCCCTTTTTTCTCTCTAATTTAAATTTAAGTTCTCCCACTTTTTCCTCAACTTCTCTATCCCTTTGCTCTTTCCTCAAGTTTTCTTTTTTTTAGCCCCCGTTTTTTTTCACGTTCTCTAGCTCCTTTCTTTACGATCAAGTCTATCACGGGTCCCTTTTTTCTTTTTCTTTCTCTTTCTGTCTTTTTTTGGAATTTTTTTCCTCAATTTTTTCTCCCCTTCCTTTTCTCCCCTTTCTTTCAAGATTTTTCTTTCTCCTTTTTCTCTTCTTCCCCTTTTTTAATTCCCCTCTCTCTCCTTTTCTCTTTATTTTTGATTTTCTCTTCCTTATTCTTTCTTTCTTTTTTTCCCTTTTTGTCTCTCTTTCTCTTCAATTCTCCCTCTTTCAAGTCTTTCCTGGGGCTTAGCACTAATGAAAGATTTTCCCAAATTTTTTTTCCCCGTTTTTTCCCAACTTCACCCGCGTTTTATCCCAAAAAATGGGTTTTTTCCGTACTTGCAAAATAACTTAAAATACAAGGGAAATGAAAACGGGGGGGGGGGGGTTAAAGAAAAAGGGGGGTTCAATTTCCGCTTTTGCTCAAAATGTAAATAAACCCCGAGGGGCGATCCCTGCTTCAAAATTTAAAAAACCCGGGATTTTAATTTAAAATGGAAAGGGGGTTTTTTGCGGCTCGACAAAAATAAGTAAAAGGGGGTCACTGACCATCCCCAAAATTTTTCCCTCAAAAAATCAAGAGGGGTCCTATAAGTTCCCTTTTTTTTAATAAAAAGCCCCAAAGAAACAAATTTTTCACTGGAAAATCTCGGGCCCCGGGTCAATCTCCCCAAAGTGTTTCAAGCCACATAAAAAAAAAGATGGGAGAATTTAAATAGTGGGTTTCCCGCCTTTTACCCTTTACTTAAAATAAATTGAGGGCCAAAACTATCACCAAAACTTTTTTAATTTTCCTGTTTTCTGTATTTCCCACCCTAGAAATGATTACTCCCTGGGTGGGGGTAACCGTCTGTTTTTTGCGGGGTTGAAGTTCCAATGGGGGAATTTGAGATGGAGTTGAATCCCGATTTATTTTTAGTTGATTTCCCGGCAAGGTCCCCTTTTGAAAAGGGTTACCCAAACCCTGTAATAACTTCAACAATATTACCAAAGGGTGGGTCCTCCTCAGGGAAAATTAAAGAATAAAAAAGAAATAATTAAAAAGACCAAAAAATAAACACTTTTTTATATAGAAAATAAAAATAAAAACACTTAAATATGAAATATTAATCCTACATCCAAAAAAAAAATGAAAAAATTTAAAAAAATAAAGATAAATGAAAACAACGATAATATAAAAACTTTGGGGGTCTGGGTTGTGAACCTGCTTGTTGAAAACTACCTTCCGAAGAGTTGGGGGTCGCAGGTGTTGGTTACAACCCACTGGCTTTGTTCTTCACAGATAGCCTTGAGTAATTTTATCCCAGGGCAGGGAAAACAGTTCTTTACTGCTGTAATGAAAGAGGGGTTACACCTCTATTTCATACGGTGCACAGATAATTTTAAAACCAAAAAGGGAAATTTTCAGGACTTTTGTCCCCTCTCCTCCCGGTTTTTACTCGTTGATTGGCGGTGACCCCCCCTCGTCTCCAAGCTGGAAAGAAAAAGACAGGTTCCCCCTGCTTTTTAAAAAATCACTCTCCAGATAAGTACAATACCTAAAAGATGAGGTTGATTATTACAACAGTCAACTTAGAGCAAGACTGAAAGGACTAAGTTTATTATTGGTCAAAAGTGAAGCTTTCAACCAATAAATCCACTAGAATACAAGGCAGGCATGTACTTACAGTAGTGCTGGGAGCTGTGAGTCTAGTGATTACTGTTTGGACCGGAGCCCCACACGTCACCTTTCGGGGGGGGGGGTGAAGAAGGACAGGAAGGGATAGTGGGAGCTAGACTGACCCTACCTTAACAAGCAGCCGCCAGTCAAACTATCACTTTCGGGGTGGGGGAAAAAAGGCGGGAATAGCGGGAGCTTGACTTACCCTACCTTAACAAGTAGCCGGCAATGAAACTATTGTTTCTATATACTCCCTCGCTACTCCTATCTATTGAACTTTTCCCTCGCAGTTGTCTTGTTGGCTTAACCCTCGATAACGGCTGACTGGAATATGTGTAAGGATGCACAAAGTATGAAGGAGCAGGTTGATGACAGGAGGCAGGCTGGATGACTTAAGGCTAGGTTTAATGCTGGCTTAATTGCAAAACCCGGATCAACTCATCGTAGGTTAACAATGCAATTAGCACACGAACTAAGTCAGGAAGCTTGAGCAGCGACTGTAACTGGCTTTGCAGGCAGGCATCACTGGGTGGGGTGAGTGTAGAGACAGTGGACTGGCATGGAGTATGTACCATGGTATTCACAATGACCTGGTTTGATCTACTTATATCTGCATAATTAACCATAAATCCATGCCGACAATGCTGTCACCAATTGTCAAATGGGGGTTCGAAACATGGATTGGGTAATAAACACTCAGGTTGGATGTTCTAGTACGTATATTGGATGGAATATATGGGGACGTCAGGCCTGACCTGTCTCCTCTCTTATGGTTCAACTTGAACTGCCCTCACGAGTGTATGGAGGGTGAGCGGCATACAAATCATACTAGGTCAGCAGTAACGGTCAGTGATATAAAAGTCAGTGATTCATGCAGGAGACAGTGAATCAGTAATGGTTGGTATGAGTCATTACTACTGACACTATTGGTAACTGATACTACTGAGATGTGAGTGTAGGTGTGTGAGGGTAGGTGTGTGTGAGTGTGTGTAAGTAGGTATGTTGAGATAGATGTGTGAGGGTAGGTGTGTGGGTAAGTATGTTGGGGAAGGTGTGTGTGGGTAGGTAAGAACATAACATAAGAAAGAAGGAACACTGCATCAGGCCTTCTGGCCCATGTGAGGCAGGTCAAAGTCTCCTACAGGCTTAAGCCAATGCCCCAACCTAGTCAGGTCAGGTTAAATTCACTTAAGGAAGGAACACGGCAACTGACCTAGTAGCACAAGCTAATCAGGTCCAACTCACACCCACCCACACCCATTCATGTATTTATCTAACCTATTTTTAAAATACACAACGTTTTAGCCTCTATAACTGTACTCAGCAGTTTGTTCCACTATCCACAACTCTATTTACCAAACCAGTGCTTTCCTATATCCTTCCTGAATCTGAACTTTTCCAACTTAAAACCATTGCTGCGAGTTCTGTCTAGGTTAGATATTTTCAGCACGCTATTTACATCCCCGTTATTTATTCCTGTCTTCCATTTATACACCTCAATCATCCTCTGCGGATGATACTAGGATCTGCATGAGGCTGTCATCTGCTGAGGACGCGGTTAACCTCCAAGAAGATATAAACAGAAGTTTTCCATTGGGCAACGGTAAACAATATGATGTTCAATGAGGACAAATTCCAACTACTCCGTTATGGAAAACTGGAGGAGATGATAACTAGAACAGAGTATACTTCAGACTCTGGCCATACAATAGAGCGGAAAAATAATGTAAGGGACCTGGGAGTAGTAATGTCTGAGGATCTCACTTTCAAGGATCACAACAGTGCCACGATCGCACGTGCAAAGAAAATGATAGGATAGATAATGAGAACGTTCAAAACGAGAGATGCCAAGCCGATGATGATCCTTTTCAAATCACTTGTCCTCTCTAGGCTGGAATACTGCTGTACATTAACATCTCCATTCAAAGCAGGTGAAATCGCAGATCTAGAGAGTGTACAGAGATCCTTTACTGCACGTATAAGTTCTGTCAAGCACCTTAACTACTGGGAACGCTTGGAAGCACTTGACTTGTACTCGTTGGAGTGCAGGAGGGAGAGATATATCATAATCTACACTTGGAAAATCTTGGAAGGAATGGTCCTAAATCTGCAAACAGAAATCACTCCCTACGAAAGTAAAAAACTGGGCAGGCGATGCAAAATGCCCCCAATAAAAGTAGGTGCGCCATTGTACACTAAGGGAAAACACCATAAGTGTCCGGGGGCCCAAGACTGTTCAACAGCCTCCCATCAAGCATTAGGGGAATTGCCAATAAACCCCTGGCTGCCTTCAAGAGAGAGCTGGACAGATACCTAAAGTCAGTGCCGGATCAGCTGGGCTGTGGCTCGTACGTTGGACTGCATGCGGCCAGCAGTAACAGCCTAGTTAATCAGGCCCTGATCCATCGGGAGGCCTGGTCATGGACCGGGCCACGGGGGCGTTGATCCCCGAATAACCTCCAGGTAACCTCCAGGTAACTCCCCTAATTCTACGCCTTTCTAGAGAGTGCAGATTCAGGGCCCTCAGTCTATCCTCATAGGGAAGATTTCTGATACATGGGATCAACTTTGACATCCTCCTTTGTACGTTTTCCAGAGCATTTATATCCATTCTGTAATCCGGTGACCAAAACTGTGCAGCATAATCTAAATGAGGCCTAACCAAGAATATATAGAGTTGAACCTGAGGACTCCTATTATTTATGCTTCTTGATATGAAGCCAAGGATTTTGTTAACTTTATTGCGAACATTTATGCACTGCTGTCTTGGTTTCAGATTACTGCTAACCAGAACTCCTAAATCTTTTTCGCAATCCGTAATATTAAGATCTACATTATTTAGTTTATATGTGGCATGGTTATTTTCCTGTCCAACATTTAGAACTTTGCATTTTGCAAAGGTACATATGGGTAGGTATGTGAGGGTAGGTGTGTGTGGGTAGGTATGTTGGGGTAGGTATGTTGGGGTAGATGTGCGAGGGTAGATATGTGAGGATAGATTTGTGGGTGTATGATAGAGGGAGGAGGGAGGTGTAGTGTATGTGCTGTGTTCAGTGTTTACAGATGGGGAAGGAGAGAGAGCGAGGAGGGAGCATGTGGGGGATGGAGTGAGGTAGTGGGCCAGGAGAGGGAGGATTTGGGTGGGTCTGGGGAAAAGGTGAGAGCAGGAGTGGGAAGAAGAGAGAGACAGATATGGGGGGTAGACAGGAGGAGAGGGAGGATGGAGAGTGGGGAAGAGACACTGGGGTCAGGAAGGTCGGAAAGGTCACGGTCAGGAAGCAGGAGTAACGGTTATGTATGTGCGTGCTTATAAGATATATACTCAGTTATATATTAATACTCTCCCACACGAACCCCAGACAAATTATACACAGACAAGAGTCGCCGTCCAGCCGCCGTGGAGAGAAGACGTCGCCGCTCCTGCTCTTCGGTTATCCTGAGTAATTCGAGATCAGAGCAACTCTGAACACTGTTACTCGAGATTTTCTTGGGTTATCCTGAGTTGTCTCGACCAGAGCTGAGAGGAAACTTGCTTGCAGTCACTTCGAGCCCCATCCCATCAAGAGGGAAGGCGGTGACCATCCTGCTCGTTCCCTCTCTCCCCCACCACCCTCATCATCATGCTTCCCCACCCCAACCCCTCCCATTACCCAACCCAATACACTGGCCTATCCACAGTACACTCTACTCACACTGCTATCCTTCTAACTTTCCTGTCTTCTTATTTTTCGGCAGCTTCGCCTTTGGCGACTTAAAACAAGGCATTTTGACCATCCATTAGCCCTTGTGGTTTTTTAAAATCCGGCAGATCTTTGCCTTGGGCCCCGTCTCCCCTCACACCCTCGAGGGCTAGGCTATCTTAGGGGCTGTCCTTCATAAGTCAGCCGAAATAGGAATTAGGATGCAGCACACACAGGCAACTGATTTCTTTTCAGCATATTATCTGAGTCAGCTTTAAATTAGCTGGGCAAGATGCCCAATATAAGAGTGAGACTTCGGGTCACGAAATCCAAAAGGGATATTTTAGACTGCATCTGTAGCAAGGCTACCATTGCATCTGTGGACATATTCATCACCCACACTGGTGCAGTACTACTGCTCTCCTCGGAAGAGGAGCTGCTCCACTTTCTAAAAAGAGACGTTCTAGACAAGCTCGCTGATGAGGGCATTTCCCCCATCCCACCTGACAACTTCCAGGCTCAGCGCTCAGTGTTTGTTGCATGCATCAAACAGCATCATGCGTGAATACACTGACGTTGAGCTCGCACACGGAATCAACCAAGACTACTCGGAATTCACGGTTCTCAAGGCTGTCAAGTTTGCTAAGAACTCTGTCAACCAGCAATCGCTGAAACTTATCCTTGAAACACCTGAGGAAGCCAAATACGTATGTGACCATGGCCTGAAATGCTTCGGCACCAAATGCATGCCAGACCAAGTCAGCATGGAGAGATTTGTCACTATCACCCAATGCTTCAAATGCTACCACTTTGGTCATAACACAAAGAAATGCACCAAAGTGAATCCTGTATGCAGCATCTGTGCAGATGCCCATGTACAAGGACTGCCCAAACAGAAACAAACCCAAGTGCATCCTCTGTGGTGGGTCCCACCATGCTGTCTCACCTACTTGTCCTACCAAGAAAACTGAAGTCCGCAAAGCCCTTGAAAACAGAAAACTGACCAATGCCAAACAAAAGGCAGCTCAATCTCCTCCCCCTATGTCCCATGAATCTTACCCCAACCTGCCGAACTCCTAGCAATGCTCTTACTGCCACTACATCGCAACACAATGCTTGGATCCCCAGCCCCCCAGGCCCCCCACCCCTTCCATACTCCAGACCCCCACCAGCCCCAAGGGCCTCCCTCCTACCCCATCCCCTCCGGCCTCATCCAAGAAGGGATAATAAAGAGCACGGCATACTTCATGCTGGCCAAAGAATGGTCCAAGGGCAACGTCCACCTCTGCTTCACCATCCTCAATGAGTTGTTCATTGCAAATGGCACTTCAGCCATAATTATCCCCGACTCAGTGCGCCCATACATTAGCCCCTCAACCCATATCTCTGCACATGACCAACCATCCACCAGCATGGAACCAACATCCCCTGCATCTGCACCACTAGCTGATGCACAACCAACTGCCACTGAGGCTGACCTAATGGACCAACCTGGTCCCACCACCACCCCATGTGAGATACCCTCTGTGCAACAAGACTTATACCAAGACTTAGCCAACCTTACTCAACCTCCAATGTCCCCAATGTCGACATCGTCGACAACCGATGAGACTGACGTTTCAACCATCCAAAACAACTCTGACCCTGATTCGCCCCACAGGCCTAACGACGATTCAGACGCAATTCTCCACTCAGAAGTCCACCCAAGACTACAATCCCCCTCCCTCCCGCATTCCCAGCAGAAAGCACACACAACCGCCACGTGACTGTGCCACCAAACACCCATCCGCTGTTCACAGCAACTCTGCCAAACATGTACGATAATGGGGATCACAATTCTGCAAATCAACATCCATCACTTCTTCAACAACCGTTACCTCCTTGAACTTGAACTCTGCAACCACAACCCAGACATCATCCACTTAAATGAAACATCAGCCAGACCTGACCAGCACATAAAGATACATGGGTACTCAACTCTTGAGAAATCCAGGGGACCCAACAGTGGGGTGGCCATCTTAGTGAAGCAGGGGCATGAATTCCGCAACATGTCGACGAGGACAACGTCCTAGCTGTTGAAGTGCCAACATCACATGGGAGACTCCTAGTAATCACAGGGTACTTCCCTCCTAGACAACCGTATATTGAATCCATTCCTTACACCGACTTCTCAAAAGAAATATCCCTACCGTCCTAGCCGGGGACTTCAATGCCCACCACCTTGCTCTCTTCAATTGTGAAGCCACCCTGCCCCAAGGTGACCACAAGGGGAAACAACTGTACCACATAATGGCCTCGAAAGACCTCAAATTCCAAGGCCCATTCTTCAAGTCGTTTGTGGGTCACCACCCAGGCACCCCAGACGTAGTCCTCACCAACAGAGACTGTGACTTGTTCCACTGTAGAGTCTCTCCAGGTGGCAACGTAGGTTCCGATCACATCCCTGTGGTAATCAAGCTACAGTCCACTCCGTTCTGTACACCCACCCCCCTAAACCCAACCTGAAGACACTAGGTTTCGACCTCTTTAGAGCCTTCTTAGGTAATGATCAAACCATCTCTCGTAGACCAGCCCTGCAATGCAATAGATGGGGCAATTAACTCCCTTCACGCCAGAATCAAAGAGGCCACACAAGCTTGCTGCACACAACATCGTCCAAAATTTACCAACAATACAAACCAACTAGGGAAATCAAGGACAGAATGAACAGGTACCAGTTAGAATGCAGTAGACACTTTCCCACAGGGCAACCCTCTGGGAAGCCCTACTAAGATCGAGAAGAGCTAATCGCCCTAATTACCCAAATAAAAGAGATCTTTGGGAATATCTGATGCGCCAAGCTAACCAGTACAAAAGCCCCCGACCAATTCTGGAGCACGATCCGCAGACTACTAGGGGCCAAACACACTCCCACTCAACACCTCTCTCACTCCTTCACCGACGCAAATGGTGAGGTAGTGACTACCCTACTGACGACCCCCTGGACCAAGCCAAGCTGATGGGTGAAATATGGGAGAACATTCTCTCACATAATGACAGCAGAAGATTTAACAACAACCACTACCAGTGGGTCAAAACCCAAAGGCGGGACGAGAACCTAGAAGACTTTCATCCTAACCATCAATTGACAGAGCTTCCCCTTTGACGAACATCCCCTCACCAGGAAACCCTTTAAGCTCAGAGAAGTATCTGAAGTCATAGGGCGACTGAGAAACACAGCTCCTGGCCCATCAGCATAAGAGCTAAAAATACTAAAGTACCTCCCCCCCCTAACTGCAAGATGTCTTTGGTGAATATCTCCAATGCCATCTTGCTCTGGTCACTTCCCCCGTGGCTTTAAAAAGAAGCTAAGATATTTTAAAACACCAAACCAAAAAAGGGACAACCGCAACCCGGAATACAGCCCCATCTCCTACCAAAGTCACGGGAAAGTTTTTGATGAATTCCCAAACAGACTCAACTATTAAGGAGTTAAAACCACCTACCCCGAAAGGCAGTTCGCTTGGGGCCCCACCGCACACCGCATGCCATAAACGTCATCATGATCTGGGCCAGCCTGAAGAGCAAGGGGAACCTGACCCTTTCGCCCCGGGAGTACACAAGGCCTTCGACAGCCTTTGGCCGACGGTCTCTTTGCAAACTCGTCCCTCCCTGATCACAACGGACCTTTCTCAGACTCATCTAAACTTTTTAAACAGGAAAAAAAATCTCCCCCCCTTTCCCCAGGGACGGAATCAACCCCCCACACCAACGCGGGGTCCCCCAGGCTCCTCCCCTCAGCCCCCCCTCTTCAAAATACACAACGCCCTCCCCCAACCTGAACATCCCGACACCATCACCCCCAATTCGCAACGATGTCCTCCATTTTGTCTCCTCCACCCCACAGGGGCAAACAAACATAGGAGAATCGGAAAATGAAGAAGAACTAAATAAACGCCGGGGGGGAGAAAAAGGGAATCACAACCCAACCCTGACAAAGTCCTCACACACCGTTGGGTGCTTCCCATAAAACCATAGAAAAAAAAGGGGGGCATTTCCATCAGAGGACCCGTATTGCAAAAGGGGAACCCAAGCAAAAAACTAGGATACGAGATCGGCAGATTATCAACTCTAAACCCAAAAACCAAAAAAGTAAACCTAGCAAAAGCCCGCCTTGGGCCCACTTTATCGATTAAAACCACCCCTCCCCCAAAAATCAAACTACCCTGTACAAGATGAGATAAACCCCTCTGCGGGAAATACCTCTGCGTCCCATGTCATTTCACAACCAAAACCAACATGCTAAAACCCAAAGGCCCAAAAACAAACCCTCCGCTTCATCACGAACACCAACTCAGAGACAGAATCAGATCAGAGGACCTACCATAAAAAAATCCCAAAATCAACGTCCGTTTTAGAAAAACTTACAAAGAACAACTAAGACTGCAGAACCCGGCCTGACAGAGAGAATCCCCCCCCCCAGTTAACCAACCGACAACCATCACCACCCCTCCCCCCAGATCCCAAAAAATGACCCCCCAACAAAGATTCGACGCTTTTTCCACAAGGGGAAATTCCCTGCCCCCAAAAAATTAAGTGACCTCCCCGCAACGAAAGAATGGATCCCCCGAACCTTCTATGTCCATAACGTGACTAGCGCTCCCATCTCCGGGGACCACTTTATCAACCAACACCTCACAACGACCTCGTGCACCTACTACACAATCAGCAAGACAAACCACCTCAGTCACTCCTTTTGGCCGCCCAGGTGAGCAAACCCCAACTCCCCCCGAATGCCGGCAACCTTTCCTGAGCGCGCCTCCCCGACCAACCTTGTGGAAAAAAACAAAAAAAAAAAACAAGCAAATTCATGCAGTTGATCCTGCCAATTCAATGAACCAAGGTAAAACAATAAGCATTGTGAAATCGATGGCAGGAATTACCCTACTATAAACCAACCTCTTTATAAATCACTCAATAGCACACAACATATTCAAACTACACCAAAGTGGAAAGGCCATTTCCCTTTTTAACCCCCCCTACCCCTCCTCCCCCCCAACCTTTCCCCAAAATTCCATCCTTAACCCCCCTTTCTTCCCCCCCCCCTCTCTAAAAAAGCTCGGTCAGAACCTCGCAACCCCAAAAAAAAAAAGGTCACTTTTCTATTTATTTGTAAACTAGATTGAAACAACCTGCTTCAGTTTTTTTAAAAAAAAAATCCCTTTTTATGGGAAAAGATGACAGCTAAAACTGTTGTTTCTGGGACTTTAGCTCTCTACAAAAAAGGGGGACCCCTAACACCCAATTTGTCGTTCCTTGAGCCAATGTACCTGGTCGTTGTACCGGGTTAGCGGGCCCGGTTCGTTGATCCCCAGAATACCCCAGGGTTTGGGAATAGGAAAAGGTAGATGAAACCACAAATAGGGGTAATTTCGAGCCTCTGAGGGAATGTCGTGATGGGTGCTTCTTAATCATGCCGCATTGTTATAGGTCCTACCTTGTTTTTATGTTTTGTTTTCCCCCTCTCTCAAAAGCTTCCTTTGTTGCTCACCCACTACTAAATTCTGGCTTTACACTTTACCCTGCTTTATTTAGATTTTTGTGATGGTAAGTGCAGCACGGTGACTGCCTGGCTGGCCCCCGACCCCTCTCAATATGGGGCCCTTTAAATTTTGTATTCAAATGCAGCTTTCCCAAATCTTTTCTCACTGTCGAAACGTTTTTTCTTTACCAGGGTTTGTTCAAAAGGCCTTTCACAAACACGACGCTGCTATACTAAATAAGGTTAAGAAAAGTGAAACTCGGGAGGCCTCTGTGGCTGCACACCCCTGACCCTTTTATCACCAATTGTGGGTTAGGGGCGAGACTCGCTCTTGGCCCCCCCCTCTTTATGATCGCTACTGGGCCTCTCTTTCCTGCTTCGAGCTTTTTCAACCCCTTCTTAAAACTAGTATGGGTTTCCCCCTCCCATTCACTTGCTGGGCTATTCCACTTGCTGACAACTCTATGACTGAAGAAATACTTCCTAACGTCCCTGTGACTCGTCTGAGTCTTCAGCTTCCAGTTGTGCCCCCCTTGTCCCTGTGCCCCTCTCTGGAACATCCTACTCTGTCCACCTTGTCATTCCCCGCAGTATCTTGTAGGGCGTTTCATGTCTCCCCTGACCCTTCTGTCCTCCATGTCGTCATTTCCGATTTTCCCTTAACCTTTCCTCGAAACGACATTCCCTTGAGCTCTGGGACTAGCCTTGTTGAAAACCTTTGTACTTTCTCTAACTTCTTGACGTGCTTGACCAGGTGGGTTCCAGACTGGCGCTGCATACTCCAGTAGGGGCCTAACTACACATTGTAAAGTGTCTTGAACGATTCCTTATTAAGGTATCGAACGCTATTCTCAGGTTTCCCCAGGCGCCTGTATGCTGCAGCAGTTATTTGGTTGATGTGGCCTCCGGTGATGTGCTCGGTGTTATGGTCACCCCAAGGTCTTTCTCCTGAGTGAGATCTGTAGTCTTTGTCCACCTAGCCTATACTCTGCCCTGCGGTCTTCTTTCCCCCTCCCCAATCTTCCCTGACTTTTCATTTGGCTGGATTGAATTCGAGAAGCCAGTTACTGGACCACATGTCCAGCCTGTCCAGGTCTCTTTGCAGTCCTGCCTCATCCTCGTCCGATTTAAATTCCTCTCATCAACTTCACATCATCTGCGAACAGGGACACTTCAGAGTCTATTTTCCCTTCCATCATGTCGTTCACATTTATTTAAAAATAGCACTGGCCCCAGAACTGACCCCTGTGGGAAACCCCGCTCGTAACAGGCGCCCACTGTTTATACCTCTTCACGTACCAGAATCGTTGCTGGGCCCCCCTGTCAGGTATTCCCTTATCCTTTTCCAGTGCCCTCCCTTTTACATGCGCCTGATCCTCCAGCTTCTGCACTAATCTCTGTGGGAAAATGTGTCAAAGGCCTTCCTGCAGTCTAGGAAAACGCAATCTACCCCCCCCCTCTCTCGTGTCTTACTTCTGTTACCCTTGTCATAAAACTCCAGGAGGTTTTTTGATACAGGATTTGCCTTACATGAACCCCTGCTGGTTTTTTATTTATAATCTTGTTCCTTTCCCGTTGTTCGACCACTCTCCTCCTGATAATCTTCTCCATGACTTTGCACACAATACATGTCAGAGACACAGGTCTGTTTGTTTAGTGCCTCGTTTCTGTTTCCTTTCTTAAACATGGGGACACATTAGCTGTCTTCCATTCCTCAGGTAATTGCCCAGTTTCAAGGAGTGTTGAAGATTGTGATTAGAGGCATGCACAGCACCCTTGCTCCTTCTTAGGACCCATGGGAGATGTTGTCCGGTCCCATCGCCTTGAGGTGTCAAGGTCACTCAAAGCTTCTTCACCTCCTCCTCAGTTGTTCTATGTTTTCCCAAAAACTTGTTGTACATTCCCTCTTGATGTTCCCCTTCTGTGCTGTCTTCCCACAGCCCTTCCAGTCTCTACTGTAAAAACTTCCTTAAATCTCCTGTTCAGCTCCTCACATACCTCCTGATCATTTCTTGTGAGTTCTCCACCTTCTGTCCTTAATCTGATCACCTGGTCTTTGATGTTGTCTTCCTCCTGATGTGGTAAACGTTTCGGGTCAGTCTTGATTCTCGATGCTATGCTATTTTCATACTGTCGCTGGGCCTCCCTCCTTACCTATGTATACCCATTCCTGGCTCTGCGACTGATCTCCCTATTTTCGTGTGTTCTCTGCCTTCTGTACTTTTTCCATTCTCTATTACACTTTGTTTTTTGCCTCCTTACACCGTCGGGTAAACCAGGGGCTCGTTTTGGTCTTCCCGTTGTTACTGTTGCCCTTGGGAATAAACTTTTCCACTGCCTCCTTGCATTTTGTTGTTACATATTCCATCATTTCATTTACTGGCTTTCCTGCCAGTTCTCTGTTCCACTGGACCGCCCGCAGGAAGTTCTTCAACCCTATGTAGTCCCCTCTTTTATAGTCAGGCTTTTCCCATTCAACTCCTGTTATTCTCTCCACTTGCAGCTCTACTATGTATTCAAAGCACAGAACCACGTGGTCGCTAGCTCCTAGGGGACTCTCGTACTTGATGTCCTCAATGTCTGAGCTTCCCAGGGTGAACACAAGGTCCAATCTTGCTGGTTCATCCTCCCCTCTCACTCTGGTAGTGTCCTTAACATGTTGGTGCATGAGGTTTTTCCAGCACACGTCCAACATCCTGGCTCTCCATGTTTCGGGACCCCCATGTGGCTCCAGGTTTTCCCAGTCGATCTCCTTGTGGTTGAAATCCCCCATAACCAGCAACTTTGCTCTGCTGGAATGAGTTCTTCTTGCCACCTCAGCAAGTGTGTCCACCATTGCTCTGTTGCTCTCTTCATATTCCTCTCTTGGCCTCCTGCAGTTCTGTGGTGGATTATACATCACTGCAATGACCACTTTGTGTTCCCCAGACTGAAGTGTACCTGCTATGTAGTCTCTTTCTCCCGTCTCATCTATGCCTTCCATTTTCTCGAATTTCCATCTGTTTTCTACGAGCAGAGCAACCCTACCTCCTCCCCTGCCCCTTCTATCTTTCCTCATGATCTGGTATCCTGGTGGGAAGATTGCATCTGTTATTGTCTCCATGAGTTTTGTTTCTGTAACGCTATGATGTCTGGGACTTCTCATTGATTCTTTCTTGCCATTCCTCATGTTTATTCGTTAATCCATCTGCATTTTGTGTACCAAACCTCAACTTCTGTTCTAATACTGTAACTGTGGTGCGGGGGGTGGAAACAGAGGGATCGGTGTGTGATGGTTGGTTTGGATTGTTCAGTTGCCTTGGGGGTGTCGTGGCTGGAGTCCTTCTGCAGGTGTTTCTGGGGATGTGCTTGTCCTTCCATTTGATCCTGGGTTATTCTGCTCTCCTTTTTCATTTCCTCCCATTTCTCCTTCGTTTTTGAACTCTCCTTTCATCGTCTTCCTTTCGTCCTGTGTTCTGTCTCGATCGAGGTACACACTCCGGAACTCCTGCTTGCCTCTCAGCCGTTGCTTTCTCCTGCGGGATCATGGTTGGGGTTGATTCTGCCTTGAAAATTACTTTGAGGGCCGTTCCTTTTTCTTGGAACCCCCCAATTCCCAAATTTGCCACCTGGGTCATGCCCCCCTCCCTATCACCTTCATGATATCTTCAACGTTTTTTCTCCTCCTGTTTTCTTTACATAATTTCCCCTTTAGCTTCGCTACCCATAACAAACGGGGACCCTTCCCTTTCCCCTCCCAGTGACTCCCTTTGGGGCATCTCTGAGTTTTTAGTTTCTTCCCATGGATGTCTTCCTTTCAGTCCCTTTCCCCTGTTATGGGCCCCATGCTTCTTGGTTTGCCCTTTTCCTGCTCACCTTTTCCCGGCCTCAAGGATCGGTAAGGCCTTGACAGTCTATTTTTTAAAACGTCTCCAACCTCTCTTTCTGTCCTATGTTCCCTTGCCTTTTTTTTGGCCCCAGTGGGTTTGACAGGACCTCTGATAAGTTTAGTTTCCATGTTTCCCTTCAACCTGTTGTTTTTTGTTTGATGTAGCCATTGCCTGCTACTTCTGAAATATCTTTGTTCTGTGCTGTTTAAAATTCTCGCTCCTTTCAAATCTCTCTATCTTGTTTTCCCTTTCGGGGCCTGTTGCCCCCACCTTCTCCTTCTGCTGAAAACCTCTCTTCCATTTTCCCTTTCCCCACTATCTATCTCTTTCCCCATTTTCCCCTCCTTTTTTTAGCCTACCTCCCTTCCTCCCTCCCAATTCGTCCTTGGAGCCCCTTGCCTCACCCGGCTCTATTCCCCGTTGCTCCACAGAAGGGGGGACGGGGGGTTAGGGGGGGGGAAAAGATGGTTAGGAGGGAGGGGATGGATGGTGTGGTGGGGGGGAGGTGGTTATTGGAGGGGTAGAGAAAGTTGGGGGGGTGGTTTTGTGTGGGTGGTGTGTGGTGGTGGTGTGTTGTGTGTGTATTCCCTAATTTTGGGTCAGAGGCCCAGTCATATCTCCTGGCTCTGCCCTTTTACTGGTCCTACGGTCACTCACTCCCTCTTTGTGAGCATTAATATCCTTCTTAAAGCGTGTTTGGGTCCTGCCCATTAGCCATTCCAGACCCTTTCCCCCGTTGACAAACCCGTAAATGAACAAAATACTTCCAACTTTCGGTGACTCATCTGGTCTTCAACTTCCAATTGTCCCCTTTTGCTAAAAACCATCTCTGGAACAACTTTTTTCTTTTTTCTCTCATATTTTATAGTTTTTTTATGTCCCTCCTTTCCCCCTATCCTTCAGGTCGTAAGGGGAATTTCCCTTTAAACCCTTTTGTAGGACATGGGTTGGTTACACCAGGGACAGTCACGCCAGTTGGCTCCATCATAAACTGCGGTCTTGATAGAGCAGAGGGACAGAATGCGGGAAATTTAAACGTGTGCAACCATAAAGTGCTATATTCCCTTTCCCCCCCAAAAAAGGAAAATCAGTAAAACTAAATGAAAAAATGGACTATTGTGTCACATGGAGAGGGGGGTGGGGGGAACGTTACCGTGGGGAAAAACACCTGACCAGCACTAGGAATTATTGCCGGGTGCGACACAAATGGAAAAAAAAAAAATTTTGATTATCTATAAGTAATATAGTGAGTGACAAGGTATATATGTACAGTGACATAGTGAACTAAATTCTAGATAAGAGTAATCTTAATTATCCCCCAGTATAGCGTACAATATATAGTGTAGATATGGGAATATCTTACAAGCGACTGGCACTAGCGAACTATTGCCAGAGGTCCAGTGAAGTGTTAATAACGGATGAGTAATTACTATAGTCATAAGAGATAAAACGAGTGGTGGTAGCATTGAGGTGCAGGGAATCACAGCATTCATGAATTGAGCATACAACCGTTACCTCTACTAAACAGAAAATAAACTTTTCCATAGAAGTGTAGGGAAAAGTTAGTGTAGGCCTAGCTGCTGTGTAAATAATAAAGCAATGATCCCAGTATAGCACAGTGAAAAGTGTATTTTGAAAGAATACAGTGTATATCCTTGAGATAAACAGTGTACATCACTACATAAAAGGAAATTAAATAATAATAATAATAATAATAATAATAGTGAAGTGTGGCAGCATGGGTAAGTCCTGCCCTCACACCCACCCTTCGCCCACCACCCACCCTACACCACCACCCACCCTACACCCACCAGCCACCCTACACCACCACCCACATACTGCAAACTTGGTTTGTATAAATACATCTTGCATATTACTGGCACCAGCAAGAGAAAGGTAAAGTGGAAATCAGTTTTCTTTTGTGGCATACAGAGTGTAGTAGGATACAGACAGGATGTCAGCACAGCATATTTCTGGGACATGCAAAAAAATCCTTGGAAGGAAATCCAGAATCACATGCAATCTATGCTTTTCCAAACACCATATCTCTTGTACTAGACTAAATACAGCCTCAAAAAATGACCTCGAACTAGCAAGGTGTTTCTGGTTGTGCAATAAAGATGTAGAACTTTGGGCAGGTATCAGAAAGGTACTAAGGAGAGTAATAAATGATAAAAATAATCAAGAAAACAAAGATGACCTCTTGGATAGTCTACCAAAAAATATATAAAACATGGGAGCAAGAGATAGTGTACAAAAAATGCAGAATGCCCATACCACAACAGATGACTCGAAACTATCTAGTCACCCACATAGTGCTAAGCCAGACCCATCCCCCAGTCATAGCACTAGTACCCACAGTGCTGGTGCTGGCCCAGGCTCCCAGTCATAGCACTAATACCCACAGTGCTGGTGCTGGCCCAGGCTCAGCCCCCAGCCCCAGTGCTGACTCAGACCCAGCCCCCAGCCTTACTGCCAGCCCAGACTCTACTAAGGACCCTACCACAACCACCACTAAAACTGTAAATATATAACCATCATTACACAAGACCGTGGCCCACGGTACAGATGTTGGAGAGGAGTCTCCTTCTTCATCTACTGTGGAAAGTAGATGGAATCCAGGACGGGGTGGCCCTGGCTTGGATACTGAGGATTATAGTGCAGTCCCAGAACCTGCAGAAATTGACAACACACCTCCCAACAATTCTCAACCAAAGGTGAATTTGTGCAAATATTATGCTTGGGGCATCTGTAAGCATGGAACATCAGGAAAAAAATGGGACATGCAACTTTGAGCATCCCAAAAAATGTAGCGACTTCCTGTCTAAAGGAGTGTGTCGTTCTTCTTCCTGTACTTTCTTTCACCCAAAAATGTGTCACTCCTCCTCTCCAGAAGCAGTGGTACAACATCGAGTGCCCTGCATACTATCTAAAAGGGACCAGGAGGCACAGACCCCACAAGACAAACAATGGTAGCTACGACAATCCAAATCCAGGTGATTTTTTAGTGGCAGGAAACGGAAAAAGAAAATGGAAGGAAATAACAAAAATAGTCCACCACCTTGGAGCCTTGTTGGACTGGAGGCGCAGCCAGTGGTCACCCATGGCCCTCCAGAATTACAACTACTGATGCCAATAACAAAATCCCCCCAACAAACACAGAATACAATCTCGTTCATATTTGCTAATATACAGGGCCTTAAGCCATCCAACAATAACAAAATACCTTTTATCAGTGGAGTTCTAGAGGAGTCTAATGCAATGTTTGCAGCCTTCACAGAGACTCGCACTAAAGATCACTTTGACAGTGAAACATGGATAAGTGGTTACAACCTTTTTAGATGCGACAGAATGAACAGGCAACAAGGGGGGTTGGACTGTATGTCAAAGAGTCCCTCATCTGCACGGAGTTGCTGAACACCACAAATGAGGTAGTTGAAGTTCTATCAATAAAGATCGAGAACCAAAACCTAGTCATTGTGGTTGCATATAAGCCACCAGATGCAACCTCACAACAGTTCAAGGAACACCTTCCAGCTCTATCCCCAAACATCTTACTGCTTGGTGATTTCAACCTAAGGCATACAAAATGGAAGAATGTAGCAAATAATGTTATAGCTGAAATAATCCCCTGAGGTAGTGCAGATGAAAGGTCACACACACATGAGCTACTAAGTCTCTGCGAAAAACACACCTTAAGCCAGCAGATAGTGGAGCCAACAAGACTAGAAAACACACTTGATCTTATCTTCACAAATAATGAGGACCTGATAAGAGACATAAGAATATAAAAAACAACTAATTCCGATCACAACCTAATCGAACTTCAGACGTACATGCATAGGGGTCCTGATCAGCAGAATGCATGTACCTGTGAAGGTGTCTTCACAAAATACAACTTCAACAACAAGAACATCAACTGGGGCCAGGTAAACCATGTCCTAAACGAAACATGTTGGGAAGATATTAATTGACATGGATCCAAACCAGTGCGTTGAAAGGATCAACTTCCTGGCAGCTGAAGCATATTCTAGGCATATTCCCCTAAGAAGAGCAGGATAAACTGGAGAGAAAAGACGCTCCCTCTACACAATACGACAAGAGTCATGACTCCTCAGGAGTGCAAATATCTGATACAAGCGAGGAGAGCGCTACCAGGAATGGAAAACTATCGAACTTATAAATGACTCTTACTGAACCAGAGAGACAGGAGGAGCTTAAAAGCAATTAGTGTAAAGAAAGAAATTCAAAATATTTCCTTTCCTAAGCAAAAACAAGGCAAATACCACACTAGTATCGGGACCCTACCGGACTACACAGATGACAACAAGGAACCTGTGTGAAATATTGAAACAAGCAGTCGACTCAGTGTTAGTGAACCACTAATCGTCTGAGGATCGATGACCCAAATTAAATTTCTTCATAAATGGAGCCTCAAAACTTCATAAACTGTATGCCAGATTTCCGAAATTGACCTAAATCCGATAGATTTCAAAAGCCATGACAACATGCCATGCACTCAGCCACGGGCCCAGACTCGGAGCTTCTGTTCATAAGAACTGCAAAAGAAACCACCTCTCGGGTGCCCTAAGTACGTATGAGGAGGTGCATGGACCATGGGTGAAATTCCAGTCACTTAAAACAATCGATATAGCCCACTCCATAGATTCGGCAGCAAAGCATTAGCTAAGGAACTGTAGACCAATAGCTCTGAAACCCCCTCATAAAAATCTTTGAAGAGTGCTAAGAAGCAGGGATTGCAAACTAACACCTGGATTCCCCCAAAATCTGCACAACCCAGGCAACAATGGGTTCAGGCAGATCGCTCCAGCCTCTCACAACTAAGATCACTATGAATGGGCCTTGATGCACTGGATGAAAATCAGAGATCCAAATGCAAACATAACATGACTTGGCAAAAGCATTTGACAAATGCGATCATGCGTAATAGCCCATAAAATACGATGCAAAGAAATAACTGGAAAGTGGGAGGGAGATGATCTTACAATTACTAACAAATCAAACACAAAGAGTAGTGGTCAACAGAGTTAAATCGAAGGCTGCCAGAGTGAAGAGCTCTGTTCCACAAGGCACAGTACTCGCCCCCATCTTATTCCTTATCCTCATATCAGACATAGACAGAGATATACATCACAGCACCGTATCATCCTTTGCGGATGATACTAGAATCTGCATGAGGCTGTCATCTGCTGAGGACGCGGTTAACCTCCAAGAAGATATAAACAAAGTTTTCCAGTGGGCAACGGTAAACAATATGATGTTCAATGAGGACAAATTCCAACTGCTCCGTTATGGAAAACTGGAGGAGATAATAACTAGAACAGAGTATACTACAGACTCTGGTCATACAACAGAGCTGAAAAATAATGTAAGGGACCTGGGAGTAGTAATGTCTGAGGATCTCACTTTCAAGGATCACAACAGTGCCACGATCGCACGTGCAAAGAAAATGATAGGATGGATAATGAGAACGTTCAAAACGAGAGATGCCAAGCCAATGATGATATTTTTCAAATCACTTGTTCTCTCTAGGCTGGAATACTCCTGTACATTAACATCTCCATTCAAAGCAGGTGAAATCGCATATCTAGAGAGTGTACAGAGATCCTTTACTGCACGTATAAGTTCTGTCAAGCACCTTAACTACTGGAAACGTATGGAAGCACTTGACTTGTACTCGTTGGAACGCAGGAGGGAGAGATATATCATAATCTACACTTGGGAAATCTTAGAAGGAATGGCCCCAAATCTGCACACAGAAATCACTCCCTACGAAAGTAAAAGACTGGGCAGGCGATGCAAAATGCCCCCAATAAAAAGTAGGAGCGCCATTGGTACACTAAGGGAAAACACCATAAGTGTCCGGGGCTCAAGTCTGTTCAACAGCCTCCCATCAAGCATTAGGGGAATTGCCAATAAACCCCTGACTGCCTTTAAGAGAGAGCTGGACAGATACCTAAAGTCAATGCCGGATCAGCAGGGCTGTGGCTCGTACGTTGGACTGCGTGAGGCCAGCAATAACAGCGTAGTTGATCAGGCCCTGATCCATCGGGAGGCCTGGTCATGGACCGGGCCGCGGGGGCGTTGATCCCCGGAATAACCTCCATGTATGCCCCTGGACTAGTGTTTGCCCAGGTGTGTGTGTGTGTGTGTGTGTGTGTTGTGTGTGTGTGTGTGTGTGTGTGTGTGTGTGTGTGTTTGTGTGTGTTTACTCAACTATTTGTGCTCAATGCTACATCGTTGCTTCATGTGCTTTATCAAACCTCGTCTTAAAACTATGTATGGTTGATCAGGCTCTGATCCACCAGGAGGCCTGGTCACAGACCGGGCCGCGGGGGCGTTGACCCCCGGAACTCTCTCCAGGTAAACTCCAGGTATGCTTCCTGCCTATACTACGTCACTTTCCAGGCTATTTCACTTCCTGAGAACTCTGCGACTGTAGAAATACTTCCTAACATCTTTCTGACTCATCTGAGTCTTCAGCTTCCAATTGTGATCAATTGTTTCTGTGTCCCATCTCTGGAACATCCTGTCTCTGTCCACCTTTTCAATTTCATGCAGTATTTTATATGTCGTTATCATGTCTCCCTAAATCCTACTGTCCTCCAGTGTTGTCAGGCCAATTTCCCTTAACTTTTCTTTATAGGACATTCCCCTTAGCTCTGCAACTAGTCTTGTTGCATGCCTTTGCATTTTATCTAATTTCTTGACATGACTGACCAGGTGTGGGTTCCAAACTGTTGCACCATACTACAATATGAGCCTGCCGTACAGGGTGTACAGAGTCTTCAACTATTCCTTACTGAGGTATTGGAACGCTATTTTTAGGTTTGTAAGGCGCATATTTGCTGCAGCAGTTATCTGGGTGATGTGCACCTCAGGAGATGTGCTCGGTATTATACTCACCCGAAGACCCCTTCCCATGAGTGAGGTTTGCAGTCTTTGGCTACCTAGCCTATACTCCGTCTGCAGTCTTCTTTGCCCTTTCCATTCTTATGACTTTGCATTTGGCGGGGTTAAGTTCGAGGAGTCAATTGCTGAACCAGGGTTGCAGCCTGTTCATGTCTCTTTGTTGTCCTGCCTGATCCTCATCAGATTTGAGTCTCCTCATTAACTTCACATCATCTGTAAACAGGAACACTTCTGAGTTTATTCCTTCCATCATGTCACTCATATATACCAAAAACAGCACTAGTAGTATGACTGACGCCCGTGGAACCCCGCTTGTCACAGGCGGCCACTCTGACACCTCGTTATATACCTTGACTCGTTCTTGCCTCCCGGTTAGATTATTCTCTGATCCATTGCAGTGCCTTTCCTGTCATGCATGCCTGCTCCTCTAGCTTTTGGACCAACCTCTTGTGAGGAACTATAACAAAGGTCTTCTTGCAGACTAAGAAACTGCAATCTACCCACCCCCTCTCCCCCGTGTCTTCTGTTACATTGTCAAAAATTTTGAGTTGCTTTGTGACACAGGATTTTCCGTTCCTGAAACCGTGCTGGTTATCATTTATTAGCTTGTTCCTTTCTGATAATGTTCTCCTCCTGATAATGTTCTCCATGGCTTTGCATACTATACTTGTTAGTGTCACTGGACTGTAGTGTAATGCCTCATGTCTGTCTCCTTTACTGATAATTGAGACTACATTTACCATTTTCCATACTTTAGGTATTTGCCCAGTTTCAATGGATGTGTTGAATATTTTTGTTAGTGGCACACACAGCATCTCTGCTCCCTGTCTAAGGACCAACAGAGAGATGTTGTTCGGTCCCACCGCCTTTGAGGTATCAAGTTCACATAACAAGTTCATCACCTCCTCAGTTGTGTGTATTCCATCCAGTACTTGTTGGCGTTTCCCTTGTTGGAATACCTGGAGCCCTTCCTGTCTACACTGCGAATACATCTTTAAATCTCTTGTTGAGCTCCTCACATACTTCTCGGTCGTTTCTTGTGATCTTCCCTCCCTTCCTCAGCCTGATTACCTGGTCCTTGACTGTTGTTTTCCTCCTGATGTGAGTATACAAAAGCTTCGGGTCAGACTTGACTT
>NC_069401.1:102466943-102469443 GCF_026875155.1 Cherax quadricarinatus | reverse complement strand
TGTGAATACGGTGTTGTACGCAGGCATTCCTTGTGTGTCAGGACCTGCTTGCGTATCGGTGTCTGAAATACGTGTTTGGAGGTCCCTTGATGGTTTCGCCCAAGTATAACTTGTTGCAGTCATTACAAGGGATTATGTATACCCCTGCAGAGGATGAGGCTTGTCCTGCCTACTACTGGTGATGTCCTAGATGGTCGTAGTTGTGGAGGTAGATAACTTGGAATGATGTTTTGGGCAAAAATGTTGGAAAAAACATGTTTGGCAATGGGAGTTGGGGGGAAGGACTATGTATCTCTTCTCGGCAGTGTCTTCTCTGGGTGTGTTGAAGATGTTTAATGCTCGCCCGTCTGCAGTCTCTGATGAAGTGACGGGGATGTGGAGTTTAGAAATATTTGTTCAATTATAGTGCATTCTTCCACAAGGAACTCGTTGCTGCAGATCTGAGTGACACGCCAGGAAGACTTAAGCCTAGAAATTACACCAAGTTTGGTTTTGGTGTCGTGGTGAGAGTAGAAGGGGAGGAAGATTTCGTTTTGGTTGGTGGGTTTTCGATAGACTTTAAAATGGAAGTTCGTGGGTCAGCTTTGCAGAGCAGGACATCAAGGAAAGGAGGTGTTGTCGACTTCTTCTTCCAGTGTGAACTGGGATTGAAGCTCGACCTGTTGGAGCTTGTATTGGAGAGCTTTGAACGTTGAAGCGTTTTGGAGTTATGAGGAGAATGTCGTCAACATACGGAGCAGGTGCAGACGATTGAATAATGGTGGAAGGAAAACGTTCGGGCTTCTAGATGTTCCATGTAATAGGTTCGCCAGGACTGCACTGAGTGGCGAACCATGGGGTAGTCAATAAGTTGCTTTGAAAAGGGTGATTTCTCGAAAGAGAAAACACGGTTTAAAGCCAACAATAGTTCAACAAATGGTCGATGAAAATCGCTGCGCTGGATGGGAAGATCAAGTGAATCGTCAATTTTTCTGCGCAAGAGATCGATTGGATTGTGTAGGTGGTTTACTTTGGTGAATAGGGTAGTAACGTCAAGGCTGGGAAAAGTTTCTTGTTCCTGATGTTGATGTTGCGAATGCGATGAGAAAGATCACTGATGTTTGAGATGTGCGGACTGATAGTGCCCAAGAGTTTAGAGAGGAGGTGTTTGGCGAGAATTCCTGAGAGCTGGTGGGGAGCAGCATGCCTATTCCCGAGGATATGGGCCTCAGCTGGGATACCAGGCTTGTGAAGTCTTTGGCAGGCCGTACATCTGGCAGGTTCTGGGGTTGCTGGGCATGGTGTGCAGAAGGTTTCTTCCTTGTTCTGAGCCCCTCAGAATGCGGCGAGTCCTTTGAAGAAAAGTTTTAGTAAGGTTGTCCATTGGTTAGTTGTGAGTGGTTTGTAGTATCTGGGTCTTAAGTAGATTGAGCATTGTTGTTCCTGTATCGTCGTGTTCATGATAACAACACCACCTCCTTTATCAGCGGTGGTGACCTGATGGTCGTGATACCCATGGGTTCGCCACTCAGTGCAGGTCCTGGCGAACCTATACATGGAACATCTAGAGCCGAACGTTTCTCACCATTATTCCTTCAGTCTGTCCACCTGGCTTCCGTTATGTTGACCGACATTCTCTCATACTCCTAAACGCTTCAACGTTCAAGCTCTCAAGGGACAAGGCTCAACCAGGTCGAGCCTTCAATTCAAGTTCACACTTGAAGAAGAAGTCGACAACACTCCTTCCTTTGCTCACCTTGATGTCCTGCTCTGCAAAGTGACCACGAATTCATTTTAAAGTTCTATCGAAAAACCCACCAACCAAAAGATCTTCTCCACTTCTACTCTCACCCGACACCAAACCAACGTGGTAGTAATTATAGGCTTCTTCCTGCGTGCACTCATATAAATCAGCAGCCAACGAGTTCCTTGAGGGCAGAATGCACTATAATTGAACAAATATTTTCTAAACTCCACTATCCTCGTCACTTCATCAGAGACTGCAGACGGCGAGCATTAAACATCTTCAACACACCCAGAGAAGACACTGCCGAGAAGAGATACATAGTCCTTCCCACCAAACTCATTGCCAAACATGTTTCCAACATCTTTGCCAAAACATCATTCCAAGTATCTACCTCCACAACCACGACCATCAAGGACATCACCAGTAGTAGCAGGACAAGCTCCATCCTCTGCAGGGGTTTACATAATCCCTTGTAATGACTGCAACAAGTTATACGTGGGCGAAAACATCAAGGGACCTCCAAACACGTATTTCAGAAAACACCAATACGCAAGCAGGTCTGACGACAAGGAATGCCTGCGTACAAACCGTTAATTCACAACCACTTGATAAACTACAGAAAACTCAAGACTTATCGCCACAGAAGACAACACTCAATACCGAGATCCTGGAATCATCACTATTTCTATATCCGACACTTCAACCAGAATAGTGGCTTCTATAACATAGCGAACCACTTGCCAAGAACTTCTTCATCGCTTTTCCCAAAAATTA
>NC_069401.1:102441601-102466443 GCF_026875155.1 Cherax quadricarinatus | reverse complement strand
ATTTGCTCACAAACGGGGAGTGAGTGACCCAGTAGCGACCAGTGAAGAGGCGAGCCGGGAGTTATAAACCGGCCCTCATCCCAAATTGGGGAAAAATACACACACACCACCACACAAAAAACCACACCCAACACACACCACACCCCCCCAACACCAAACCCCCCAATACCATCCTCCCCCCCCCCCCCACAACCCATCCCCCCTCTCCTCCTAACCATCTTTTCCCCCCTCCCCCTAACCACCCGCCCCCCTTCTGTGGAGCAAGGGGGGAAACCCTAGAGCCAGATGGGGACAAGGGGCCCCAAAGGGACGAATCTGGGAGGGAAGGGGAAGGAAAAAAGAGCTCAAAAAAGGAGGAAGACGGGGGAAAGAGACTAATGAGCGGAAAGAGAGGGAAAAAGAGAGGAAAACAGAAAATGGAAGGGGGAACAACGGGCCACAGGCAGAAATAAAGATAGAAAATTTAAAGAGGAGCAGAGACTTGAACAGCACGAACAAAGAATTACAAAGAGCTGGGAAATGGCTACATAAAACCAAAAAACAACGGTCTGAAGGAACATGGAAACTAAACTGTATCAGAGGTCCTGTAAAAACCCCATGGGGCCCAAAAACAAGGAAAGGGAGCACACAGGACAAAATGAAGGTTGGGAAAGACTTGAAAAAACTAGGACTGTGCAGGACCTTACCAGATACCTGTGGGGGCCGGAACGGTGACGGGAAGGACAAAAAAGCATAGGGCCTATAACTAGGGAAAGGGACGAAGGAAGGGAAACACCCATGGAAAAACTAAAACCATCAGAGGATGCAAGGGGAGTCACAGGGGGAGTGGAAAGGGAAGATCCGCGTTTGCTAGGGCTGCAAGCAAAGGGGGAAACTTATGATGAAAAAAAGCAGGGGGAAAAAAAAACTTTGAAGATATCAAAGGGTGTAGGCAGGGGGACATACCCAGGGGCAAATTTCGGAAAAATGGGGGGTTCAAAAAAGAAAGGAATGGGCCCCTCTCAAAGTAATTTTCAAGCAGAACCCCGAACCAGACCTGCAGGAGAAAGCAGGGCTGAGGGGGCAAGCAGGAGTTCCGGAGTGTGTACCTCGATCGAGACAGAACCGGGACGAAAGGAAGACGATGAAAGAGGGGTCAAAAACGAAAGGAGAAATGGGGGAAAAATGAAAAAGGAAGCAGAAAAACCCCCGGATAAAAGGGAAGGACAAAAGCACATCCCCCAGAAACACCGCAAAGGACCCCAGCCCACGACCCCCCGGGAAAACTGAAAAATCCAAACCAACCATCACACCCGACCCCTCTTTTCCCCCCCCCGGCCCCCACGTTACATTTTAAACAGAAGTTAAAGGGTTTGGGTACACAAATGCAGAGGATTAACAATAAACAGGGGAATGGCAAAAAAAGAATCAATGAGAAGCCCCCAGAAACATAGCTTACAGAAACAAAACTCAGGAGACAAAAAAAAGCAATTTCCCCACCAGGATACCAGATCATGAGGAAAGATAAAGGGCAGGGAGGAGGTGGGTTGCTCTCCGAAAAACAGAGGGAAATTCGAGAAAATGGAAGGCATTTGATGAGACGGGAGAAAGAGATCTACGGACACTTCAGTCTGGGGAAAACAAAGTGGTATTCAGGATTTTAAAAACCACCAAAAAACTGCAGAGGCCAAAGAGAGGAAATGAAGAAGCAACAGAGCAATGGTGGACACACTTGCTGAGGGGGCAAGAGAACCATTCCAGAAACAAATTGCGGGTTTATGGGGGATTTCAACCCAAGGAATCGACTGGGAAAACCTGGACCACTGGGGGTCCCGAAACATGGAGAGCCAGATGTTGGACGGGGTGGGGGAAAACCTCATGCACCAAATTTTAAGGACCACCGGTGAGAGGGGAGGGAAAAACCCAAAATTGGACCTTTTGTTCAAACCCGGGGGCCGACATTAGACTAAGTACGAGAGTCCCCTAGGGGCTAGCGACCACTGGTTCTGTGCTTTGAAAACAAGTGAGCTGCAAGTGGAAAAAATAACAAGAGTTGAATGGGAAAACCTGACTAAAAAGAGGGGACTACATAGGGTTGAAAACTTTCCCGCGGGCGGTCCAGGGAACAGAGAACTGGGAGGAAAGCCCCGTAAATGAAATGATGGAATATGTAACAACAAAAAAAAAGAGGCAGTGGAAAAATTTTTTCCCAAGGGCAACAGAAACAACGGGGAAACCCCCCGAGCCCCCGGTTTACCCACGGTGTAAGGAGGCAAAAACAAAGGTAAAGAGAATGGAAAAAGACGAAGGCAGAGAACACCGAAAATAGGGAGATCTCGCAGAGCCGGGAAAGAGTAACATAGGTAAGGGGGGGCCCAGCGACAGTAGAAAATAGAAAGCCGAGAATCAAGACTGACCCCAAACTGTGTATAAAACCCCATCAGGAGAAGACAAAAGTCAAAGACCCGGTTCAGATTAAAAGGGCAGAAGGGGGAGAACTACAAGAATGATCAGGAGTATGTGAGGGCTGAACAGGGGATTAAGGAAGTTTTTTTTCAGTAGAGACTGGAAAGGGCTGTGGGAAAAACAGCACAAAAGGGGAAAATCAAGAGGGAATTACCAAAAGTTTGGAAGACATACGAAAAAACGAGGAGGAGGTGAAGAAGCTCTTGGTGACCTTTACACCCCAAAAGGGGTGGGGCCGGGCAAAATCTCCCCATGGGTCCTAAAAAGGAGCAAGATCTTTTGCATGCCCCCAATCACAATCTTCAACACATCCCTTGAAAACGGGGAAACCTTAGGGAAGGAAGACACTAATGTGTCCCCCTGTTTAAGAAAAAGGGAAAAGAAAAAGAGGCATAAACTACAGACCGTGTCTCTGACTGTATTGTTGCAAATCATGGAGAAGATTATCAGGAGAGAGTGGTCGAAAAATGGGGAAAGGAAAAAATTTTAAATGAAAACCACATGGGGTTCATGTAAAAGGAAATCCCGTATCACAAACCTCCTGGGGTTTTATACAAGGGAACAGAAGTAAGACACGAGAGAGGGGTGGGTAGATTTCGTTTTTCCCAACTGCAGGAAGGCCTTTTACACATTTTCCCCCCAAGAATTATGCAGAAGCTGGGGGGATCAGCGCATGTAAAAGGGAGGGCACTGCAATATAAGGGAAACCTGACAGGGAGGCAGCAACGATCAGGGGACGTGAAGAGGTACACAGTGGGCGCCGTTTGAGCGGGGCCCACAGGGGTCATTCTGACCAGTGCAAAATTTTATAAATGTGAACGACTATGGAAGGAATGACTCTGAAATGTCCCGTTCGCAGATGATTTGGAATTGAGAAGAATTTAAATCGGACGAGGTGGGCAGACTCAAAAACCCGGGGGAGGCTGGACATTGGGTCCTAACTGGCTTTTCGAATTCAATCCACCAAATAAATCATGAAGATTGGGGAGGGGCAAAAAACCGCGACAATATAGGCTATGGGAAAAGACTACAGATCTCACTCAGGAGAAAGACCTTGGGTGACCATAAACCGGCAATACCCGGGGGCACACATCAACCAATAAAGCTGCAGCATACAGGGGCCTGGGAAACCGAGAATAGGTTCCGATACCTTAAAAAGGGAAACGTTCAAGACCTTACAAGTGTATTAAGGCCCTACTGGAATCAGCCCCTCTGGAACCCACACCGGGTCAAGCACGTCAAGAATTTAGAGAAAGTACAAAGGTTTGCAACAAGCGTCCCAGACTAAAGAATGTCGTACGAGGAAGGTTTAAAGGGAATCGGACTGACGCACTGGAGGACAAAAGGGGTCGGGGGAGAATGAAAACGACATACAAGATACTGGGGGGAAAAGAAAGGGGACAGAATAGGATGTTCCAAGAGGGGGACACGGACAAGGGGGGCCCAAACTGGAAGCTGAAGACTCGACGAGTCACAGGGACGTTAGGAATATTCTTCAGTCATAGAGTTGTCAGCAGGGGAATAGCCTACAAGTAAAGTAGGGGAGGCGGGAACCAACATATTTTTTAAAAAGAGGAAAAAACCCAGAAGCAAGAAAGAGAGGACCCGAGCGATCAGTGAAGAGGGGGGGGGCCAAAGTGAGTCTCGCCCCCCGAAACCACAATTAGGTGAGTACACAGGTCAGGAGTTAGCAGCCACAGAGGCCCCCTGAGTTTCACGTTTTTAACCTTATTTAGTAGTGCAACGTCAGTTTTGTAAAAAGGCCATTTGAAAAAAACACGTGGTAAGAAAAAAATTTCGACAGTGAGAAAGATTTTGGGAAAGACGGGTTTGTATACAAAATTTGAAAGTGCCCATTTTGAGAGAGGGTCAGGGGGCCCGGGCCAGGCAGTCACCTCTGCCACTTACCACACTAAATCTAAATAACAGCGGGGAAATTTTTAAATTGGGGGTGTAAACCCAAATTAGTAGTGGGTGAGCAAAAAAGGAAGCATTAAGGAGTGGGAAAAAAAAACCATAATAAAAAGGAATAGGACCTATAACAATGACGGCATATTAAAAAGCACCCATCACAATTCGCCGCAGGGGCTCGAATATTACACCTTTTTGGGGGTTTTTCATTTTTCCTACTTGCCTATCACCAACCTGGAGGATTCTGGGGATCAACGAACCTGGGCCGCAAAAACCCGCTTTACAAGACCAGGTACTTTGGGCTAAGGTACGGCAAAATTTGGGGTGTTGGGGGCCCACTCTTTTTTGTAGAGACTAAAGTACCAAAACAACGTTATTAGCTGTCATACATATATCCATAGACACAAGTTTTATAAACAAGAACAGGTGTTTTTCAATCTAGCTTTACATAAAAAGTAAAAAAGTGACCCTTTTTTTTATTGGGGTTGCGGTTCGACCAGGGTTTTGGTAAGAGAGGAGGGGGAAGAGGGTGGGTGGATGGAAGTTTTGGGAAAAGGTTGGGGAGGGAGGGGGGTAGGTGGGGTTATAAAAGGGAATGGCCTATCCACTTTGGTGTAGTTTGAAATGCTTTTTGCAATTTTGGGGTTTAAGAAGAGGTTTGGGTTTTATGAGTAGGGGGTACTTCCTGCCCCTCGATTTCACAAAGCTAATTGTGTTATACCATGGTCATTGAATTGGAGGGTGCATACGCATAGAATTGCTTGCCTTTTTTTTTTTTTTTTTTCCCCCAAAAGGTTGGTCAGGAGCGGCTGCAGGAAAGGTTCCGGGCATTCGATGGGTTTGGGTTTCTCACCCCGGGGTCGGCCGCAAGGCAGTGACTGAGGGGTGTCTGGTGAATTTTAGTAGGTGCACGAGGGCATTTGAGGTGTTGGTTGATATAATGGGTCACCCGGAGATGGGAGCCTAGTCCACGTACTGGAATAGAATGGTTCCGGGTTATCCATTCTTCCCTCTGCGGGGGGCACTTAAGATTTTGGGGGCGAGGGAAATTCTCCCTTTTGGATAAAACGTCGAACTCTTGTTGGAGGGTCATTCTTTGGGATCTGTGGGGAGGGGGGTGATGGTATAGTCGTTGTGTTAACGGGTTGGGGGGGATTCTCCGTCGGCCGTAGAGTTTTCCCGCATGTCATATATTTTCTCTTATAAGTTTGTCTAATCGGACGTTTTTGTGGGATTCTGTTTTATGTGTAGGCCCTGATCTGATTCGCTCTGAGTCTGGTTCGTGTGAAGCGGAGGGGTTTGTTTTTTGGGCTCTTGGAGTTTTAGCATTTGGGTTTTGGTTTTAGTGACATGGGTACGCAAGGGATTCCAGCAGAGGGCTGATCATCATCTTTTACAGGGGTGTTTGATGTGGGGAAAGGGGGTGGTTTTAACGATAAGTTGGCCCAAGGCGGGCTTTTGCTAGGTTTACTTTTTTTGGTTATATGGGTTGTAGAGTTGATAATCTGCCCACTCGTATCCCAGGGGCTTGCTTGGATTCCTTATAGCAAAAAAGGGTTTTCCCCATGGAAATGTTTTCCTTTTTGGTGAGGAAAAACCCCCGGGGGGAAAGGGCTTTTTCTTTTTTTTTCTCAATTCTTCTCCCCCGGCAGCTAAGCCTTCATTTTTCCGAGCCCCTATGTTTGGCCACTTTAGGGGGGAGGGGCAACATGGATGAACCCCCCTGGAAATTTTGGGGATGTGGTTGGGGTTTTCATTGGGGGAGGGCTTATTATATGTTTAAGAGGAACGGGTGAGGAGGAGCCGGGGACCCTGCGTTGGTGTGGGGAAGGGGGTTTTTATTCCGCTCCGTTTTGGGAAGGTGGGGATGATTTTTCTTCCTTTAAGAAGTTGTAAAAATTGAGAAAGGCCCTTGTATCAGGGAGGTCTACGATTTGCAAATGAGACCGTCGGCCAAAGGGTGTCGAAGGGGCCTTGTGTACGTCCCTGGTGGCGAAAAGGGGGCAGGTTCCCTTCTTCTTTAGGGTGGCCACGCACATAGATGACGTTTTTGGCACTGAGTGCTGCCCGGGGACCTGAAGCGAACTTTTTTTCAGAGAGTAGTGGTTGAACCCTTAATTTGATTGTTGAGTTATTCTATCAAAGACTTTTCCCGTGACTTTTATAGGGGGGAAAGGGGGTAGTTCCGGGATTGCGGGTTGTCCTTGTTTGGTTTGGGGGATGAAGAAAAATTTGCTGTCTTGAAAGCCACGGGGAAGGACCAGATGCCAAGATGGGATTGGGAAATTCACCAAAGACATTTGCAGTTACGGGGGAGGGACTTTAGTAGTTTTGCTCTTATGCCTGATGGGCCAGGAGCTGTGTTTCTCAGCGCCCATGACTTCATATACTTCTCTGAGCTTGATTGGTCTGGTGGGGGGATGTTCGTCTTCAAGGGAAGCTCTGTCAATTGATGGTATAGGATGAAAGTCTTCTGGGTTTCTCGTCCGCCATTGGTTGACCCACTGTAGTGGTTGTTGTTAAATCTTCTGCTGTCATTATGTGAGAGAATGTTCTCCCATATTTCACCCATCAGCTTGGCTTGGTCCAGTGGGTCGTCAAGTAGGGTAGTCACTACCTCCCCAAATTTGCGTCGGTGAGGAGTGAGAGAGGTGTTGGGGTGGGAGTGTGTTTGGCCCCTAGTAGTCTGCGGATCGTGCTCCAGAATTGGTCAGGGTGGCGTTTGTACTGGTTAGCTTGGCGCATCAGATATTCCCAAAGATCTCTTTTATGTTGGGTAATTAGGGCGATTAGCTCTCTTCTCGATCTTAGTAGGGCTTCCCAGAAGGGTTGCCCTGTGAGGAAGTGTCTACTGCATTCTAACTGGTACCTGTTCATTCTGTCCTTGATTTCCCTAGTTGGTTTGTATTGTTGGTAAATCTTGGACGATGTTAGTGTGCAGCAAGCTTGTGTGGCCTCTTTGATTCTGGCGTGAAGGGAGTTAATTGCCCCATCTATTGCATTGCAGGGCTGGTCTACGAGAGATGGTTTGATCATTACCTAAGAAGGCTCTAAAGAGGTCGAAACCTAGTGTCTTCAGGTTGGGTTTAGGGGGGTGGGTGTACGGAACGGAGTGGACTGTAGCTTGATTACCACAGGGATGTGATCGGAACCAAACGTTGCCACCTGGAGGGGGACTCTACAGGGAACAAGTCACAGTCTCTTTTGGTGAGGACTACGTCTGGGGTGCCGGGGTTTGGTGACCCACAAACGACTTGAAGAATGGGCCTTGGAATTTGAGGTCTTTCGGGGCCATATGTGGTACAGTTGTTTCCCCTTTTTGGTCACCTTGGGGCAGGGTGGCTTCACAATTGAAGAGAGCAAGGTGGTGGGCATTAAAGGGTCCCCGGCTAGGACGGTAGGGATATTTCTTTTGGGGAATCGGTGTAAGGGAATGGATTCAATATACGGTTGTTAGGAGGGAAGTACCCTGTGATTACTAGGAGTCTCCATGTGATGTTGGCACTTCAACAGCTGGGACGTTGTCCTCGTCGACATGTTGCGGAATTCATGCCCCTGCTTCACTAAGATGGCCCCCCCACTGTTGGGTCCCCTGGATTTCTCAAGAGTTGAGTACCCATGTATCTTTATGTGCTGGTCAGGTCTGGCTGATGTTTCATTTAAGTGGATGTTTGTCTGGGTTGTGGTTGCAGAGTTCAAGTTCAAGGAGGTAACGGTTGTTTGAAGAAGTGATGGATGTTGATTTGCAAAATTTGTGATCCCCATTATCGTACATGTTTGGCAGAGTTGCTGTGAACAGCGGAATGGGTGTTTGGTGGCACAGTCACGTGGCGGTTGTTTGTGCTTTCTGCTGGGAATGCGGGAGGGAGGGGGATTGTAGTCTTGGGTGGACTTCTGAGTGGAGAATTGCGTCTGAATCGTCGTTAGGCCTGTTTGGGGGGAATCAGGGTCAGAGTTGTTTTGGATGGTTGAAACGTCAGTCTCATCGGTTGTCGAGATGTCGACATTGGGGACATTGGAGGTTGAGTAAAGGGTTTGGGTAAGTCTTGGTATAAGTCTTGTTGCACAGAGGGTAATCTCACATGGGTGGTGGTGGGACCAGGTTGGTCCATTAGGTCCCGCCTCAGTTGGGAGTTGGTTGTGCATCAGCTATGGTGCAGATGCAGGGGATGTTGGTTCCATGCTGGTGGATGGTTGGTCATGTGCAGAGATATGGGGTTTAGGGGCTAAAGTAAGGGCGCACTGAGTCGGATAATTATGGCTGAAGTGCCATTTGCAATGAACAACTCATTGAGGATGGTGAAGCAGAGGTGGACGTTGCCCTTGGACCAATTCTTTGGCCAGCATGAAGTATGCCGTGCTCTTTATTATCCCCTTTTTGGATGAGGCGGAGGGGATGGGGTAGGAGGGAGGCCCTTGGGGCTGGTGGGGGTCTGGAGTATGGAAGGGGTGGGGGGCCGGGGGGCTGGGGATCCAAGCATTGTGTTGCGATGTAGTGGCAGTAAGAGCATTGCTAGGAGTTCGGCAGGTTGGGGTAAGATTCATGGGACATAGGGGAGGAGATTGAGCTGCCTTTTGTTTGGCATTGGTCAGTTTTCTGTTTTCAAGGGCTTTGGGGGACTTCAGTTTTCTTGGTAGGACAAGTAGGTGGACAGCATGGTGGGACCCACCACAGAGGATGCACTTGGGTTTGTTTTCTGTTTGGGCAGTCCTTGTACATGGGCATCTGCACAGATGCTGCATACAGGATTCACTTTGGGGCATTTTTTTTTGTGTTATGACCAAAGTGGTAGCATTTGAAGCATGGGGGATAGTTGAAATCTCTCCCTGCTGAAATTGGGCTGGCAAGCATTTGGTGCCGAAGCATTTTTAGGCCATGGTCACATACGTATTTGGCTTCCTCAGGTGTTTCAAGGATAAAGTTTCAGCGATTGCTGGTGACAGAGTTCTTAGCAAACTTGACAGCCTTGAGAACCGTGAATTCCGAGTAGTCTTGGGTTTATTCCGTGTGCGAGCTCAAGTCAGTGTATTCACGCTGATGCTGTTTGATGCATGCAACAAACATGAGCGCTGAGCCTGGAAGTTGTCAGGTGGGATTTGGGGGAAATGCCCTCATAGCGAGCTTGTCTAGACGTCTCTTTTTAGAAAGTGGAGCAGCTCCTCTTCCGAGGGGAGCAGTAGTACTGCACCAGTGTGGGTGATGAATAAAGTCCACAGAAAGCAATGGTAGCCTTGCTACGGGTGCAGTCTAAAATATCCCTTTTGGATTTCGTGACCCGAAGTCTCACTCTTATATTGGGCATCTTGCCAGCTAATTTAAAACTGACTCAGATAATATGCTGAAAAGAAATCAGTTGCCTGTGTGTGCTGCAAACCTAATTCCTATTTCGGCTGACTTATGAAGGACAGCCCCTAAGATAGCCTAGCCCTCGAGGGTGGGGGAGACGGGGCCCCAAGGCAAAGATCTGCCGGATTTTAAAAAAAACCACAAGGGGGTAATGGAAAGGGTCAAAATGCCTTGTTTTAAGTCGCCAAAGGGCGAAGCTGCCGAAAAATTAAGAAGGACAGAAATTAGAAGGATAGCAGTGTGAGTAGAGTGTACTGTGGATAGGCCAGTGTATTGGGTTGGGTTTAAAGGGAGGGGTTGGGGTGGGGAAGCATGAGATGAGGGTGGGGGGAGAGAGGGAACGAGCAGGTGGTCACCGCCTTCCCTCTTGATGGGATGGGGCTCGAAGTGGACTGCAAGCAAGTTTCCTCTCAGCTCTGGTCGAGACAACCCCGGATAACCCAAGAAAAATCTCGGAGTAACAGTGTTCAGAGTTCTCTGATCTCGAATTACTCAGGATAACCGAAGAGCAGGAGCGGCGACGTCTTCTCTCCACACGGCGGCTGGACGGCGACTCTTGTCTGTGTATAATTTGTCTGGGGTTCGTGTGGGAGGGGTATTAAATATAAACTGAGTATATATCTTATAAGCACGCACATACATAACCGTTACTCCTGCTTCCGACCGTGACCTTTCCGACCTTCCTGACCCCAGTGTGTCTCTTCCCCACTCTCCATCCTCCCTCTCCTCCTCTCTACCCCCATATCTGTCTCTCTCTTCTTCCCACTCCTGCTCTCACCTTTTTCCCCAACCCACCCCAAATCCTCCCCTCTCCGGGCCCACTACCTCACTTCCATCCCCCCACATGCTCCCTCCTCGCTCTCTCTCCTTCCCCATCTGTAAACACTGAACACAGCACATACACTACACCTCCCTCCTCCCTCTATCATCCCACCCACAAATCATCCTCACATATCTACCCCGTCCATCTACCCCCAACATACCTACCCAACATACCTACCCACACCACCTACCCTCACATACCTACCCATATGTACCTTTGCAAAATGCAAAGTTCTAAATGTTGGACAGGAAAATAACCATGCCACATATAAACTAAATAATGTAGATCTTAATATTACGGATTGCGAAAAAGATTTAGGAGTCTGGTTAGCAGTATCTGAAAAACCCAAAACAACAGTGCATAAATGTTCGCATAAAGTTTAAAAAATTTCCTTGGCTTCATATCAAGAAGCATAAATAATAGGAGTCCCCCAGTCAACTCTATTATTCTTGGTTAGGCCTCATTTAGATTATGCTGCACAGTTTTTGGTCACCGGATTAAAAGAATGGATATAAAAGCTCTGGAAAACGTACAAAGGAGGATGTCAAAGTTGATCCCAAGTATCAGAAATCTTCCAATGAGGATAGACTGAGGGCCTGAATCTGCACTCTCTAGAAAGGCGAAGAATTAGGGAGTTACCTGGAGGTTACCTTGGAGGGTTTTTCGGGGGTCAACGCCCCCTGGCCCGGTCCATGACCAGGCCTCCCGATGGGGTAGGGGGTGATTAACTAGGCTGTTTGCTGGCCGCCCGCTCCAACGAAAAGACCACAGCCCGCTGAGGGCCGAAGGTTTTAGTTCCTTTAAAGGGACCCGGGGTTTTTGGCAATTCCCAAAAAAAATTTTTAATGTTTTAAAATTTGGGGCCCCAATTTTGGGTTTTTCCAATAAAAAACCACCACTTTTTTTGGGGGGTTTTATCCCTGCCCGTTTTTTACTTTTTAGGGGGGGGGGGCAAATTTGGGCCCTTTTTCCTTTAAAAATTTTTTAAAATTTTTTAAAACCCCCCCCCGCACCCCAAACGATACAAATCAATGTTTCCCAAAGCGTTCCCAGTTTAAAGGTTTTTGCAGAATTTTTTTTCGTGCAGTAAAGGATCTCTGTACATCTCTAGATCTGCGATTTCACCGCTTTTAATGGAGATTTAATGTACAGCGTATTCCGCCTAGGAAAGGGAAATGATTTGAAAAAGGCATCATCGGTTGGCATCTCTCTTTTTAACGTTTCCCTTTTCCCTATCATTTTCTTTGCACGGCGACGTGGCACTGTTGTGACCTTTAAAGTGAGATCCTCAGACTTATACTCCCCGGTCCCCCATTATTTTTCCCTCTATTGTAGGCCAAACTGAAGTATACTTGTTCTGTTTTCCTCCTCCGTTTTCCATAACGGAGTAGTTTGGAATTTGTCCCATTGACATCTATTTTTCCGTTGCCCTTTGGGGAAAACTTTTGTTTTTATCTTTTGGAGGTTAACCGCGGCCTACAGATGACCCTCATGCAGATCTAGTATCATCGCAGAGGAATTGAGGTTTTAAAAGGAGCAGGAAAAATAAGGGGATGTAAATAGCGTGCTGAAAATATCTAACCTAGACAGAACTCGCAGCAATGGGTTTTAAATTTGGGGAAAATTCAGATTCAGGAAAATATAGGAAAGCATGGTTTGGTAAATAGAGTTTTGGATAGTGGAACAAATGCTGATACAGTTTAGGGAAAAACGTTGTGTTTTTAAAAATAGGTTTGATAAATACATGAATGGGGTGGGTGGGTGGAGTTTGGGCCTATTTAGCTTGTGTATAGGTAGTTCCGTGTTTCCCTTCCTAAGTGAAATTTAAAAGCCTGACAGGGGGGGCATTTGGGTTAAGCCCTGTAGAGACTTTGACCCGCCTCCCCTGGGCCCGAAGGCCCGGCAGTGTTCCTTTTTTTCTTATGTTAGTTCTTACCTACCCCACACACCTTCCCCAACAACTTTCCCACAAACCCCCCCCCCTCACCATCACTCAACCTACCCACTTTCAAACTCACACACACCCCCCACCACCTACACTCACATTCGTAGTATCAGTTACCAATATGTCAGAGTAATGCTCATACCCAAACCTTATGATTTTACTGTTCCTGCATGAATCACTGACTTTTTTCCTGACCGTTATCTGACCTAGTATGTTTGTATGCCGCTCACCCTCCTACATCGTGGGGCATTCAAATTGAAATAAAAGAGGGACAGGTAGGCCCGAGTCCCCCTTATTCCCTCCAATATCGTACTAAACATCCAAACCCGAGGTTTATTACCCAATCCATGTTTCGAACCCCCCTTTTAAATTGGTGACAGCATTTTTGCATGGTTTTTATGGTTAATTTTTCAAAATAAAGTAATCAAACCGGGTTCATTGTGAATACCATGGTACATACTCCTCCCAGTCCACTGTCTCTAATCCCCCCCCCAGGGGACCCTCCTGAAAAGCCGTTACAGTCGCTGCTCAAGCTTCCTGATTTTATTTTCGTGTGCTAATTGCATTTTTAAACCTACGTTTGATTACCCGGGGTTTTTTTTCAATTAACCCCCTTTTAAAACCTACCCTTTTAAGTCATCCACCCGGGCCTCCTGTATAAACCCTGCTCCTTCAAAAACTTTGTGCATCCTTCCCACATTTTCCAGTCACCCTTTTATGGGGGGGTTTAACCCAAACCGGGACAAGGGCGGGGGGAAAAAAGTTAAATAGATAGGATTGCGGGGGAGTATATAGAAACAATGGGCATTCCCGGTACTTGTTAAGGGGGGGGAAGTAAGCCCCCGTTTTTCCCCCCTTTTTTTTCCCCCACCCCGAAAGTGATAGTTTGACTGGCGGCTGTTTGGGTTAAGGTGGGTAGTCTACTCCCATACCCCTTTCCCCGTCCTTTTTCCCCCCCCCCCCCGAAAGGTGACGTGGGGGGCCCCGGGCCCAAAACAGTAATCACTAGACTCACAGCCCCCCAAAACTACGTAAGTACATGCTGCCTTGTATTCTGTGGATTTTTTGGTTGAAAGCTTCCCCTTTTGCCAAAAAAAAACCCTTTGTCCTTTCAGTCTTGCTCTAAATTTACTGTTTTAATAATTAAACCCATCTTTTTTGGGTTTTTACTTTTCATGGAAGGATTTCCAAAGCAGTTTGGGTTTCCTGTCTATCTTTCCCCTTGGGGTGACAGAGGGGGGTTTACCTTTCCCCAAAAAAAAGAGTAGAACTGATGGAGAAGGGACTAAGTCCTGAGCTTCCCCTTTTTTTGGGTTTAATTATCTGTTTCACCCGTATGAAAATAGCAGGATGTAACCCCCAAACATTACACAGTAAAGAACCTGCTTTCCCCGTCATCGGGGTAAAAATACTCAAGGGTAATTTTGGAAGACAGCCAGTGGGTTGTTTCCATCACCTTCGACCCCCCCCCCCCCATCTCGGCAACGGCTAGTTTTTAAAAAAGCAGGGCCCAACACCCCGGGCCCCCCCCAATTTTTTTATTACGTTGAATTTTGTTATCTTTTTTATTTTTTAAAATTTTTTATTTTCTTTAAAGTAGGGTTAATTTTTTCATAATTTTAAATGTTTTTTTATTTTTTTATTTTTTTATATTTAAAAAAGTGTTTTTTTGTTTGTCTGTTTTAATTTCTTTTTTTTTCATTAATTTTTCCCGAGGGGAGGGCCCGCCTTGGAATAATTTTCTGAAGTTTAAATTAAAAGGGTGAAATAAAACCTTCACAAGTGGGGCCTTTCCAGGTTTAAAATCTACTGAATCAAGATTCAACTCCTCTCGAATCTACCATTGGAATTCAACGCCGCATACCCCCCCGGGCGGTTACCCCCCCAGCCAGGTAAAACATTCTCTAGGAAAGGGCTACAGTACAGGGATTTAAAAGATTTGGGATAGTTTGGGGTTTAAATTTTTTTTAAGTAAAATCAAGGCAGGAACACTAGTTTTAAATTTTGCCCCTCTTTTTTTATGTGAGCTTGAAACACTTTGGGGGATTAGACCTGGGGCCCAGATTTTTTCCCGTGACAATTTGTTTCATTTTTAAACTTTATAATTTTTCAAGGGAAAATTTTTCATAGGGCACCCCTTGATTTTTTTGATGGGAAGTTTTGGGGGTCAAGTGGGGCCCCCTTCTACTTTCTGTTTCTCGGGGAGAAAAGAACCCCTTTTTTTAATTAATAAAAGTTGTTTTAAATTTTAAACAGGGATCATCCCTCTGGTTTATTTACAAGGTTTTTAAACAGAGCAGGAATTGAACCCTCCGTTTTCTTTAATTTCCCGTTTCCTTTTTCCCTTTATAGTTTTTTAAATTATTCTTTTCAAGGAGGAGGGGGAAAACCAGTTTTGGGTGAAAGCTGGAAGTAAAATTAGGAAAAACAGGGAAAAAAATTGGGGAAACTTTTTTTATGCAAACCCAGGAAAAAACTTGAAAGAGGAGAATTTAGAGGGGAAGAGAGACAGAAAGGGAAAGGAAGAAGAAAAAAAGAGGAAAACGAAAGAAAGAGAAAAAGGAGAGGGGAGAGAATTGAAAGAGAAAGAAAAAAAGGGGAAAAAAAAAGAAATCTTTAAAGACAAGAAAAAGGAAAAGAGAGAATTTAGAGAGAAAACCAAGAAAGACAGAAAAAGGGAAAAAGAAAACAAAAAGGAAAAATGATTTGGGCTTTATCGTAAAGAAAAAAGCTTTGAGGGAAAGTGAGGAACAGGCAAAATAAAAGAACTTGAGGAAAGAGCAAAGGGTAGAGAAGTTTAGGAAAAAACTAGAGAACTTGTTTTAAAAAGAGAGAAAAGGATCCGAACCGAAAAATCTCGCCTTGAATTAGAGAAAAAAAAGTTAACTCTTTCACAACAAAAATTAAGGGGAAGGGGTAATTGGGAAAAACCAAAGCCCTTTCACTTTTCCAAAAACCTAATTTAAACCCCCCTTTCCCGAGGGGAAAAAAACATTAAATTCATACATTGGGCAGGTTTTTTAAAAACCCCTACCCCCCTGTGAATGGGCCGCGAACCCGGGCTACCCCGGTTTTGGAATGTTATTTTCTGGAAAAGCTTTGAAATCAAAGCAACTTTTTCGCAGGATATTATATGTTTAAGAAAAAACCAAATGAAAAGGCAATCCTTAAAGCAATCAAAAAACCCCCTAATTTTCAGGAAAGATTTCAGGTATTTTCCAAATTACGCCAGGGCCCGAACTTTCAGCAGTTACAAAAAAAGAACATAAGAAAAGGGGGGGAAAACTCAGTCAGCCCGCTGGCCCATACTAGGCAGGTTTCCCTTTTTAAATTTATCCCAAACAAAACATTTGGCCCAACCCCCCCCCAAATTTTTCCCCCCCCCACCCCCCCCGAAAAAAACTCTGATGTGAAAAACCCACTCAAATCCAACCCCCCAATCATGTACTTTAAAATTCCAAAACCCAATTTGAAATTCCCCCAAACCCCAGCCTCAAAACCCAACTAGGTAGACGTTCCATCTAAATACCCTTTTTCCCAAAACCCAATTTTTCCCATGTCCTTTCTAAATCAAAAATTTTCTAATTTAAATCCATTACTGCGGGTTCCTTTTGGAGGAATCCTCAAGATTTAATATCCCTTTTTAAATACCTATTTCCCACTTATACATTCGATCAGGTCTCCCCTCATTCTTCGTCTAACAAGTGAATGTAACTTAAGAGTCTTAATTTTTTCTTCATAAGGAAGATTTCTAATGCTATGTATTAATTTAGTATCCTACGCTGGAATGTTTTCTAACGAATTATGTCATTCTGTATATGGAACCAGAATTGAGTGGCATAACCTAGGTGAGGCCTTCTAAGGATGTATAAAGCTGCAGTAAGACTCTGGACTTCTGTTGCTTACACTTCTTGATATAATCCCGTAAGCTATTGCTTTTTACGTACGCTTAGTCATTGCTGTCTTGGTATAGGTTGCTGCTCACATAACCCCCAAGTCCTTTTTCGCAATCGTATTGCTAAGTTCTACTCATTTAACTTATAGAGTACTAGGGTTATGGGAATCCCAAGCTTCAGAACCTTGAATTTATCTACATTGAACTGATCTGCCACTTTTCTGACAAGAAATAGAGTTTGTTTTAAATCCTCTGAAGTTCCATAACATCGACTTTTGAATCAATTTCCTACATATCTTTGTGTCATCGGCGTATTTGCTACTATCACTAGTATTCCCTCATCTAAGATTCATTGATATATATTATAAACAACAACGGGCCCAAGGACTGATCCCGTGGAAAAGCCACTTGTTACAGAATCCCACTCGGATTTAACCCCATTTTATGGACACTCTCTGTTCTGTCCAGTGAGCCATGACTCGATCACGAACGAGAACTTTTCCCCCAAAGCCATGAGCTGCCACTTTCTTTACAGGTCTATGGTGCGGAACTCTATCAAAAGCCTTTACTATAATCTAAGTAATCAAGTAAATAATATCTATTCTTTATGTGGTTAACAGGCCTCGAAAAAGCTTTATGAAGAAAGTTTATAAATTTGTTAGACAAGACGGCCTCATGTGAATCCATGTTGAGTATCATTAATCAAGCTATGCTTATCGAAGATGGCTTCTTATAATCTAGCTATAATTGACTCTAGCAATTTGCTACAATTGAGGTCAGGCTTTATTGGGGCGGTTACTTATTTGACGGTAACGACTTGTTCCCTCTTTTAAAAATAGGAATTTCATAGCCATCTTCCACATATCAGGACACTACACCTGTTTGAAAGAGATAAATTTAAGATTATAGTTAATGGTTCGCCAGAGTTCATTTTGCATTCCTTAAGAACCCTTGAAAAACCCTTCAGGACCCGGTGACTGATTTGCTTCAGTCTGTCTATATGCTTTCACAAACATCTCACTAAGTGATGTGATGTTATATATTTATCTTCTTCTGGCCACTGTAAAAATTAATTACTGAATATTGTTAGTGTCTTACTGTGTTCAAAAACTGAGAGAAAATAATTATTTAAAAATCAAGCACTTTTCATTTCTTTGTCGTAAGATGCCCTTAGTTATTTTTAAGGGGACTATCTTTCTCTAACTTTTGTTCTATGACTGGAAAAAACTTTTTGGGTTATTTTTAGAATTAGCAATTTAATTCTTTAGCCCCTTTTTTAGCTTTTCTTATCCCCTGTTTAATGCCCTCTTATGTAAATTATATGATTCATAGGGGACCCTAAACCTTTTTTATCGCCTAAAAAATTCCTTTCTTTCCCCTAGTAGATATTGGCCTTTTATTACCCATTTTGGGTATTTCTATTTGATTAATTTCTTTTTAGGGGTTTAAAACGCTCTTTGAGCAGTGTATAGGTTCAGAAAACTTCATATTGATAGCTCTTTTTTCCCCCAGTAAACAGAGTAAGTGTTCTCTACCCCATCGAAATTTGCTAAGCGAAAATCGGGGACTGTTATGAGTTATCGTACTATGTATTTCCCTTTCATGCTAAATGAAATTGATTTGTGGTCGTTTGCCCCAGTTCTCTAAAATTTTCAAAAATTATTAACAAGGGATTCATTGTTTGCCTAACAAAGTCAAGCAGGTTTTTTTCCCTTTTGTAGGTTTGTCAAAATGCTTCAAAAAACAATCCTGAATATTTAAGAAGTCGTTTTTGATCTAAATTCCCCGTCAAGAAAATTCCCAAACAACATGATTAAGTTTAAAAAATTCCAGAATTTTCTACAGTACGGCCTTGTGGCCTTAACAATTTCTCCCTAGTAGTTTCCCCCGTCCCATCTAAGTTTGGGGGACGGTATATCCCCTGAAATCGTTTTTCTGCCCCTCTGAAATTCTACCAAAAAGATTGTATGTGTTATTCGTTAATCCCCTTTTTTATGCAACAGTTCAAGCGATCTCGGACATCATGCCCCCACCCCCCCTCCCAATACTTCTATTTTTGGGGAAAAATTTAAAACCCTGAATATGACATTCCCGGGGAGGCTGTCCCCACTTTTTTTAATTAAACCCCGTTCAGTTAAGGGAAAAAATCAAGTTACCTACCTTGCAACTAATCTCAATGTCCTCTTATTTTTAGCATACGGCATTTGCATAATAAAAATTGAAATACTCTCCTTTCTCTTTACCCTTCCTGTCATTTTATTTTTTATAAACCTATTACTGTCCTTATCACCCCAAGGTTCCCCGGGTTTTCGTATCTATCTCTTCTTATTATTTCTGTTCCCTAGAACTCGTAATATTTTACCTGGGACTTCACTGTTTTCTGCCCAAAACCCTTTCCATAATATTCCCAGTTTTAAAATCCCAACTGCTCCCCCCTGCAGTTGCCCGTGCTCCCACCCACACCTAGATAAATGAACCCCCCCCTAGGATACATGCATTTCGCCTAGAAGAGGTCCCGTGGGCAATGATGTTACCGCATTTTTCCTTTCAATATTTGTCCACCCAGAAATTTGACCCCAAATTTCCCCGGGGAAAACCCCATTATTTCCAAAACCCCACCTTTTGGGCCCAAAAAAACCACATATGAGAGGGTTCCCCCCTTTCGTTTGTTCGACTTTTGGTTTTGAGAGTTCGGGAATTTGACCCAAAAGTTATAAACTCTTAGGGACTTAATTTTTTGCTGCCCAAATTTTCCTGAAAAGCTTTTTCCCCTTTTCCGTTTTAAAAACCATTCATAGAGAACGTGCCCTGTTTAAAGCTGAGGGGGTTCCCTTGAGGTTTGCTGCCCTGTATGTTTGAGGCTAACAATTCCTAAAAAAGACCTTAAAGGGATCAAAACCCTAAGGGAAAGGGGGTTTCTTTAAACCTTAAAAAACCCAAAGTCTAGGGAAATAAAAAAAACCTTTTTTTTATTCCTTTTTGGGTTCATTTGGGTGGTTTTAAAGGGGGGAATAAACGTCCAGTTTTTTTTTAAAGAAGGTCCAAAAAGTTTGGAAGATGTTTTAAAAGCTGGAAGACCAAACCCTTCTGTTCGGGGAACATTTTGGGGGGATTTAATGTATCTAAAATTTTACGAGACACTGGATCCCACAGTATAGAAATTTTGAAAAAGCTTTTCCAAACCTTAAAGAAATTTCATTCCTTGCTTACTTTCAGATTTCTTGGGCATTTACGGAAAACTTTTCCTTCCCCCCGTTTTTTAACATTGGGTCAAAATTGGTTCACGGGTTGGTCTAAAGGGCCTTTATTTGCCCCCATCATTTCTTGCCCCGTCTAGTAGGTAATAAAAAAGGGTTTTGCCATTCTTCCTTTGGGGTTGCCTTTCATCCCCAAAAAGAGGGAAACATAGGTTTTTTCGATCCTCTTTCGGTAGGTCAGAGAAGCCCCTCAAAAGTTCAGATGAGAAATGTCTCGTGAGATTCATTTTGGGAAATTAAAAAACCCAGTGATGTACTCTCGAAAGGGGGGGTTGTAGGATCACCGGTTCACTTATTAAATGAAGTAAAGATATCCCCTCCGATACTATAAATGTTTTGATTAGGGCTAGACCAAAGCCCAGGTTCCCCTACTGCCCACCCTTTAAATTTTCCCCTGCCCTTTAACCCCCTTTAGAAAATTATCGAAGGACTCCTTTGTAAATTTACAACGTAATTCCCCTTTCTTCAGAATTGCCAAAAATGCCGCTAAACAAAATCAATTTTTCCCCAAAGGAAAAAAACTTTTCATAAATTTGAATATTTTAAAAGGTATCTTGTACAAGTCAGTATTAAAATTAAATTCAGATGAGACAGATTATTCCATCTTAGTTGTTCCAAGTAAATTGCAGAGAGAAATGTTCTTAAAATGGTCATGACCTGCCAGTGGCCGGACATTTCTCGCATCGTTTAAAAATTTAAATAAAATTAGGGGGGAACCCATTTTTGGCCAAAAAAGTCCTCAGATTCCGTACCTATTGTAGATCGTGTAAAAATTTGGGCCAAAAATGTTTTTCCTTTCCCAGGAAACCCGGCGAGTAACCCATGGTCCAAAAAGCCGTTTTAAGGTACCCTTTTTAAAGAAATTTGCTATTGACATCGTTGGTCCCTTTTTCTCCTTTTTAACTGGGGGACTTTGATATATATTAACTTTAGTTGATTATGCTTGGGTTTTTCCCGAAGCGTTCCCCTTAAAAAAAAATAATATACAGGGGGGTTTAAGCCCTTTTTCTATCTTCTCCAGAGGGGGCATCCTAGAGAAATTTTGTTTTTGACCCTGGGAACCCAAATTTACATCGGGTTAATGCAAAATCTTTCCAACTTCTTTGGGGGTGAAGCCTCTCTTCACCACAACCCCATTTATCCCCGTGTAATGGGAGGATTGAAAGGGGCCCGCATTCATTTTCAAATCCATTTTAAGGAAACTTTTCTTTCCCCTTTAAACCCAAGGGTGCCAACGTTTCCTTTCCCTGTGCTTTGTCTGCATGAGGGGAAATTTTCCCGTGCTCTTTTTGGGGGGTTTTTACCTTTTGAACTTCTCTGTGGTAGAAGGCCAGAGGCCTTGGGCCATCCTTATGGGCTTATGGCTAATGAGGAGGTGAGTGCTGAGGGGTTTAGTCTTCTTACGTTTCTCCTTGACCCTTTGATCCAAATTTGAGGGACCTTGGACATAGTTTCGAAAAACCTAAGCTTTTCAATGGCCCGGACAAAACCTATTTTTTTTTCCAAAAGGGCAGGGGGAGGGGGTTTTAAAGTAGAGGGGAAATTCTTTGGGACTTTTTTCCGAAACAAGTAAATAAATTATTAGTTTGCTGGGGAAGGTCCATATAAAAATATTAAAAATTTTTGGGGGAAAATTTTAAATACCTCTAGAAGTAAGGGGGGGGAAAACCCAAGCTTTATCTTTAACATTTCCTTTAAAAAATATTTCCCAAGAAATTCGGTTTAACTGCCTTAAAAAACTTTGACTTAGTTTTTTTCCCCCCGAACTTTATACAACTGAAAAATGTAAGGTGGCGTAATTTACACCCCTAAAATTAGGAATATGATGAAAAACTACAGGGCTTGGGGGGCTCTTGACCAATCGGAGGGAAACCCAAAATTAATTTTTAATTTAAACTTTTTGGGTGACCATAAGAGACTTTAACTAATTCCCAAGTGTTGGGGTAAAACCTTTTTAGAAAGTCTTTATGATATTCCAGGGGGTTACCTCCCCGGTAATCATAAGACTGACTTTTGTGAAGGCCCCAAACCTATCCCAAAGAAAATTTTACCCCGTTTTGTTCCCTTAGGGGGGTTTTTCCCAGAGGGAGAAAAAAATTTTTAAAAACCCAAAGAATGTAAAACCCCTCCAAACCCTTTTTTTCAAAAATTTTCCCTTTAATTTTAAAAAACCAAAAAAAACAAAAAAAAAACCCCCAACCAAAAAAAAAACCCCCAAACACCAAAAAAAAAAAAAAAATAAAAAAAAAAAAAAAAACCCAAAACAATTTAAAAAAAAAAAAAAACCCCAAACCAAAAAAAAACCCAAAAAAAAAACCCCCCCACCCAACCCAAACAAACCAACAAAAAAAAACAACCCCCCAAAAAAAAAACAAAAAAAAAAAAAAAACCCCCCAAAAAACCCCAAAAACCCCCCCCCCCCCCCCCCCCCCCCCCCAAAACCCCCCCCCCAAAACCCCCCCCCCCCCCACGTTTCGTCCCCAGGAGTTTTATCAACCCTTTTACAAACAATACAATAAACCAGGGGTATATAAAGGTCGATGGGGGGGCAATATAGTGAGGTACCATTTCGTGTTCACTGGGTATAGTAGTAGTGAGTAGTAGTGGTATGCCCAAAAAGAAAAATAGGGTTAGAGCACGATCGCTGTTTCAAATAAAAATTAAAAAAAAACAACGGCAGCTTCACCATCTCCGAAGCCCTAGAAAAGAATCTCCTAAAAAAACAGAAAACCCTTCCTACATAGTTTTCCCCTGTTATTTAACAAAGCCATTACGAGATTTGAACACTGAAACAGCTCCCTTTTTTTCCTTTCTACATTTGCCCAACCTTTTTATTTTACCAAATAATGTTTTTAATCTTTTCTCATGTACGAATTAATTGCTTCCAATTTATTCTTTTGTCATACCACTACTACTACTACTCCCACTGTGAACATCGAAATGGTACCTCATAGTATTGACCTCACTCTAGCCTTTTAAAACCCCCTTGTGCCCTTTTTGTTGTAATGGCTTGATAAAATCTGGGAGAAAAACGTTGCCAAAAATAAATGTCACTTAGTTGACTTGTGTCTTTTACTTTAATATTGTCGGTAATTCTACCAATTTATTAAAACTAAAGATCACTAAACCTTCAGTATTTCTATTGTTCACCAGTAGTCGGGTTAAAAAGGAGGAAATTCTTTATAGATTTTGCCATTGCTCAGGAGGCCTTAATGCTTAAATCGGTGGGATGCTGACCCCCTTCCCCTTATAGATGCGTTTAACAAAATTTTATGACTTCCTTCTTTTCGGTTTGATATTGCCAGGATATCATAAAGTAAGTTAGACCCTTCTTTAAGAGACCCCGCTTTTTTACACCCCAAGGACTGATGCAATATAGAACTTTTGCCCTTCGTGTGGTAACGCCGGGGTACCATGTGAGATGATGAGAAAGGTCTTGGGAATATGCCAAAGTTTTTAGTTTTTTTTTGAAAACATTTAGTAATGTATCCCCGTGGGGGGAGCATACCCAAACATTAACATCAGTTTTAGTAGGTTACGCTCACATGGCCTCATGCCAAGTCGAAGAAAAGTTCCTTGGGTTAAAAGATTAATATCTTGGAGTGATCTTTCTAATAACTCTCTGCAGCCTTCCCCCGTAAGATCAAGTTTATTAGAATTTAAAATTCCCCAAAAACCCGAAGTATGCGTGCTTTTTTATTTCTGTAAATTTTTTTGCACGGTTTATCCCAAACCCCTTTCTGATCTTAGGTTTATCAATTCCTTAAAAGTTGTGAAGGAACCCCTTTTACTTTTCCCACGTATCGGGGGAAAAATTAAAGAGATTAAAAGTTTCTTTTCGAAAGACCCTATACTTAAGATACCAGATATTAATAAAACATTTTGTTTAAGAACTGATGCCTCCAATACTGGCTTAGGTGCAGTGCTACTACAATCCCATGATGTTACTCCCTTCTCTGTATGCTTCCTAAGCCGGAAACTCCTTCCGCAGAAACGAGATACTCCACCATAGAAAAGGAATTTTTGGGCCCCTTGTGTGGGGTATCTCCAAACTTAAATTTTATTTGGGTGGGAAAAGAATTAATTTTAGAAACGGACCACAAACCTTTGATATACGAGAAACTTTTAAGGGAACCAACAGTCGCCTCTTGAGGTGGACTTTGGCACTCAGGCTTTTAAGTTCCATATTCTTTTATATCAATGGTTCATCCAATTATTTCTCTGACTGGTTAAGTCGTGACAGTCAGTAGAAGATTTCTTGCCTTACGCGACTTCCATATGTTAGAACTTTTTCCTCGCCTATTCTTCTTATACTCCTTGACTATAAGTCTTGGTATGGGGGAGTGTGAGGGAAAAGTTCAATAGATAGGAGTAGCGAGGGAGTATATAGTAACAATAGTTTCATTGTCGGCTACTTGTTAAGGTAGGGTAAGTCAAGCTCCCGCTATTCCCGCCTTTTTTCCCCACCCGAAAGTGATAGTTTGACTGCCGGCTGCTTGTTAAGGTAGGGTCAGTCTAGCTCTGGCTATCCCTTCCCCTCCTCCTCCCCCCCCCCTGAAAGGTGACTTGTGGGGCTCTGATCCAAACAGTAATCACTAGACTCACAACTCCCAGCACTACTGTAAGTGCATGCCTGCCTTGTATTCTAGTGGATTTATTGGTTGAAAGCTTCACTTTTGACCAATAATAAACTTAGTCCTTTCAGTCTTGCTCTAAGTTGACTGTTGTAATAATCACATCTTTTAGGTATTGTACTTATCATGTAGAGTGATTTCTTAAGCAGTGGGTAACCTGTCTATCTTTCCAGCTTGGATGACAGAGAGGGTCACCTGGCAATCAACGAGTAGAACTGATGGAGATGGACTAACGTCCTGAGACTTCTTCTTTTTGGATTTAATTACCTGTGCACCTGTATGAAATAGCAGGACGTAACCCCTCATCATTACAGCGGTAAAGAACCTGCTTTCCTGTCATCGGGATAGAATACTCAAGGCTATACTGTGAAGAACTAGCCAGTGGGTTGTAACCAACACCTGCGACCCCCCTTCCCATCATCGGCAAAGGCTACGATTTCAACAAGCAGTGTCACCAACACCAGACACCCAAGTTTTATATTAGAATTGAATTCAGTTATCATTTTATTTTTCATTTTTCATTTTTTTTTAAGTAGGGTTAAAATTTATATTTAAGGTTTTTATTTTCTATAAAATAAAGTGTTT
>NC_069401.1:102377645-102441101 GCF_026875155.1 Cherax quadricarinatus | reverse complement strand
TGCCCCTTTTTGGCCGGGATCCTCGCCCGATTGAATCTCATTAGTTTCACATCACCTGAAAACAGACACACTCCTTCACATATACCAGAAACAGCACCGTTCCTAGGACTGACCGCTCGTCACAGGCGCCCACACTCGCACCTCGTCATATACCATGACTCTTTGTTGCCTTCCTTTTTGGGTATTCTCTGATCAACTGCAGTACGTTTCCTATTATACATGCCGTATCCTCTAGCTTTTGCACTAATCTCTTGTGTGGAACTATGTTGAAAGCGTTCTTACAGTCCTTGAAAATGCAATCTACATACCACTTTCTCTCATGTCTTACCTCCATCACCTAGTCATTAAACTCCAGTAGGTTTGTGACACAGGATTTCTCTTCCATGAACCCGTTTTGGGTTTTTATCGTGTATAAGCTCATTCCTTTCTAGGTGCTCCACCACTGTTCTAATAATCTTCTCCATGACTTTACATACTATACGTGCCAGTGGCACTGGTCTGTAGTTTAATCCTACGTGTCCGTCTCCGTTCTTAAAAATTGAGACTACATTTGCTGTCTTCCATATCTCAGGTAGCGCCTCTGCTCCCTCTTTCAGGACCCACGGAGAGATGTCCGATCCCACCACCTTTGAGGTATGTAGTTCACTTAGGTCTCTTCATCTCTTCGGTTGTGTGTATTGTGTCCAACACTTGTCGGTGTAACCCACCATTCCAACTTTCAGGAGTACTTTCTGCCTCCACTGAAAATACTTTCTTAAACCTCATGTTGAGCTCTGTACATGCTTTTCAGTCATTTCTTGTGATCTCCCTTCCTTCCTCACCCTGATTACCTGGTTCTTGACTGTTGTTTTCCTGCTGATGTGGCTGTACAACAGCTTCGGGTCAGACTTGACTTCCGTCACTTTGTCATTTTCATATTGCTCCTGGGCCTCCCTCCTTATCTGCGCATATTCGTTTCTGGCTCAACTAGTTTATTTTGCCTAGTCCTTTGTCTTCTATACTTTTTTCCATTCTTCAGCACACTTGGTTTTGGCCTCTCTATACCCTTGGGTGAACCAAGGGCTTGTTCTGATGTGGGTATGAACCTTTCCTCTACCTTCTTGCATTTTGTTATCACATATTCCATCTCCTTTACTGACTTCCCACCAATTCTCTTTCCTACTGAACCTCATGCAGGAAATTCCTGATGCCTGTTTAGTCTCCTCTTTTGTAGTTTGGCTATTCCCGTCCAACTTTTTGTGCTTCTTCTCCACTTGTAAGTCTATAATGCATTCAAAGCTCAGGTCCACGTGGTCACTACTCTAAGGGGCCTTTCGTATGTGATGTCATCAATATCTGAACTACTCAAAGTGAATGAGGTCCCTTTGCGGTTCATCCTCTGCTCTCCCTGATCGTGTCCCTCACGTGTTGATGTGTGAGATTTTCCAGTACAACCTTCATCATCTTAGCTCTCCACGTTTCTTGTCCCCCATGTGGTTCCAGGTTTTCCACCTCATTTTCCTTGTGACTGAAGTCACCCACAATTAGTAACTTTGTGCTGCCCACATGGGCCCCACCTGGACACTCAGCTAGTGTATCAACCAATTTACTGTTCCTCTCAAATATAAATTTTCTTTGGGCCCCCTGCTATCTGTGGTGGGTTATACATCACTGCAATACCACTTGGGACCCCATTTGAAAGTGTTCCTGCTTTCCTCTGTCCCCTCGTCCAATCCTCATAACCCACTTACTTTGATAACAAATTCCCCCAACCCCTTACTTCCCTATTTTTCCTCAGGATCTGATATCCAGCGGGAAAGATGGCACTTTTATTCCTGTGAGCTTGGTTTTCTGCGAGTGCTATAATGTCTGATGATCCCTCTGATTTTTCCGGCCCCCTTTCCTCTACTTATAGTCTTTCTCTATGTTGGTGTACATTCTCAGTTCTTTTCTAACTCTGTTTTTTGGGGGTTTTTGGGGGGGCGGGAGAAGTTGGTTTCTACGTGTAGGATGTGGTGGAGGTTGGGGGGGTGGGTATTTTTTGTTTTGGTATAAAGTTTGTTTGCGGGTTCTGTGGGGATTGTGCTTGCTGCCCTCTGATTCTTCCCATTTCTCTTCGTGCCCCCTTTTATCTTTGGTTTTTCTAGTTCTGTCACTCGTTCTTGTCCCGCTGCAATTTAAGTACATCCTCTGGGTTTTTTCTGTTTCCTTTAGGCTGGTTCTGCTGAAGGACCTTTCCACACCGTTTCTTCCTGAAAAATTTAAAGTACTGGATATTTTTTTTCCCTTCAATTTCCTCCTATTCCCTGAAAAATTTTTCGCTCAAACAAATCCTCCTATGTGTTTTTATGATATTTTTAACCTTTTTTTTTTCTCTCCTAGTCATTTTTTTCGAATATCCTCCCTTCAACCTCCTAAACCCCTGATTAAAAACTGACCTTTCCCTCCCCCCTTCCCCAATGCTTTTCCCTCCACATTTTTTGGTCCATTTAAAACATGCCTTTGATGTTTCCTTATCTTTTTCTTATTCCCGGGGGCCTGGGGGTGTGCACCACGATTTGACTCCCCTTTTTGTCGTTGCGGAGTCGAGACTCAGCTCCTGGCCCCCCTCTTCACTAAATCGCTATAGGTCCTCTTTCTCCCTAGAGCTTTACATACCTGGGTTTCCTGCCCCCCACTCCCTCACTTGCCGGGACTAGGGGACTGAAGAAAATTCCTAAATCCCTTTGACTCATCTGAGTCTTAATTTTTCAATTGTGATCCTTGTTTCCTTCTCTCTTGGAACATCCTGTCACTGTTCACCTTATCTTTCCCTGCATTTTTTTTTGTATGTCGTTATCATGTCTCCCCTTACCCCCTGCTTCCAGCGTCTTAAACGTTTTTCCCTTTACCTTTCTTCGTAGGACATTCCCTTGCCTGTATCTAGCCTTGTTAAAACCCTTTTTGCATTTTGTCAAATTTTTTGACGTGTTTGACTAGGTGGGCTCCAAAGGTGTGCATACCCCAGTATGGGCCGACGTTAACGGTGTACAGTGTCTTGAACGATTCCTTACTGGGTATCAAATGCATTCTCAGGTTTGCCAGGGGCCCCAAGCGCAGCAGTTTTCGGCTGATGGTGCTTTCCCAAACATGCTCGGTCTTATACTCACCCTAAGACCTTTTCCTTGTAGGTTTGCAGTTTTGGGGGACCTAGTTTACCATCTGTGGTCTTCTTTCCTTCCCCCATCTCATGACTTTTCATTTGGCAGGGTTAAATTTGAAGTAGCTATTGCTGGACCACATGTCCCAACCTTCAGAGTCTTTTAGTCCTGCCGATCCTCATCCTGATTTTAAATTCTCCCTTTAAACCCACACACTGCAATAGGGACATTTGGTTTACCCTTTCCCTTGTCATTTACATATACAGTCGACCCTAAAATAACGGGGGATTAATAAGTAAAGGTAATTTCGTCTAACGGCTTTTTGCCGTAGAAAAAAAGCCTTTAACCAACGGCGAAAACTTAACCAACGATCAGTGTGCCATTTTTTAAAACCTTTGCAGTGGGTTTCCACGTGTGCCCCCCATACATTTTGGATTTTTCCCACTTTTTTCTAGGCTTGAAACCGCTAAATAACCACCAGGGGCCCCTCGAAAGCTTGTAGAGCCACCCCCTTTGGGAAAGGATGTGAGAAACACGATAGAATTCAAGAAAAAGTTTGTAGAAAAATACGAAAGTGGTGGTGGAAGAGGGTGGTAGTGATGGTGGTAGCGGGTGGTAGTGGTTCTGATGGTGGTAGAGGGTGGTAGTAATGGTGGTAGAGGGTGGTAGTAAGGTGGTAGGGTGGTATAATGGTGGAAAGGGGTGGTGAAATGGGGGAGAGGGGGGGTTGTGATGGTGGTAGAGGCAGTCCAGTGATTCTCAAGCTGGTCCTAATGGCATAAAAAACCAAAAAGGGAGGTAACACCACCAAAGGACTTGGTACCTGAAGTCTTTATGGAAGGGGATTCTCCTTCCAAGCAATAGTCAGTCCTGAATCTGCCCTGCTGCTGGCACATCGCTCATCAACAACTCCACGATAAAGGTAAGTGGCATTTAATTATTGTTTATTTTGCATGTCCCATTCCTTTCCATATAAGGAATTGTATATTTCATGTAATTTTTTTTTTTAGACTTTGGGGTGTTAGGGACGGATTAATTCTATTTCCATTATTTCTTATATGGAAAATTAACTCGACCAACGGTAAGCCCTCTGGAACGGATTAATGCCGTTGAGATAAGATAAGATTTCGTTCGGATTTTTAACCCTGGAGGGTTAGCCACCCAGGATAACCCAAGAAAGTCAGTGCGTCATCGAGGACTGTCTAACTTATTTCCACTGGGGTCCTTAATCTTGTCCCCCAGGATGCGACCCACACCATCGACTAACACCCAGGTACCTATTTGCTGTAGGTGAACGGACAACGGGTTTAAAGGAAACTGTCGAAATGTTTCCACCCCGCCGGGAACAAACCCCGGGCCCCCCGGTTGTGAACGGGAGCTTTTAAGCCACCGGCCCCGGGCCACCTTGGTTGAGGACCCACTGTACCAGAAACGCACGGCCCCTAGGAGACCCCGGGGACCCTGCTCGTCACAGGCGCCCACTGTGACCTCAAGTACCATGACTCGTTGTTCCCCCCCTGCAGATATATCTGATCAATTGCAGTGCCCTTCCTGTTATACGTACCTGATCCTCTAGCTTCTGCACTAATCTCTTGTGAGGAACTGTGTCGAAGGCCTTCTTGCAGTCGAAGAAAATTCAATAAACACACCCCTCCCTTTCTTATTTTGTTACCTTTTTTATAAAACTCCAGAAGGTTTTTGACACAGGCTTTCCCTTCATGAATCCATGCTGATTGTCGTTGATAAACTTGTTCCGTTCCAGGTACTCGGCCACTCTCCTGATAATCTTCTCCATGACTTTGCATACTATACCTTAGAGACATGGTCTATAGTTTTTTTGCCTCTTTCGTCTCCTTTCTTAAAAAAAGGGAATGCATTTGCCCCTTCCATACCTCAAGTAGTTGCCCCCGTGTGGTGGGGAGTGGTGTGTGTGCGTGTGCGGTGCGTGGGTGTGTGGTGTGTGGTGTGTGTGTGTGTGTTGTGTGTGGTTGTGTGGTGTGTGTGTTGTGGCGCGCGCGCATATAGGGTGGGGACGGGTGAGTGATGGTTTTGGGGAAAAAACTGTAACTATTGTGGTGTTATTACTGTAGTCGTCCGCTTCTATTCTGGCAGGGGTGTCTCCTCACTGAATTTGCATGAGAATGGAGCCTTATTACAATGGTATTATGGAATCAATATGCTCCACTAGTTTTACACTGTTAACAGCTTGGCGACACTAACATACGGCATCTTCGACATACAGCTAAACTAATACAAAATGTAGATGGCAGAGTTCCAAAATTTGGGGCTGTTCTGTACAAGCGGGAAAAACATTGTACACAACGAACATAGACAGACGTGAATATAATGTAATGCAAATCATAGAGGGTCATAGGAATTAATGAGATTACATTTGAACAAATAAGATCGATCAGTCATTAATCATATATTCTAGGGATTCAGATTACACTTATTTAAAAAGGATGAAGTTGTGAAAATTATATTTTTATTATTATTATTATTTTTATTTTATTATTTTTAATATTATTATTATTAATTTTTAAATTTTTTTTATTAATTATTATGTGAAAAAATACTGCAGGGATTTACAGGGATTTCCTAAAAATTATTAAACGCAAGTAATTTGGGTGAGTATTTGGGCTTAGTTAAAATAGGTCATAAACGTAACCCCCTAAACTGTCCATTTCACCACCCCTCACAAAAAAACCAGACCCACAAAATTAAAAATTATTAAAAAAAACCCGCTACTCTGGTAAATTTAAAATTGCGTGACTTATAGGTTTGTCTTGCTCATACAAAATTTGATTGGGATTAACACTTTCCATGGCTGAGTTCTTATTTGATATAATAATCATCTATACAGGTTATTTCATTTAACCCCAAGTTGCTAGGACAAAAAATAATAAGAAATAAAATGAAGGAACACTGCAGCAGGGCCCACACCCAGAGAGGCGGTCCAATTCTCCCCCCGGCTTTAAACAATGCCTTGACCTAGAGGTTATCACATTCCCTTAAGGAGGAGCACGGCACCCACGAAACACAAACTAGCATCCAACTCACCCCACTCAGTATTTCCAACCTATTTTTTTAAAATGCAAACTCTAGCTTCTATGACGGACCGGGATTTGTTCCACTCATCAAACCTATTTCCTAACCAGTGCTTTCCCAATCCTTCATGAATCTGAATTTTTCCAATTTAAAACCACTTCTGCGAGTTGTGTCTTAGGTAGATATTTTACAACGCTATTTACATCCCCTTTATTAATTCCTTTTTCCATTTATACACCTCACAATCCCCCCAATTCCACGCCTTTTCTAGAGGGTGCAGTTTTCACGGCCCTCATCTATCCTCATAGGGAAGATTCTGATACATGGATCAACTTTCATCCCCCTTTGTACGTTTTCCCCGTGCATTTATATCCATTCTGTAATACGGTGACCAAAACTGTATAGCATAATCTAAATGAGACCTAACCAAAGAAATATAGAGCTGAATAACAACCTGAGGACTTCTATTATTTATACTTCCTTCTGCTATGAAGCCAAGGATCCTTTTAACTTTATTGTGAACACTTATGCACTGTTTCGGGGTTTTTAAATTTCTGCTAACCAGAACTCCCAAACCTTTTTTGCAATCCCCTAATACTAAAATCTACTTATTTAGTTTTAAGTGGCATGGTTATTTTTCCCGTCCAAATTTTGAACTTTACAGTTGTCTATATTTAACTGCATCTGCTACTTCTCCGACCATTGTACCCCTCAAGGAAGATTCCTTGATGTTGGTGAGGGGCTCTTGATTTAGGGAATATGATCTGTGCTCCAGTTCCCCGAATTAAGCCTGAATGCCTTCCACATAACCCCCCCCCAGGCGCTGAAAATCCTCGGGGTTTTGCGCTTCCCCCCCTTTTTATAATAATAATCAGACCATTATCAGTTATTCAAATCATCCTGGGTACATAATCCCATTAGGAGAATTGGACGACCTATTTTTGGGGCCATCAGCAAATTTGCATGTGGGATTTTTCCCCCATTTATGTGTTTATTAAATTGTAAACAACAACGGCCCAACACGACCCCCAGTGGAACCATGTTTGTGACGTGCCCCCTTTCTGTTTTCCCCCCATTTATGCAAACCTTGCTGCCTATTTGTCAGCCATGCCTCTACCCAGGAAAAACTTCTCCTTCTACCCCGTGAACCTTATGTTTTCTCAAAACCCTCAATTGGAAATCCAGAAACCCTTTACTGAAGCCATATACACAATACATTCAAAACAATGTCATCCCCCTCAAATACCTTAGAGAAAAAAGTAAATTCGAAAGACAGGAACCCCCCTTTTGAAAAAACCGTGATGAATTTTTTAATCACTTTTTTCAGGATGGCTACAACTGCTTCGGCAATTACTTATTTCAAAAATTTCCCAACATAGAGGTAAGGTTTATTTTTCAGAGTTCGAACCCAAGGTCCCTCCCCTCCCTTTGTAAATAGGTATTACTTTTGCCTTTTTCCCCATTTGTCGGGCACGTGCCAGTTTGTAGTGATATGTAAAAATTAGCCAAAGGTATGCTAAGTTCCTCATTACATTCCTTTAAAACTTTTTCAAATTCATCAGGGCCTGGGGATTTGTTGGGTTTTAATTTCTTTAATTGTCTGTGGACCATGTTTACTTTTTTTAACCTGAAAAAAAGGAACCCTTATGGGTTAATCTTCGAGTCCCTTGCGACTTTAGCCTCATAATCCATTTTTGCTTTTCTTATTTTTTTTTATATCTGTCTTTAATTGAATATATTGATTTCTCAGTTGCCCATCCCCTCTTTTGATACGCCTATACATGCATCTCTTTTGACCAATGAGATGTTTAATCTATTGTTTATCCATTTGGGATCATTTTTGTTAGATCTAATGTTCCCACTCGGAACAAAACTTGTCTGGGCAGCTAGCACAATGCTCTGGAATACATGATACTGGCAACCAACCATACCTACCTGACCCATAGTCAGGTCATCCCAATTTAGCTCACCCAGGTAATTTCTCAGTCCCATGAAGTCGGCCAAGCAGAAATCTGGGACAGAGATTGCAGTTATCTGGGTAATTCCATGATATATTGAAACTAAGTGATTTGTGATCACTTTCCCCAAGCTCATCATTAACCTCAAGATTATTAACTAGTGCTTCTTTGTTGGCAAGAACCAAGTAAAGCAGGTTGTTTCCTCTAGTTGGTTAGGGCACAAACTGTTTTAAAAGGCAGTCCTGAACCGTATCAAGAAAGTCACTAGACTCAAAATTTCCTGTCACATTGTTCTAATCAACTTGTCTAAAGTTAAAATCTCCCATTAAAAGAACATTTTCATATCTAGACACCTTATGAATTTCGTCTCATAGCAGCTTACTGCACTCCCTATCAAGGTTTGGGGGCCTATACATCACACCCAAAATTAATTTTTCACGACCTTCGAGAAACTGTAGCCAAACAGATTCTGTGTTTGATGTTTCTAATCTTATATCTTGTCTAACACAACAATTTAAATTATCTCTGACATACATCGCCACTCCACCACCCTTCCTGTTGACCCTATCAGTGTGGAATAGTTTATAACCCTGTATGTTGCATTCAGAAGGCATTTTTCTATCTTTCAAGTTGAACCAGGTCTCTGTTATAACAATAATATAAATACTACCTGCACTTACAAGTAATCTTAGCTCATCTATCTTATTTCTTAGACTCCTACTGCTTGTATAGTAAACCTTAAGGGAGCTAGTCACTAGTTGCCATCTACTATCTCTCTTTGTTTGTTGAACAATTGCCTTGCCTTTACTAGCAACCTTATTTTGAATATTGTCATTTAAACATATCCCTGGGGGTATTTTGGTAATATCTGCTGTTTTCAACCCTAATACTGCAGCCTTAGTGTTTCCCACAAACCCCCATATCTTTATAATCTATCACTTTAAATCCCTAGACAAGTCATCGATGACCTCAATCGAATTGGCTAATGCAACAAATCCAACCCCAGAGAGATGAACCCCATCTCTTTCATACATATCACGTTTGCCATAGAATTTGTTCCAGTTATCAATGAATGGGATTGCAAGTTCCTTGCAGTACCTGTCATGCCAGCAATTTATATCAATTGCCCTACACATCCATTCATTGCCCACTCCCCTTCTAGGCAAGATGCTACATATTATAGCGAGCCCTCCCTTAGACCTGACTACTTGTATGGCTGACCTGTACTTATCCAGCAGCTCCTGTCCCCTGTCCTTCCCAATGTCGTTTCCACCGGCACTAAGATAGGCTTGTTCAAATTACCAGACATAATATCCAACCTGCTGACTATGTCACCAACTCCTAGGAGGCACACCCTGTGTCTGACCTTCCTATCTCTGTTACAAAACGCACGGTCCATATATCTTACCTGAGTGTCTCCCACAATTAGAATATTCTTACCTTGATTAGCAGGGGAGTCAGCGGTACCCTTTACCTCACTAAACACTGAAGTACACTCATCCTAGAGAACAGAAAATCGATTTCCTACCTTCACATCTTCTCTATTAATCTTTCTTATCTTCCTTCTTCCTGAATTGTGAACCATTTGCCACTTAAAGCGGCTGCAACTCTTTACCTCGCTGCTGGTATCCTTTTCTTCACCAGCTCCAACCATCTCACACTCACTCCCAAATCAATCTAGGCGAAGCTTCAGCCACCTATTTTCCTCCTGAAGAAGTAGAGCCTTCTTCTTCAACACTTTAACCATTAGCTGTAACTAGTGAGACTTGAGGATTCTTCATGTAGGTAGAGAGAATATCGACAGTCATTTTGTAAGTCAGACAGGTTTTGTGGTAGAAGGTACTGGGTCAGAAGGATTGTCAGAGTCTAGTTCACTCGTCTGGGTGCCAGAAATCTCATCAACATAATCGCATACTAACTTCATATGATCTAAATGCGATTCCTGGCTAGTTTGTGCTAATAGGTCAGATGCCGTGCTCCTCCCTTAAGTGACGTGTCTGACCTCACTAGGTCAAGGCATTGGCTTAAGCCAGTGGTAGAACTGGACCTGTCTTGCATAGGCCAGTAGGCCTGTTGCAGTGTTCCTTCTTTCTTATGTTCTTATGTTAACCACTACTAATTTCTCTAACCTCATGTTTGTTACCACTTACAGGCTCAACTACTAGGTAGGAGCTTTGGCATTACGGATTTTTTACTGAAATTAGTTAAAATAGCTTTCATTATAGTTTGGTTTCACAGTGGAATATAACAACTCGTATGGTAAATGCTTATCTACACCATGCAATGCATAATGTGGGCATTACCTATGGAGGCATTGTAATCAGAATTATGGCACACTGTACAAACAGGTATGACTTCATCCCTTGTTGCACTATTGGGGTTAATAGTTGCTCTCAATACATCAATAGTATTGTTTTTTTCCCCCTTGCTGGCTGGATGATTAGGGACAATGGGGTTTACTTCGATATCCTGAACAAAGTACACAACTTTCAAAAAATCTCATTGCAAAAGCTCACTTCCATTTCTGTAATGAGGGACTCAGTAGCAGTATTCTTGCAGATTATGGATGTCCTTAAAAAGCTTTACTATCTTGGCAGTTTTATTTACTATAAGCACTAACCACAATAACAGGTGAAGTGGTCTACCATTACACAAGGCATGTTGCCCTGAAGGGAACATTGGAAATTAGTTAACAAATCTAGCGCTACCCTTTCCAAGGGTTTACTAGGAGTAGGGTACACTTGGATTGGATTTGGCTCATTGACATTTCCTTTGTGCTATATGCAAACAGAACAAATTTTTTGACATATTCAGAAATATTGGTTTTCTATGCAATGCCAAAACAATTTTAATTTAGCTTGTTTTACAGAACGATCTACACCAGGATTTGCTACACTGGGACATCAAGAACTAGCTTCAGAGCTACAATTTACTACGACTTCGGAATTACTAACTGCTGTACTCTTCTGCCAGGAGTACGCAAATCTGATATACGATACAGTAACTTTTGGTTCATAACAAAGTCATTGATAGATGCGTAGTTTACATTTTATATTATTATATCAAGAGGGAAGCGCTAAACCGGAGGATTATACAAAGAGGTTTCATCTTCCGCAGAAAAAATCGAATCACACCAGATCAAATAGGTATTGTTTTTTAGGCGTCTTTACCTCCTCTGCACTGGAGGATCTGCTACTGTTGTACTTATGTGTGAGATAAAGTATCTGCTACTACTTTTAATTTACCTGGCAAGTGTGCATAGGTAGGACTGAACTTTTGAGTGGTCAAGGACCATCGGGTTAATCTTCTAGTTAGTTGTATTTTCTAAAATAAAGGAATCAGTGGAGCGTTTGGAGTTTTTCAAAGACCGGACTATTGTCAACACTTCTTGCTCACTTACTGTATAATTTGTTCAGCCTTGGAAAGGACATGACTAGCAAATCTACTAGTTGTACTTGATATCGATCTTTTGAGATAGGACGGCATCTATGTCAATAGAACTAGCATCTGTTATTAGATAGAAAGGCTTTGAAAAATCTGGAAATTTCAAAACAGAAGCAGAATTTATTTTTGTCTGAGAGTTTGGAATGTTTTTCTTGACAGAAGGGCCAAACGAAAGAAGCATATTTTTTTTTTAAAACTCAGAGAAGTGCTCAGTTAGAAGAGAAATGAGCAAAGCCCACAAAAAAAATCAGACTGCTGTTACTCACGTCATTATTTTCTTTAGGAAACTGCATAACCAAGAAATTTTGATCTCTGATCTGAAAAAACTGACAATAGTTTGAATCTTTAAATTGGCTTCTTCGAGCTTACCCAAACACCAAGTCAGTTTATTGGAGATGCACCTCCACGTCATCTAGCTACACCATGAGTACATTACCAATGAGGCCTCTAAATATGTTCATCATGATCATCAAAAATATGATAGGAGATGAGTGTAACCCGAATGCCATTCTGAGGAAATGATAATGACCTGTTGGAGTGGAAAAGGTGGTTAGCTGTTGGCTGTCCTCGTGAAGAGGCACTTACCAAATCCCTTGTAACAAGTCTAAAAATATCACCGAGCTGAGGAAGTGGGAAACGATATGGTATCATTTTAGCATTCAACTTCCTAAAATCAATTACTGGGCACCAAGTACCGTTATTCATAGACAGTGGGATCAAGGACACTTTCCAGGGTGAATTACTATGTACAGTGACGCTCTCATCAAGCATTTTATTAACTTATTCTTCCCGACTGCAACTTGCGAATACGGTATTCTGTACGCAGGTTCATAAATAGGTACCTGGCTCAAGTGAAATATGATGTGATATTATTATTATTATTAAACCCAAATATAATAATAAAAATAATATAAAATAAAATAAATAATAATAAAATAATATAAAATATAAAATAATAATCTTATATCTACAAGTACATGTAAAAGGTATACAGGTCTAGCTGACACGAGTGACATACTGCTGTATAGGAAGCTCCTTTTTATGAAAAAACATTTCCTGCAAATTAGGTAAATTTTGTCCCAGGATACGACCCCATCCAAACGACTAACACCCAGGGACCCCATTTTACTGATGAATGAACATGTATCAATACAGAGTTTGAATTATTATTAGTCTGCCCGAAATACCTAATCATGCTAGGCATGATAGTGGGCCCTCTCTGTAATTAGCATTTTATAATATGTAAACTACACATTTATAAACCCAAAATTCTATAATATGCAAACCCCACGTTTTTAAAACTTTATAGAGAATAAACTTTTGATTTATTTGATTGAATAGTGTATGTTTGTTTAGAAAGGGTTTTGTGGTGTTTGGGGTGTTATTAAGACAAGTGAAAATAGATGGTGGATAGTGAGAGTGTTGTATTATTGAGAGAAGTGAAAAATTATGACTGGAATTTATAGAATGTTGTGGGCATTATAACAATTGAAAAGATTCGAATGAAAATTGCGACTTGTGAAATGATGGGGCTTGTTGGAGCGTTGTGTTAAATGCGTTATATATTTTTACTTGTTGTGGGTTGGGGATTGAAAAAATGTGAAATAGATAGTGTGTGAAGGTTATAAGTTTGTATGTGAACAAAATGGTAAGTGTATGTAGACTTAAAACGAAGTGAGGAAAAGTTTGGGTTATCCTGGGTTAAGTATCGTTGGAGAGTAGTGGGTGTCGTATGGTAAAAGTGAAAATTAGTGGGTAGTGGAGATTCTGGGGAAGGGGGCGTCGGGTGTGAATGTTTTCCCTTGTTGTATGTAAGAACTGGGTGTACTACAGAAAACTATCTTTTTCCTTGTACTAGCGAAAAGAGGAAAAAAAAAAACCGTGTGCACAAGAGAAAATGTCTTTGTATGGAAATGTGTAAAAAAATAAAAAAATGTGTAAAATGGAAGTTGTGTAATGATTCACCGTTGCATACTAATGACTTGAATGATTTCACAATCATCTTACCCCACAGGGGCAACTTCAACTGTGTTTTTCAAAAGACTGACAAGAAAACGTATGTGTTTACCTGTTGTTTACTTACCTCTTTATATTACTTCTTGAGAGAAATGATACTTAGGTGTTTACTGGTTGTATACTTACCTCTTACCTGTATTATCACTTGTATACTTACCTCTTACCTGTATTATCACTTGTATACTTACCTCTTACCTGTATTATCACTTGTATACTTACCTCTTACCTGTATTATCACTTGTAATTTCTTACCTCTTACCTGTATTATCAAATTGTATACTTACCCTTACCTGTATTATCACTTGTATACTTCCTCTTACCTGTATTAAACACTTGTATACTTACCTCTTACCTGTATTATCACTTGTATACTTTACCTCTTACCTGTATTTTTCACTTGTTTACTTACCTCTTACCTGTATTATCATTGTATACTTACCTCCTTACCTGTATTATCACTGTATACTTACCTCTTACCTGGGTTTTACCCCTTGTATACTTACCTCTACCCGTATTATACTTGTATACTTTACCTCTTACTGTATTATCACTTGTATACTACCTCTTACCTTGTATATCACTTGTATAAATTACCTCCCTTTCCTGTATTATCACTTGTATACTTACCTTACCTGTATTATCACTTGTATATTACCTCTTACCTGAATTTTCACTTGTATATTACCTCTTACCTGAATTATCACTTTATACTTACCCTTACCCACGGGGGGGCTTACCCTTCTGAAATACTGAAAAATTACTTATTTTATTACAAATTTAATTTAATACCTATTGTTTATATTTGATACTTACTCACATTATTTTGAAAAACCTCTACACAGGGTTTACCACAGAGAGAGAAAATTAAGGGGAACCTTTAAAATTAAAGAAATTAGGAATGGAGCCCATAATGTACCAGGGGATATTGATCTGAAATTTAAAATTAAACCCCCCAGCTATTTACAATTGTGGATATTCATTTGGGGGACACCCATAAATTCACACCCCTACATTTCTGATTTAACCCGTTGGGAAACCCCTGATGTCACGATCTAGGTGTTAAAGTATGGGTTTTAACCTCTAAAAAAAAAAAAAAAAAAAAAAAGATCACGATTTTTAAAAATTTTAAGGTAACTCAAATATTTGTGAACAGGAGGTGACCCTAGGGTAACCCCCAAAATTCGAAAACGCCCCAAAATTCAAACGTTTTGGGTAGAGTTCGAAAATTATAAGAGGTAACTCCAAAATATTACCTTTGAACTGAACCGCAAAATGGAATATTTGGCCCTGGAGTTTGAGACAATCGTAGGAAAACCACTCTCCCCCCCTCCCTTTTAAAAAAAAAACCCAAAAATCGAGCTAAAATTGACCCTGAGCTGAGCATGAGGGAGGTCAGGGAAATTTATTTATTTAATTGAAAAACTTGATCCGCGGAATTGGAGACCAAAAAAAATGAGAAAAACTTTTAAAAGTTGGCAACAAATCAATTTTGCAACACGGAAATAAAATCTAAAATTTGCGCATTCTTAAAAAATAAAAAAAAAAAATGAAAAAAAAAGATAGTAACACTTCCAAAAAAAAATAAATTGAAAAGAGATGGCAACCTTGGGAAAATCTGGTCACCCCGATGTCCCCGGGGCAGGGAGAGGGGGCGGGGGCCTGGAATATATAATATGCATTTCCGAATAGGCAGAACTTTTCCATCTTTGGGTTAAATAGAACGCTCATCTTTCATATAGGGCAAGTGAAAATTTTTATGCAATAATTTCGCCAAAAAACATTTGAACCTAACGAAAAAAAAAATATTTCACTTGTTTTTTAATATTAAAATTACTGTAAACAAATCTAAAATATATTGTTGGGGGGATAAAAAAATTTTTTTTTTTAAAATAAGGTTTAAGTTTTTTTAAATTTTTTTTTCAAAAAATTTTAATTTTTTCTTTTAAAATTAAGAAAAAAAAATTTTCAAAAAATTAAAAAAATTTCGAAAAACAGTTTTAAATTTAGCTTTAATTAATTTTAATATTGGCCGAATATTAAAATTAATTTAAAAATTTTTTAATAAAAATTTTTAAATTTTTATATTTAAATATATTTATAATTATTAAATTTATAAAATTTGCAAAAGAAACCGAAACCAAAAAAAAAAAAACCATTAAAAAACAAAAATTAATTTTTGTTTTACTAAAATTTTTAAAAACATGAAATTTTCGGGCCCTTTTAATTTTTTTATTTTTCAAAATTTTTTTTATTTATATAAAATTTTTATTAAAAATTAATTTTTATTTTAAAAAATAATATATATTTTTAAAATTTTTTTTTTAAAAAAAAAAAGGGGGGCCAAAAATGTAAAATTCAATATTTGGGAAACCTTTTTTTAAAAAATTTTTTTCTGAAACCCCTTTATCTTTGAAATATTTTTTTTAAAATTTTTTTGGGAAGGGATAATTTTTACCCAAAAAATTTTTAAAAACCCCCCTTTTATAAGGGCAAAATTTTTTTAGGGGGAAAATTAAAATTATAAAAGAAAAAAATTTTTTTCAAACCCCGTTTTTTTTCTTTAATTTTCCCCCCAGTTTTATTTCCCAAAATTTTTTTTCCATCACTTTTTTCCCCAAATTCCCCAAAAAAAACGGGTTTTTTTCTTTTTGGGGTCTATTTAAATTTGGCCCCGGGGGCCCCCTAAGTTTTTTCTGAAATTTTCCCTTATACGTTAAGATATATTTTTTTCATTAATGTTGATGTAAAAATGTATAATTTTGCACCAAAAGAATCTTAGAAAACTTACCTAACCTTATTATAACAAGAACAATTTATTTTAGCCTAACCCAACTAAATATATTTTAGATTTGTTTACAGTAATTTAATATTAAACAAACACAGTGAAATATATTTTTTTCGTTAGGTTCAGAATGATTTTGGCGAAATTATTGCATACACAAATTTTCACTTGTCCTATATGGCAAGATGAGCGTTGCTATTTAAGCCAAGATGGCAAGTTCTGCCTATTCGGCATGACATATATATATATTCCTAGGCCCCCGTCCCCCTCTCCCTGTCCCCGTAGGAGCCATCAGAGGTGACCAGATTTTCCGGAAGTGTTGCCATCTCTTTTCAATTTATTTTTCTGGAAGTGTTACTATCTTTTTTTTTTCATTTTTTTATTTTATTTTTCAAGAATGCTGCAAATTTCAGATTGTATTTCCTGTGTTGCAAAATTGAATTTGTTGCCAACTTTAACAAGTTTTTCTCATTTTTGTGGTCTCCAATTCCGCGGATCAAGTTTTACAATTAAGTAAATGAAGTTTCCTCTGACCTCCATCACTGCTCTAGCTCCAGGGTCAAGTTTTAGCTCGATTTTGCGATTTTTTTTAAATTGGGAGGGGGAGAGTGGTTACCCTACGATTGATCTCAAACTCCAGGGCCAAATATTCCATGTTTTGGCGGCTTCAGTTCAAAGGTCACATATTTTGGAGTTACCTCTTATAATTTTCGAACTCTACCAAGACGTTTTGAATTTTGGGGCGTTTTCGAATTTTTGGGGGTTACCCTAGGGTCGACCTCCTGTTCACACATATTAGAGTTACCCTTAAAATTTTGAAATATCGTGATCTTTTCTTTTTTTTCTTTTTTTTTTAGAGGTAATACCCATACTTCAACACCTAGTATCGTGACATCATGGGTAGCCAACAGGTTCAATCAGATAATGTCAGGTGGGTGTGAAGTTATGGGTGTCCACCAAATGATATGATCTCACATTGTAAATAGCTCCGGGGTGTTCAACTTTTACTTCAGATCGAATATACCACCAAATGGTACATTATGGGACTCCATCTCCTAATTCATACATTTCAGAGTTACCCCTTAATATTTCTCTCTCTGTGGTAAACACCTACGTGTCATTGCAGGTTTCTCTCAAGAAGTAATGTGAGTAAGTCACTCAAATGATAAACACCTACGTGTCATTAAATTCAGTCTGTAAATACAAGTAAGATACATATTTCAGTCATTTGCAGCACAGCTGGTGAAGTACCCCTGTGGGGTAAGAGGTAAGTATACAAGTGATAATACAGGTAAGAGGTAAGTATACAAGTGATAATACAGGTAAGAGGTAAGTATACAAGTGATAATACAGGTAAGAGGTAAGTATACAAGTGATAATACAGGTAAGAGGTAAGTATACAAGTGATAATACAGGTAAGAGGTAAGTATACAAGTGATAATACGGTAAGAGGTTTAAATATACAAGTGATAATACAGGTAAGAGGTAGTATACAATGATAATTTCAGGTAAGAGGGAAGTATACAAGTGATAATACAGGTTTAAAAGGTAAGTATACAAGTGATAATACAGGTAAAGAGGTAAGTATACAAGTGATAATACAGGTAAGAGGTAAGTATACAAGTGATAATACAGGTAAGAGGTAAGTATACAAGTGATAATACAGGTAAGAGGTAAGTATACAAGTGATAATACAGGTAAGAGGTAAGTATACAAGTGATAATACAGGTAAGAGGTAAGTATACAAGTGATAATACAGGTAAGAGGTAAGTATACAAGTGATAATACAGGTAAGAGGTAAGTATACAAGTGATAATACAGGTAAGAGGTAAGTATACAAGTGATAATACAGGTAAGAGGTAAGTATACAACCAGTAAACACCTAAGTATCATTTCTCTCAAGAAGTAATATAAGAGGTAAGTAAACAACAGGTAAACACATACGTGTCTTGTCAGTCATTTGTAAACACAGTTGAAGTTGCCCTGTGGGGTAAGATGATTGTGAAATCATTCAAGTCATTAGTATGCAACGGTGAATCATTACACAACTTCATTTTACACATTTTTTTATTTATGTTACACATTTCCATACAAAAGACATTTTCTCTTGTGCACACGGTTTTTTTTTTTCCTCTTTTCGCTAGTACAAGGAAAAAGATAGTTTTCTGTAGTACACCCAGTTCTTACATACAACATAGGGAAAACATTCACACCCGACGCTCCTTCCCCAGAATCTCCACTACCCACTAATTTTCACTTTTACCATACGACACCCACTACTCTCCAACGATACTTAACCCAGGATAACCCAAACTTTTCCTCACTTCGTTTTAAGTCTACATACACTTACCATTTTGTTCACATACAACTTATAACCTTCACACACTATCTAGTCACATTTTTTCAATCACAACCCACAACAAGTAAAAATATATAACGCATTTAACACAACGCTCCAACAAGCCCCATCATTTCACAAGTCGCAATTTTCATTCGAATCTTTTCAATTGTTATAATGCCCACAACATTCTATAAATTCCAGTCATAATTTTTCACTTCTCTCAATAATACAACACTCTCACTATCCACCATCTATTTTCACTTGTCTTAATAACACCCACAACACCCACTAAACCTCTAAACAAACATACACTATTCAATCAAATCAAATCAAAAGTTTATTCTCTATAAAGATTACAACGTGGGGTTTGCATATTATAGAATGTTGGTTATAATGTGTAGTTTACATATTATAAAATGCTAATTACAGAGAGGGCCACTATCATGCCTAGCATGATTAGGTATTTCGGGCAGACTAATAATAATTCAAACTCTGTATTGATACATGTTCACTCATCAGTAAAATAGGTCCCTGGGTGTTAGTCGATTGATGTGGTCGTATCCTGGGACAAAATTTACCTAATTTGCCGGAAATGTTTTTTCATAAAAAGGAGCTTCCTATACAGCAGTATGTCACTCGTGTCAGCTAGACCTGTATACCTTTTACATGTACTTGTAGATATAAGATTATTATTATTATTATTATTATTATTATTATTATTATTATATTATTATTATTATTATTATTATTATTATTATTATTATTAGGTTAATAATAATAATAATATCACATCATATTTCACTTGAGCCAGGTACCTATTTATGAACCTGCGTACAGAATACCGTATTCGCAAGTTGCAGTCGGGAAGAATAAGTTAATAAAATGCTTGATGAGAGCGTCACTGTACATAGTAATTCACCCTGGAAAGTGTCCTTGATCCCACTGTCTATGAATAACGGTACTTGGTGCCCAGTAATTGATTTTAGGAAGTTGAATGCTAAAATGATACCATATCGTTTCCCACTTCCTCAGCTCGGTGATATTTTTAGACTTGTTACAAGGGATTTGGTAAGTGCCTCTTCACGAGGACAGCCAACAGCTAACCACCTTTTCCACTCCAACAGGTCATTATCATTTCCTCAGAATGGCATTCGGGTTACACTCATCTCCTATCATATTTTTGATGATCATGATGAACATATTTAGAGGCCTCATTGGTAATGTACTCATGGTGTAGCTAGATGACGTGGAGGTGCATCTCCAATAAACTGACTTGGTGCTTGGTAAGCTCGAAGAAGCCAATTTAAAGATCAAACTATCTGTCAGTTTTTTCAGATCAGAGATCAAATTTCTTGGTTATGCAGTTACTCCTAAAGAAATAATGACGTGAGTAACAGCAGTCTGATTTTTTTTGTGGGCTTTGCTCATTTCTCTTCTAACTGAGCAGCTTCTCTGAGTTTCAAAAAAAAAAATATGCTTCTTTCGTTTGGACCTTCTGTCAAGAAATAACATTCCAAACTCTCAGACAAAAATAAATTCTGCTTCTGTTTTGAAATTTCCAGATTTTTCAAAGCCTTTCTATCTAATAACAGATGCTAGTTCTATTGACATAGATGCCGTCCTATCTCAAAAGATCGATATCAAGTACAACCTAGTAGCATTTGCTAGTCATGTCCTTACCAAGGCTGAACAAAATTATACAGTAAGTGAGCAAGAAGTGTTGACAATAGTCCGGTCTTTGAAACACTCCAAACGCTCCACTGATTCCTTTATTTTAGAAAATACAACTAACTAGAAGATTAACCAGATGGTCCTTGACCACTCAAAAGTTCAGTCCTACCTATGCACACTTGCCAGGTAAATTAAATGTAGTAGCAGATACTTTATCTCAACACATAAGTACAACAGTAGCAGATCCTCCAGTGCAGAGGAGGTAAAGACAGCCTAAAAAGAACAATACCTATTTGATCTGGTGTGATTCGATTTTTTCTGCAGGAAGACTGAACCCTCTTTGTATAATCCTCCGGGTTTAGCGCTTCCCTCTTGATTATAATAATAATAATAATGTAAAACTATCAGCATCTATCAATGACTTTGTTATGAACCAAAAGTTACTGTATCGTATATCAGATTTGCGTACTCCTGGCAGAAGAGTACAGCAGTTAGTAATTCCGAAGTCGCTAGTGAATGTAGCTCTGAAGCTAGTTCTTGATGTGCCAAGTGTAGCAAATCCTGGTGTAGATCGTTCTGTAAAACAAGCTAAATTAAAATTGTTTTGGCATTGCATAGCAACCAATATTTCTGAATATGTCAAGAAATGTTCTGTTTGCATATAGCACAAAGGAAATGTCAATGAGCCAAATCCAATCCAAGTGTATCCTACTCCTAGTGAACCTTGGGAAAGGGTAGCGCTAGATTTGTTAACTAATTTCCAATGTTCCCTTCAGGGCAACATGCATCTGTGTAATGGTAGACCACTTCACCTGTTATTGTGAGTTAGTGCTTATAGTAAATAAAACTGCCAAGATAGTAAAGCTTTTTAAGACATCCATAATCTGCAAGAATACTGCTACTGAGTCCCTCATTACAGATAATGGAAGTGAGCTCTGCAATGAGATTGTTGAAAGTTGTGTACTTTGTTCAGGATATCGAAGTCAACCATTGTCCCTAATCATCCAGCCAGCAACGGGAAAAAAACAATACTATTGATGTATTGAGAGCAACTATTAACCCCAATAGTGCAACAAGGGATGAAGTCATACCTGATGTACAGTGTGCCATAAATTCTGATTACAATGCCTCCATAGGTAATGCCCCACATTATGCATTGCATGGTGTAGATAAGCATTTACCATACGAGTTGTTATATTCCACTGTGAAACCAAACTATAATGAAAGCTATTTTAACTAATTTCAGTAAAAAATCCGTAATGCCAAAGCTCCTACCTAGTAGTTGAGCCTGTAAGTGGTAACAAACATGAGGTTAGAGAAATTAGTAGTGGTTAACATAAGAACATAAGAAAGAAGGAACACTGCAACAGGCCTACTGGCCTATGCAAGACAGGTCCAGTTCTACCACTGGCTTAAGCCAATGCCTTGACCTAGTGAGGTCAGACACGTCACTTAAGGGAGGAGCACGGCATCTGACCTATTAGCACAAACTAGCCAGGAATCGCATTTAGATCATATGAAGTTAGTATGCGATTATGTTTGATGCGTTTTGGCACCAGGGACGAGTGATCTAGACTCTGACAATCCTTTGACCCAGTACCTTCTACCAACAATACCTGTCTGACTTACAAAATGACTGTGTTTCTCTTACCTACATGAAGATTCCTCAAGTTCACTAGTTTACAGCTAACAACGGTTAAAGTGTTGTAAGAAGAAGCTCTCTACTTCTTCAGGAGGAAAATAGGTGGCTGAAGCTTCGCCCTAGTTGATTTTGGGAGTGAGTGTGAGATGGATTGGGGCTGGTGAAGGAAAAGGATACAGCAGCGAAGGTTAAAGAGTTTGCAGCCGCTTTTTAAGTGGCAATGGTTTCATACATTTTCAGGTAAAGGAAGATAAGAAAGATTTAAATAGAGATGATGTGAAGCGTAGGAAATCGATTTTCTGTTCTCTAGGATGAGTGTTACTTCAGTGTTAGTGAGGTTAATGGGTTACGCTGACTCCCCTGCTAATAAACGGTAAGAATATTCTATTTGTGGGAGACACTCAGGTAAGATATATGGACGTGCGTTTTGTAACAGAGATAGGAGGTCAGACACAGGGTGTGCCTCTAGGAGTTGGTGACATAGTCAGCAGGTTGGATATTATGTCTGGTAATTTGAACAAGCCTATTAGTGCCGGTGGAAACGACATTGGGAGGGACAGGCGGACAGGAGCTGTGTAAGTACAGGTAAGCCATACAAGTTTTCAGGTCTAAGGGGGGCTCGCTATAAATATGTAGCATCTGGCCTAGAAAGGGGTGGGAAAAGGGGAATGAATGGTTGTGTAGGGCAATTGGGTTATAAATTGCTGGCATGACAGGTTACTTGCAAGGAACTTGCAATCCATTCATTGATAAATGGACAAATTCTATGGTCAAAGTGATATGTATGAAAGAGATGGGTTTCATCTCTCTGGGGTTGGATTTGTTGCATTAGCCAATTCGATTGAGGTCATCGATGATTGTCTAGGGATTTAAGTGAAGATTATAAAGTATATGGGGGTGTGGTTTGTGGGAAACTCTAAGGGCTGCAGTATTAGGGTTTGAAAAACAAGCAGATATTACCAAAATACCCCAGGGATATGTTTAAGGGACAATATTCCAAAATAGGATGTGCTAGTAAAGGCAAGGCAATGTTCAACAAACTAAGAGAGATGTAGATGGCCAACTATGTGACTAGCTCCCTTAAGGTTTATATTACAAGCAGTTAGGAGTCTAAGAAATAAGATAGATGAGTAAGATTACTTGTAAAGTGCAGGTAGTATTTATATTTATTGTTATAAAACAGAGACCTTGGTTCAACTTGAAAGATAGAAAAATGCCTTCTGGAATGCAACTCCAGGGTTATAAACTATTCCACACGATAGTGGTCACGGAAGGGTGGTGGAAGTGGCGTTGTATGTCAGAGATAATTTAAATTGTTGTTGTTAGACAAGATTATAAGATTAGGAAACATCAAACACAGAATCTGTTTGGCTCAGTTTCTCGAATAGTCGTGAAATTAAGTTGGGGGTGTGATGTATAGGCCCACAAACCTTGATAGGGAGTGCAGTAAGCTGCTATGAGACGAAATTCATAAGGTGTCTAGATATGAAAATGTTCTTTTAATGGGAGATTTTAACTTTAGACAAGTTGATTAGTACAATGTGACAGGTAATTTTGAGTCTAGTGACTTTCTTGATACGGTCGAGACTTGCCTTTTTAAAAACAGTTTGTTGCCCTAACCAACTAGAGGAAACAACCTGCTTTACTTGGTTCTTGCCAACAAAGAAGCACTAGTTAATAATCTTGAGGTTAATGATGAGCTTGGGGAAAGTGATCACAAATCACTTAGTTTCAATATATCATGGAATTACCCAGATAACTGCAATCTCTGTCCCAGATTTTGCTTGCCGACTTCATGGTGACTGAGAAATTACCTGGGTGAGCTAAATTGGGATGACCTGACTATGGGTCAGGTAGGTATGGTTGGTTGCCAGTATCATGTATTCCAGAGCATTGTGCTAGCTGCCCAGACAAGTTTTGTTCCGAGTGGGAACATTAGATCTAACAAAAATGATCCCAAATGGATAAACAATAGATTAAACATCTCATTGGTCAAAAGAGATGCATGTATAGGCGTATCAAAAGAGGGGATGGGCAACTGAGAAATCAATATATTCAATTAAAGACAGATATAAAAAAAAATAAGAAAAGCAAAAATGGATTATGAGGCTAAAGTCGCAAGGGACTCGAAGATTAACCCATAAGGGTTCTTTCTTTCAGGTATACAAAAGTAAGACATGGTCCACAGACAATTAAAGAAATTAAAACCCAACAAATCCCCAGGCCCTGATGAATTTGAAAAAGTTTTAAAGGAATGTAATGAGGAACTTAGCATACCTTTGGCTAATCTTTTTAACATATCACTACAAACTGGCACAGTGCCAGACAAGTGGAAAATGGCAAATGTAATACCTATTTACAAGGCAGGTGAGAGGACCTTGGCTTCGAACTCTAGATAAATAAGCCTTACCTCTATAGTTGGTAAATTTATGAAATAAGTAATTGCCGAAGCAGTTCGTAGCCATCCTGAAAGGAATAGTGATTAATAAATCTCATCACGGTTTTACAAAGGGGCGTTCCTGTCTTACGAATTTACTTTCTTCTCTAAGGTATTTGAGGAGATAGATCATTGTATTGAATATGATATTGTGTATATGGACTTCAGTAAGGCTTTCGATGGATTTCCACATTAGAGGCTGTTGAGAAAACATAAGGTTCACGGAATAGAAGGAGAAGTTTTTCCTGGGTAGAGGCATGGCTGACAAATAGGCAGCAGAGAGTTTGCATAAATGGGGAGAAATCAGAATGGGGGCACGTCACAAGCAGTGTTCCACTGGGGTCAGTGTTGGGCTCGTTGTTGTTCACAATTTACATAAACGACATAAATGAGGGAATAAATACCGACATAAGCAAATTTGCTGATGGCGCCAAAATAGGTCGTCCAATTCATCCTAATGAGGACATTAGTGTACTCCAGGATGATTTGAATAGACTGATACAATGGTCTGATTATTATTATAATCAAGGGAGGAAGCGCTAAAACCGGAGGCATTATACAGCGCATAGGGGGGGGTTATTGTGGAAGGCATTTCAGGCTTATTCGGGGAAACTGGAGCACAGAAATCGATTCCCTTAAATCAAGAGTCCCCTCATCCAACATCAAGGAATCTTCCTTGAGGCGGTACAATGGTCGAGAAAGGAAGTAGCAGATGAGATGCAGTTAAATATAGACAACTGTAAAGTTTATGTTGGACAGGGAAAAATAACAATGCCACTTATAATCTAAAATAATGTAGATTTTAGTATTACGGATTGCGAAAAGGATTTAGGAGTTCTGGTTAGCAGTAATCTAAAACCCAGAAAACAGTGCATAAGTGTTCACAATAAAGTTAACAGGATCCTTGGCTTCATAGCAGAAGGAAGTATAAATAATAGAAGTCCTCAGGTCCAGTGTGTGTGTGTGTGATATATTTGAACTACGTGTGTGTGTGTGTGTGTGAGTATTAGATTATGGCCTATACAGTTTTGGTCACCGTATTACAGAATGGATATAAATGCACTGGAAAACGTACAAAGGAGGATGACAAAGTTGATCCCATGTATCAGAAATCTTCCCTATGAGGATAGACTGAGGGCCGTGAATCTGCACCCTCTAGAAAGGCGTGGAATTAGGGGGGATATGATTGAGGTGTATAAATGGAAAACAGGAATTAATAAAGGGGATGTAAATAGCGTTGTAAAATATCTACCTAAGACACAACTCGCAGAAGTGGTTTTAAATTGGAAAAATTCAGATTCATGAAGGAAATAGGAAAGAGCCCTGCGGTTAGGTAATAGAGTGTAGTTGAGTGGAACTACAAACTCCCGAATTACCGTCATAGAAGCTAAGATGTTGTGCAGTTTAAAAATAGGTTGGATAAATACATGAGTGGGTGTGAGTTGGACCTGACTAGTTTGTGATACGTCGGATGCCGTGCTCTACCTTAGGGAATGTGACTAACCTGACTAGGTCAAGGCTTTGGGCCTTATGCAGGAGGAGAATTGGACCTGCCTTCATGGGCTAGTTGGCTGCTGCAGTGTTCCTTCAATTATTATGTTCTTATGTATTTTTTGTCCTACCAGGGACTTGGGGTTAAATGGTAATTAAAACCTGTATAGGATGATTATTATAGTCAAATAAGAATCCAGCATGGTAAAGTGTAATACCAATCATAGGTTCTGTATTAGAGCATGACAATCATATTCTGTCCCACGCCAACTTTAATTAACTGAGTAGCTGGGTTTTATATTATAACATTATTAATTTATTCAGGGTCTAGGTTTTTGTGAGAGTGGTGAATGTGGACAGTTTAGGGTGTTACAGGTTCAGTGACCTTATTGTAACTAAGACCAACTACCTCACCCAAAAATTACTGTGGCTAATAATTCAGGAAATACCCTGTTAAGTCTCCCCTGCAGCTGATTTCTTCACATAATATAATATAATAATATAATAATAATTATAATTAATAATATAATATAATAATAATATAATTATAATTATAATTAATTTTCACAAACTTCATCCTTTTTAAATAAGTTTAATCTGAATTCCCTTGAAATATTATGATTAATGATATGATCGTTCTTATTTGTTCAAATGTAATCTCATTATTCCTATGGACCTCTATGATTTGCATTACATTATATTCACGTCTGTCTATGTTCGTTGTGTACAATGTTTTCCTTGCATTGTACAGAATCAGCCCAAAGCTTGAGAACTCTGCCATCTACATTTTGTATTAGTTTAGCTGTATGTCGAAGATGCCGTATGTTAGTGTCGCCAAGCTGTTAACAGTGTAAAACTAGTGGAGCATATTGATTCCATAATACCATTGTAATAAGGCTCCATTCTCATGCAAATGTCACGTGAGTGAGAGCACTACCTAGCCAGATGCATAGAAGCAGACGACTACAGTAATAACACCACAATAGTCTACAGTGTTTTCCTACAACCATCACTACATCCGTCCCACCCTACTATTGCGCGCGCGCACACACACCACACACACACACACACACACACACACACACACACACACACACACACACAACACCACACCACGCACACGCACACGCACACGCACACACCGCACGTCACACACACACTTGTTTTGGTGGGGCCGCGGGTGGGGCAACTACTTGAGGTATGGAAGACGGCAAATGCATTCCCTATTTTTAAGAAAGGAGACAGAAACGAGGCACTAAACTATAGACCAGTGTCTCTAACGTGTATAGTATGCAAAGTCATGGAGAAGATTATCAGGAGAGTGGCCGAGTACCTGGAACGGAACAAGTTTATCAACGACAATCAGCATGGATTCATGGAAGGCAAAGCCTGTGTCAAAAACCTTCTGGAGTTTTATAACAAGGTAACAGAAGTAAGACAGGAGAGAGGGGTGTGTTGATTGAATTTTCTTCGACTGCAAGAAGGCCTTCGACACAGTTCCTCACAAGAGATTAGTGCAGAAGCTAGAGGATCAGGTACGTATAACAGGAAGGGCACTGCAATTGATCAGATAGTATCTGACAGGGAGGCAACAACGAGTCATGGTACGTGATGAGGTATCACAGTGGGCGCCTGTGACGAGCAGGGTCCCACAGGGTGGGGGGTGGGGGGGGGTGGGCGGGTGGGGGTGGGCAGGGGTCAGTCCTAGGACCAGTGCTGTTTCTGGTACAGTGGATCCTCAACCATCGGTGGCCCGGTGGCCTGGTGGCTAAAAGCTCCCGCTTCACACACGGAGGGCCCGGGTTCGATTCCCGGCGGGTGGAAACATTTCGACACGTTTCCTTACACCTGTTGTCCTGTTCACCTAGCAGCAAATAGGTACCTGGGTGTTAGTCGACTGGTGTGGGTCGCATCCTGGGGGACAAGATTAAGGACCCCAGTGGAAATAAGTTAGACAGTCCTCGATGACGCACTGACTTTCTTGGGTTATCCTGGGTGGCTAACCCTCCAGGGTTAAAAATCCGAACGAAATCTTATCTTATCTCAACGGCATTAATCCGTTCCAGAGGGCTTACCGTTGGTCGAGTTAATTTTCCATATAAGAAATAATGGAAATAGAATTAATCCGTCCCTAACACCCCAAAGTCTAAAAAAAAAAATTACATGAAATATACAATTCCTTATATGGAAAGGAATGGGACATGCAAAATAAACAATAATTAAATGCCACTTACCTTAATCGTGGAGTGTGGATGAGCGATGTTGCCAGCAGCAGGGCAGAGATTCAGGACTGACTATTGCTTGGAAGGAGAATCCCCTTCCATAAAGACTTCAGGTACCAAGTCCTTTGGTGGTGTTACCTCCCTTTTTGGTTTTTAATGCCATTAGGACCAGCTTGAGAATCACTGGACTGCCCTCTACCACCATCACAACCACCCTCTACCACCATTACTACCACCCTCTACCACCATTACTACCACCCTCTACCACCATTACTACCACCCTCTACCACCATTACTACCACCCTCTACCACCATCAGAACCAACTCTCAACCGCTCACACCATCACTACACCCTCTTCACCACCACTTTCGTATTTTTATTCTACAAACTTTTTCTTGAATTCTATCGTGTTTCTCACATCCTTTACCAAAGGGCTGGCTCTACAAGCTTTCGAGGGGCCCATGGTGGCTTATTTAGCGGTTTTACAAGCACTAGAAAACAGTGGAATAAATCCAAAAGGTATGGGAGGCCCACACGTGGAAAACGACTGCAAAGGTTTGATAAACAAGGGCACACTGACGTCGTTGGTTAAGTTTCTCGCCGTGGTTAAGGCATTTTTTTACGGCAAAAAAGCGCAAGTTAGACGAAATATTACCGTTACTTATTAATCCGCCGTTTTTTTTAGTTGAGGGTGACTGTATTTGTGAATGACATGATGGAGGGGATAAACTCAAAAGTGTCCATATTTGCGATGAGTGAAGGTTATGTGGAGAAATTAAATCAGGTGAGGATCAGGCACGGATTGCAAAGGACTCTGACCGGTTGGACATGTGGTCCAGAGCAACTAGCTACTCGGAATTTAACCTGCCAAATGCAAAGTATGAAGTTCGGGGTAAGGGCAAAGAGAGATAGTCACAGACTGAGTATAGATAGGTGGCCCAAAAACTGGCAAACCTCACTAATGGAAGGATCTTAATGTGAGTATAAGGACCGAGATGTCTCTGGAAGCACACATCAGCCAGATAACTGCTTGCAGCATATGGGCGCCCCCGGCAAACCTGAGATATCATTCTGATACCACAGTAAGGATCGTAAGACACTGTACACGTTTAACGTCAGGCCCATACTGGAGTATGCAGCACAGTTTGGAGCCCACACCTAGTCAAACACGTCAAAAAATTAGGACAAAGTGCAAAAGGTTTGGAACAAGGCTAGAGACAGAGCTAAGGGGAATGTCCTACGAAGAAAGGTTAAGGAAAATCGGTTTAACGACGCTGGAAGACAGGAGGGTAAGGGGAGACATGATAACGACATACAAAATAATGCGAGGAATAGATAAGGTGAACAGTGACAGGATGTTCCAGAGATGAGACACGGAAACAAGGAATCACAATTGAAAGTTAAGACTCAGATGAGTCAAAGGGATGTTAGGAAGTATTTCTTCAGTCCCATAGTCTGGCAAGTGAGGTAGTGGAGGCAGGAACCGAGGTATGATAAAGCTCATAGGGAGAAAGAGGACCTAGTAGCGATCAGTGAAGAGGCGGGGCCAGGAGCTGAGTTCTCGACTCCATGCAACGACAAATTAGGTGAGTACAAATCGTTGTGAGTGCATCACACACAGGCCAACCGGGAGTATCAAGAAAATGATAAGGGGAAACATCAACGGCTATTGTTTAAGTGGGACCAAGAATGTGGAGGGAAAAGCATTGGGAAGGGGGAGGGAAAGGTCAGTTTTTATTCATGGTTTCAGGAGGTTGGAAGGGAGGTATTCGAAAAAAGATGACTAGGAGTGAGAAAAAATAAAGGTTGAATAATATCCATCAAACACATAGGTGGGACTTTTTGGATTTTGAAAAATAGCGATAATTTTCAGGGAAATAGGGGATCTTGAAGGAGAAAAAATCATCCAGTCACATTAATTTCAGGACAGTAACGGTTGTGGAACTGGTTCCTTCAGCAGACACCATGCCTAAGGAAAACAGCAAAACTCAGAGGATGTACTTAATTGCAGCAGGGACAAGAAACTGAGTGACAGAAGCTGAGAGAATCCAAAGATTGAAAGGGGCCGAAGAGAATTGGGTAGACAGAAATCAGGAGGTGCAGCAAGCACTCTACCCCAAAAACCTGCAAACAAAACATGTTATACCAAAACTAACAATACTCCACACTCACAACCTCCACCACATCCTACACAGTAGAAACCAACTTCTCCAGCCCCCACAAACCCCCAAAATACAGAGTTAGAAAAGAAGCCTGAAGATATCGATCTACACAACAAGAGGGAATGACTATTAAGTATGAGGGAGTGGCACGGCGGAAGAATCGAGAGGCTCATCAGACATTATAGCACTCGCAGAAAACCAAGCTCACAGGAATAACAGATGCCATCTTTCCAGCTGGATATCAGATCCTGAGGAAAAATAGAGGAAGTAGAGGGGTTGGAGGAATTGTAGTTATCAAAAGTAAGTGGAGTTATGAGGAGTTGGACAGAGGGGACAGAGGGGAAAGCAAGGAAACACTTCAAACTGGGGTCCCAAGGTGGTGATTGCAGTGATGTATAACCCACCACAGAATAGCAGGAGGCCAAGACAATAATATTATGAGAGGAACAGATCAATGGTTGATACACTAGCTGAAGTGTCCAGGTGGGACCATGTGGCAGCACCAAAGTTACTAATTGTGGGTGACTTCAGTCACAAGGAAAAGAGGTGGAAAACTGGAATGGAAACCACCATGGGAAAGAAACGTGGCAGTAGCTAAGTTGATGAAGGTTGGTACTGGGAAAATCTCACCATCAACACTTGAGGGACACGATTCAGGGAGAGCAGAGGATATGACGCAAAGGGGGGGGGGGGGGGGGGGTTGGGGACTGGATCTCTTCACTTTGGAGTAGTTCAGATATTGATGACATCACATACGAAAGGCCCTTAGAGTAGGACTCGTGGAACTGAGCTTTGATTGCATTATAGACTTACAATGTGGAGGAAGAAGCACAAAAATTGGACTGGAATAGACCCAAACTACAAAAGAGGAGATAAACAGGCATCAGGAATTTCCTGCATGAGGTTCAGTAGGAAAGAGAGAGAATGGTGGGAAGTCAGTAAAGGAGATGGAATATGTGATACAAAATGCTAGAAGGTAGAGGAAAGGGTTCTACCACATCAGAACAAGCCCTATTGTTCACCCAAGGGTATAGTGAGGCCAACACCAAGTGTGCTGATGAATGGAAAAAAGTATAGAAAGCCAAAGGACTAGGCAAAATAAAACTGTTGAGCCAGAAACGAAATGCGCAGATATGGAGGCGAGCCAGGGAGCAATATCGAAAATGACAAAGTGGACGGAAGTCAAGTTGACCCGAAGCTGTTGTACAGCCACATCAGCAGGAAAACAACAGTCAAACCCAGGTTATAATCAGGGTGAGGACGGAGGGAGAGATCACAAGAAATGACCTGAAATGCATGTACAGAGCTCTAAATGAGGTTTAAGAAAGTATTTTAGTGGAGGCGGAAAGAGAAGTACTCCTGAAAGTTGGAATGGTGGGTTACACCGACAAGTGTTGGACACAATACACACATCCGAAGAGATAAGAGACCTAAGTGACACTACATACCTCAAACGGTGGTGGGGATCGGGACATCTCTCCGTGGTCCTGAAAGAGGGAGCAGAGGCGCTCCTGTGATATGGAAGACAGCAAATGTAGTCTCAATGTTTAAAACGGAAGACGGACATGTAGGGATAAACTACAGACCAGTGCACTGGCAGTATAGTATGTAAAGTCATGGAGAAGATTATTAGAACAGTGTGGAGCAACCTAGGAAAGGGGATTGAGCTTATTACACGATAACCAACACGGATTTCATGGAAAGAAATCCTGTGTCCACAAACCTCTGGAGTTTAATGATAGATGATGGAGGAATAGACATGAGTGAAAGTGGTATGTAGTATTGCATTTTCAGGCTGTAAGGAACGCTTTCAACATAGTTCCACACAAGAGCTTAGTGCAAAAGCTAGAGGATACGGCATGTATAATAGGAAACGTACTGCAGTTGATCAGAGAATACTAACAGGAAGGCAAAATGGAGTCATGGTATATGACGAGGTGCGAGTGTGGGCGCCTGAGACGATCGGTCTCAGTACTAGGAACGTTGCTGTTTCTGGTATAAGTGATGGGTTGTGTCTGTTTTTCAGGTGATGTGAATCTAATGAGAAAAGAATTCAATCAGGACGAGGATTCAGGCAGGACCAGAAAGGGATTCTGGACATGCTGCCAAGCTTGTCCACAACTGGGTCTGGAGTTTAACCACACCAATTGTAAAAACCTCTGAAGACTGGGAAATTCCCCCCTCCCCCCCCCCCCCCCCCCCCCCCCCCCCCCCACACCCCCCCCCCCCACCCCCCCCCCCCCCCCCACCAAGACACCCCCCCCCCCCCCCCCCCGGACGCCAGCCCCCAGATACAGGCTAAAGGAACCAAAGATGGAAACATCACTAAGGAAAGAATCTTTGGTTTACGTATATATGAGCCACATTTGAGGCGCACATCAACCAAATAACTACTGAGCATATGGATTAGGCGCCTGTAAACCTAGAATAGTGTTTTTCGACATCCTACAGGCCTATGGAGTATGCTGCTTGGTTTGGAACCCACATCTGGTCATACATGTCAGGCAATTAGAAGAAATTGCCAAAAAAATATGCAACAGGGAATAGTCCCAGAGTAAAGGGTTATGGTCCTACGAGGAGACGTTAAGGGAAATCGACCTGATGACACTGGAGGAGAGGAGGGAGGGGGAGGACATGATAACAACATATAAAATACTGAGAGGAATTGACAAGTGTGCATAGGAACTGGATATTTCAGTGATGGTACACAGCCACTTGGGGTTACAATTGGAAAGTTGGAAGATTCACATGAATCATTGGGAGTTAGGATTGAATTTCTTCAATCAAGGATTGTCAGGAAGTGGAACAGTCTTAAGAGTGATGTGCAGGCAGTATCCATACATTGCTTTAAGAAGATGGAGCAGGGAAAGAGTAGACGAGTAGCGTCAGTGAGAGGCTATGGCCAGGAGTAATGACTCGATCCCTACAACCCCTATTAGGTGAGTACAGACTACACTCCCAAAAAAAAAATAGAAAAATTGGTTGGAAATAGCTGTAAGGGAACAGGGATAAGTTGGTCCGAGAGGAAGCAGGAACGTCAGTGGAACAATGACGAGGACTGAAGGGGGGAGGGAAGGAGCAAAGGAATTCTCTTGAGGAAAAATGCCAGGGCCCACCAGGAAGTCTTGGAAGACAATAAGTTAAAAGCTAAAGAGTTACTTATATCAGAACCAGAAGAGTTGTAGACGGGAACAAAAAGGTAGAAGGGAGGTTCAATCAGATAATGTCAGGCGGGGGTGAAGTTATGGGGGTCCACAATGATATGATCTCACATGTAATTAGCTCCGGGCAGTGTTCAACTTTTACGTCAGAACGATATACACCAAATGGTACTTTATGGGGACTCCATCTCCTAATTCCTACATGTCAGAGTTACCCACCTTAATATTTCTCTTCTCTGTGGTATAAACACCTACCGGTCATTGCAGGTTTCTCTCAAGAAGTTAATGTGAGTTAAGTCCACTCAAAATGATAAACACCTACGTGTCATTAAATTCAGTCTGTAATTTACATGTAGATACTTATTTCAGTCATTGGCAGCACTGATGGGGATGTACCCCTGTGGGGTATGAGTGTAAGTTTCAATTGATTATACAGGTAAGAGGTAAGTATACAAGTGATTAATACAGGTACAGAGGTATGTGTTACAAGTGAGAATACAGGTAAGTGAGTTAAGTTTTACAAGTTAATTAATACGGTAAGAGGTAAGTATACAAGTGATAATCCAGGTAAGAGGTAAGTATTCAAGTGATAATACAGGTTAAGAGGTAAGCTATACAAGTGATAATACAGGTAATACGACGGCCTTATGTATTACACCTGGATAATTCAGGTAAGAGGTATGTATTACCAGTGATAATACGGTTAAGAGGTAAGTATACAAGTGTAATACAGGTAAAGAGGTAAGTATACAAGTGATAATACAGGTAAGAGGTAAGTATACAAGTGATTATTACAGGTAAGAGGTAAGTATACAAGTGAATAATACAGGTAAGAGGTAAGTATTACAAGTGATAATACAGGTAAGAGGTAAGGTATACAAGTGATATAATAAGGTAAGAGGTAAGTATACAAGTGAATAATTCAGGTAAGAGTAAGTATACAAAGTGATAATAAGGTAAGAGGTATAGTATACAACCAGTAAACTCCCTATGTATCATTTCTCTCAAGAAGTAATATAGAGGTTAGTAAACAAACAGGTTAATACATACGTGTCTTGTCAGTCATTTGTATACCACAGTTGAGTTGCCCTGTGGGGTTAAGAGGATTGTGAAATCATTTCTAGTCATTAGTATGCAAACGCGTGTGAATCATTACACAACTTCATTTTAACATTTTTTATTTTATGTTATACATTTCCATACAAAAGGGACATTTTCTTGTGCACACGGTTTTTTTTTTTTCCTCTTTTCGTAGTACAAGGAAAAAGATAGTTTTCTGTAGAACACCCAGTTCTTACAATTACAACTAGGGAAAAAATTCACACCCGACGCTCCTTCCCAGAATCTCCATACCCACTAATTGTTCCACTTTTACCATACGACACCCACTTACTCTCCAACGATAATTAACCCAGGAGACCCAAACTTTTCTCACTGCCGTTTTAGTCTACATACACTTACATTTTGTTTCATACAAATCTTATAACTTCACACACTTTATAGTCACTTTTTTTCAATCACAACCCACAACAAGTAATAAATATATATCAACGCATGTAACTCAATCGCTCCATCTTGCCCATCATTTCACAAGTAGCATTTTTCTTCGTATCTTTTGCTACAGTGTTGTTTATATGCCCTCTCACAAACATTCTATAAATTCCAGTTCATAATTTTTCACTTCTCTCAATAGATACATACACATACACTCTCTATATCCACCTTCATTGTCACGTGTCTTAATAACAACCACAACAACCACTAACCTCGAATACTAACATACAATAGTCAATCAAATCAAATCTTAGTTTATTCTCTATAAGATTAACAACGTTGGGGTTTGCATATTATAGAATTTGTTGGGTTATGTGTAGTTTACTTTTATAAAATGCTAATATACAGAGTGGGCCACTAATATGCCTAGCAGGATTAGGTATTTCGGGCAGGACTAATATTAATTCAAACTCTGTTTTGGTACAGGTTCATCATCTGGTAAATAGGTCCCTGGGTGGTAGATCGATTGATGTGGTCGTTTCCTGGGAAATAATTTACACTAGTTTGCCGGGAAAATGTTTTTTCATCAAAAAGGAAGCTTCCTAATACAGCAGTATGTCACTCGTGTCAGCTAGACCTGGTATACCTGGTACATGTACTGGAGTTATAAGATTATTATTTTTATTATTTTTATTCTTATTTTTTTTTTGTATTATATGTATTTATTATGATGATTATAGTATTATTATTTTTTAGGTTAATAAGAATAAATAATATCACATTTATTTTCACTTGAGCCATGTACTATTTTATGAACCTGCGTACAGAATACGTATTCGCTATTGCAGTCGGGAAGAATAAGTTAATAAAATGCTTGATGAGAGGTCACTGTACTTTAGTAATTCACCCTGGAAAATGTGTCCTTGATCCCACTGTCTATGAATTACGGTCTTGGTGCCCAGTAATGGGGTTTAGGTAGTTGAATGCTAAAATGATACCATATCGTTTCCCACTTCCTCAGCTCGGTGATATTTTTAGATTGTTACAGGGATTTGGGTAAGTCTTCTTCACGAGGGACTGCCAACAGCTAACCACCTTTTCCACTCCAACAGGTCGTTATCCCATTTCCTCAGAATGCACATTCGGGTTACTCTCATCTCCTATCATATTTTTGATGATCATGATGAAAACATTATTTAGTGGCCTCATTGGTAATGTACTCTTGGTTGTTGCGAGTGACGTGGACGGTGCATCTCCATTAAACTGGACTTGGTGCTTGGTAAAGCTCGAAGAAGCCATGTAAAGATCAAACTATCTGTCAGTTTTTTTCAGATCAGAGATCAAATTTCTTGGTTATGCAGTTATCCTAAAGAAAATAATGACCGTGAGATACAGCAGTCTGATTTTTTTGTGGCTTTGCTCATTTCTCTTCTAACTGTGCAGCTTTACTCTGAGTTTCAAAAAAATAAATTTGCTCTTTCGTTTGGACCTTCTGTCTAGAAATAATCATTCACCAACTCTCAGACATAAAATAAATTTGCTTCTGTTGTGTGAAATTTCCAGATTTGTCAAAGCCTTTCTAATCTATTAAACAGATGCTAGTTCTATTGACATATAGATGCCGTCCTATCTCAAAAGATCGATATCATGTACAACCTGTAGCATTTGCTAGTCTTGTCCTTACCAAGGCTGACAAAATTTACAGTTTGTGTGCAAGAAGTGTTGACAATAGTCGGTCTTTGAACACTCCAAAACGCTCCATCTGATTCCGTTAGGCGTTTAGAAAAAGCAACTAAAACTAGAAGATTAACCAGATGGTTCCTTGACCACTCAAAGTTCAGTCCTAACATGCACACTTGCCAGTAAATTAAATGTAGTAGCAGATACTTTATCTCAACTCATAAGTTAACAGTAGTGATTCCTCCTGTGCAGAGTGGTAAAGACAAGCTAAAAGAACAATACTATTTGTTCGGGGTGATTCGATTTTTTCTGCAGGAAGACTGAAACACCTCTTTGTATACTTCCTCCGGGGTTTAGGCGCTTCCCTCTTGGATTATAAGAATAATAATAATGTAAAACTTTCAGCATTTATCTATGGACTTTGGTATGAACCAAAAGGTACTGTATCGTTATATCAGATTTGCGTACTTCCTGGCAGAAGAGCTACAGCAGTTAGTATATTCCGAAGTCGTAGGGAATGTAGCTCTGAAGCTAGTTCTTGATGTGCCAAGTGTAGCTAAATCCTGGTGTAGATCGTTCTGTATAAACAAAGCTAAATTTAATAATTTGTTTGGCTTTGACATAGCAACCATTATTTCTGATTATGTCAAAGAAATGTTCTGTTTGCAATATAGCACAAAGGAATTGTCAATGAGCCAAATCCAATCACAAGTGTACCGACTCCTAGTGAACCTTGGGAATGGGTAGCGCAAGAATTTGTTAATATTTTTCCTATGTTCCCTTCAGGGCAACATGCTTCTGTGTAATGGGTAGACTCCCCTTCACCGGTTATTGTGAGTTAGTGCTTATACTATAAATAAATCTGCCAAGATAGTAAAGCTTTTTAAGGACATCCATAATCTGCAAGTTACTGCTACATGGAGTCCTCATGCAGATAAATGGAAGTGAGCTCTGCAATGAGATTGTAGGAAGTTGTGTACTTTGTTAAGATTCGAAGTCAACCATTGTCCATAATCATCCAGCAGGCAACGGGAAAAAAACAATATATTGATGTATGGAGAGCAACTATTTACCCCAATAGTGAACAAGGGATGAATGAAGTCATACCTGATGGACAGGTGTGCCATAAATTATGATTACATTGCCTCATAGGTAATGACCCACATTTATGGTCTTTGCAATGGTGGAGATAAGCATTTACCATACGAGTTGTATATTCCACTGTGAAACCAAACTATAATTGAAAGCTATTTTTAAACTATTTTCAGTTAAAAATCCGTAGAATTGCCTAAGCTCCTACCTAGTAGTAAGCCTGTAAGTGGTAACAAACATGAGGTTAGAGAAATTAGTAGTGGTTAACATAAGAACATAAGAAAGAAGGAAAACACTTGCAACAGGCATACTGGTATGCAAGACAGGTCCAGTTCTACCACTGGCTTAAGCCAATGCCTTGACCTAGTGAGGTCAGTCTCGTCATTAAGGGAGGAGCACGGCATTCATCGACCTATTAGCACAAACTAGCCAGGAATCGCATTTAGATCTTATGAGTTAGTATGCGATTATGTTTGATGCGTTTTGGCACCAGGGACGAGTGATCTAGACTCTGACAATCCTTTGACCCAGTACCTTCTACCAACAATACCTGTCTGACTTACAAAATGACTGTGTTTCTCTTACCTACATGAAGATTCCTCAAGTTCACTAGTTTACAGCTAACAACGGTTAAAGTGTTGTAAGAAGAAGCTCTCTACTTCTTCAGGAGGAAAATAGGTGGCTGAAGCTTCGCCCTAGTTGATTTTGGGAGTGAGTGTGAGATGGATTGGGGCTGGTGAAGGAAAAGGATACAGCAGCGAAGGTTAAAGAGTTTGCAGCCGCTTTTTAAGTGGCAATGGTTTCATACATTTTCAGGTAAAGGAAGATAAGAAAGATTTAAATAGAGATGATGTGAAGCGTAGGAAATCGATTTTCTGTTCTCTAGGATGAGTGTTACTTCAGTGTTAGTGAGGTTAATGGGTTACGCTGACTCCCCTGCTAATAAACGGTAAGAATATTCTATTTGTGGGAGACACTCAGGTAAGATATATGGACGTGCGTTTTGTAACAGAGATAGGAGGTCAGACACAGGGTGTGCCTCTAGGAGTTGGTGACATAGTCAGCAGGTTGGATATTATGTCTGGTAATTTGAACAAGCCTATTAGTGCCGGTGGAAACGACATTGGGAGGGACAGGCGGACAGGAGCTGTGTAAGTACAGGTAAGCCATACAAGTTTTCAGGTCTAAGGGGGGCTCGCTATAAATATGTAGCATCTGGCCTAGAAAGGGGTGGGAAAAGGGGAATGAATGGTTGTGTAGGGCAATTGGGTTATAAATTGCTGGCATGACAGGTTACTTGCAAGGAACTTGCAATCCATTCATTGATAAATGGACAAATTCTATGGTCAAAGTGATATGTATGAAAGAGATGGGTTTCATCTCTCTGGGGTTGGATTTGTTGCATTAGCCAATTCGATTGAGGTCATCGATGATTGTCTAGGGATTTAAGTGAAGATTATAAAGTATATGGGGGTGTGGTTTGTGGGAAACTCTAAGGGCTGCAGTATTAGGGTTTGAAAAACAAGCAGATATTACCAAAATACCCCAGGGATATGTTTAAGGGACAATATTCCAAAATAGGATGTGCTAGTAAAGGCAAGGCAATGTTCAACAAACTAAGAGAGATGTAGATGGCCAACTATGTGACTAGCTCCCTTAAGGTTTATATTACAAGCAGTTAGGAGTCTAAGAAATAAGATAGATGAGTAAGATTACTTGTAAAGTGCAGGTAGTATTTATATTTATTGTTATAAAACAGAGACCTTGGTTCAACTTGAAAGATAGAAAAATGCCTTCTGGAATGCAACTCCAGGGTTATAAACTATTCCACACGATAGTGGTCACGGAAGGGTGGTGGAAGTGGCGTTGTATGTCAGAGATAATTTAAATTGTTGTTGTTAGACAAGATTATAAGATTAGGAAACATCAAACACAGAATCTGTTTGGCTCAGTTTCTCGAATAGTCGTGAAATTAAGTTGGGGGTGTGATGTATAGGCCCACAAACCTTGATAGGGAGTGCAGTAAGCTGCTATGAGACGAAATTCATAAGGTGTCTAGATATGAAAATGTTCTTTTAATGGGAGATTTTAACTTTAGACAAGTTGATTAGTACAATGTGACAGGTAATTTTGAGTCTAGTGACTTTCTTGATACGGTCGAGACTTGCCTTTTTAAAAACAGTTTGTTGCCCTAACCAACTAGAGGAAACAACCTGCTTTACTTGGTTCTTGCCAACAAAGAAGCACTAGTTAATAATCTTGAGGTTAATGATGAGCTTGGGGAAAGTGATCACAAATCACTTAGTTTCAATATATCATGGAATTACCCAGATAACTGCAATCTCTGTCCCAGATTTCTGCTTGGCCGACTTCATGGGACTGAGAAATTACCTGGGTGAGCTAAATTGGGATGACCTGACTATGGGTCAGGTAGGTATGGTTGGTTGCCAGTATCATGTATTCCAGAGCATTGTGCTAGCTGCCCAGACAAGTTTTGTTCCGAGTGGGAACATTAGATCTAACAAAAATGATCCCAAATGGATAAACAATAGATTAAACATCTCATTGGTCAAAAGAGATGCATGTATAGGCGTATCAAAAGAGGGGATGGGCAACTGAGAAATCAATATATTCAATTAAAGACAGATATAAAAAAAAATAAGAAAAGCAAAAATGGATTATGAGGCTAAAGTCGCAAGGGACTCGAAGATTAACCCATAAGGGTTCTTTCTTTCAGGTATACAAAAGTAAGACATGGTCCACAGACAATTAAAGAAATTAAAACCCAACAAATCCCCAGGCCCTGATGAATTTGAAAAAGTTTTAAAGGAATGTAATGAGGAACTTAGCATACCTTTGGCTAATCTTTTTAACATATCACTACAAACTGGCACAGTGCCAGACAAGTGGAAAATGGCAAATGTAATACCTATTTACAAGGCAGGTGAGAGGACCTTGGCTTCGAACTCTAGATAAATAAGCCTTACCTCTATAGTTGGTAAATTTATGAAATAAGTAATTGCCGAAGCAGTTCGTAGCCATCCTGAAAGGAATAGTGATTAATAAATCTCATCACGGTTTTACAAAGGGGCGTTCCTGTCTTACGAATTTACTTTCTTCTCTAAGGTATTTGAGGAGATAGATCATTGTATTGAATATGATATTGTGTATATGGACTTCAGTAAGGCTTTCGATGGATTTCCACATTAGAGGCTGTTGAGAAAACATAAGGTTCACGGAATAGAAGGAGAAGTTTTTCCTGGGTAGAGGCATGGCTGACAAATAGGCAGCAGAGAGTTTGCATAAATGGGGAGAAATCAGAATGGGGGCACGTCACAAGCAGTGTTCCACTGGGGTCAGTGTTGGGCTCGTTGTTGTTCACAATTTACATAAACGACATAAATGAGGGAATAAATTGTGACTCGACATAAGCCAAATTGCTGATGGCGCCAAAATAGGTCGTCCAATTCATCCTAATGAGGACATTAGTGTACTCCAGGATGATTTGAATAGACTGATACAATGGTCTGATTATTATTATAATCAAGGGGGAAGCGCTAAACCCGGAGGATTATACAGCGCCTAGGGGGGGGTTATGTGGAAGGCATTCAGGCTTAATTCGGGGAAACTGGAGCACAGAAATCGATTCCCTTAAATCAAGAGTCCCCTCATCCAACATCAAGGAATCTTCCTTGAGGCGGTACAATGGTCGAGAAAGGAAGTAGCAGATGAGATGCAGTTAAATATAGACAACTGTAAAGTTCTATATGTTGGACAGGAAAATAACCATGCCACATATAAACTAAATAATGTAGATTTTAGTATTACGGATTGCGAAAAGGATTTAGGAGTTCTGGTTAGCAGTAATCTAAAACCCAGAAAACAGTGCATAAGTGTTCACAATAAAGTTAACAGGATCCTTGGCTTCATAGCAGAAGGAAGTATAAATAATAGAAGTCCTCAGGTCCAGTGTGTGTGTGTGTGATATATTTGAACTACGTGTGTGTGTGTGTGTGTGAGTATTAGATTATGGCCTATACAGTTTGGTCACCGTATACAGAAGGATATAAATGCACTGGAAAAGTACAAAGGGAGGATGACAAAGTTGATCCCATGTATCAGAAATCTTCCCTATGAGGATAGACTGAGGGCCGTGAATCTGCACCCTCTAGAAAGGCGTGGAATTAGGGGGGATATGATTGAGGTGTATAAATGGAAAACAGGAATTAATAAAGGGGATGTAAATAGCGTTGTAAAATATCTACCTAAGACACAACTCGCAGAAGTGGTTTTAAATTGGAAAAATTCAGATTCATGAAGGAAATAGGAAAGAGCCCTGCGGTTAGGTAATAGAGTTGTAGATGAGTGGAACAAACTCCCGAGTACCGTCATAGAAGCTAAGATGTTGTGCAGTTTAAAAATAGGTTGGATAAATACATGAGTGGGTGTGAGTTGGACCTGACTAGTTTGTGATACGTCGGATGCCGTGCTCCTACCTTAAGGGAATGTGACTAACCTGACTAGGTCAAGGCATTGGCTTAAGCCGGAGGGAGAATTGGACCTGCCTCTCATGGGCTAGTAGGCCTGCTGCAGTGTTCCTTCATTATTATGTTCTTATGTATATTTTGTCCTAGCAGACTTGGGGTTAAATGTAAATAACCTGTATAGATGATTATTATAGTCAAATAAGAACTCAGCCATGGTAAAGTGTAATACCAATCATAGGTTCTGTATTAGAGCATGACAATCATATTCTGTCCCACGCCAACTTTAATTAACTGAGTAGCTGGTTTTAATATTATAATTATTAATTTATGTCAGGTCTAGGTTTTTGTGAGAGTGGTGAAGTGGACAGTTTAGGGTGTTACAGTTCAGTGACCTATTGTAACTAAGACCAACTTACCTCACCCAAAAATTACTGTGGCTAATAATTCAGGAAATACCCTGTTAAGTCTCCCCTGCAGCTGATTTCTTCACATAATATAATATAATAATATAATAATAATTATAATTAATAATATAATATAATAATAATATAATTATAATTATAATTAATTTTCACAAACTTCATCCTTTTTAAATAAGTGTAATCTGAATCCCTAGAATATATGATTAATGACTGATCGATCTTATTTGTTCAAATGTAATCTCATTAATTCCTATGACCCTCTATGATTTGCATTACATTATATTCACGTCTGTCTATGTTCGTTGTGTACAATGTTTTCCTTGCATTGTACAGAATCAGCCCAAAGCTTGAGAACTCTGCCATCTACATTTTGTATTAGTTTAGCTGTATGTCGAAGATGCCGTATGTTAGTGTCGCCAAGCTGTTAACAGTGTAAAACTAGTGGAGCATATTGATTCCATAATACCATTGTAATAAGGCTCCATTCTCATGCAAATGTCACGTGAGTGAGAGCACTACCTAGCCAGATGCATAGAAGCAGACGACTACAGTAATAACACCACAATAGTCTACAGTGTTTTCCTACAACCATCACTACATCCGTCCCACCCTACTATTGCGCGCGCGCACACACACCACACACACACACAACACACACACACACACACACCACACACACACACAACACCACACCACGCACACGCACACGCACACGCACACACCGCACGTCACACACACACTTGTTTTGGTGGGGCCGCGGGTGGGGCAACTACTGGAGGTATGGAAGGACCGGCAAATGCATTCCCTATTGTTAAAGGAAGGAGACAGAAACGAGGCCACTAAACTATAGACCAGTGTCTCTAACGTTGATAGTATTGCAAAGTCATGAGAAGATTATCAGGAGAGTGGCCGAGTACCTGGAACGGAACAAGTTTATCAACGACAATCAGCATGGATTCATGGAAGGCAAAGCCTGTGTCAAAAACCTTCTGGAGTTTTATAACAAGGTAACAGAAGTAAGACAGGAGAGAGGGGTGTGTTGCATTGAATTTTCTTCGACTGCAAGAAGGCCTTCGACACAGTTCCTCACAAGAGATTAGTGCAGAAGCTAGAGGATCAGGTACGTATAACAGGAAGGGCACTGCAATTGATCAGATAGTATCTGACAGGGAGGCAACAACGAGTCATGGTACGTGATGAGGTATCACAGTGGGCGCCTGTGACGAGCAGGGTCCCACAGGGTGGGGGGTGGGGGGGGGTGGGCGGGTGGGGGTGGGCAGGGGTCAGTCCTAGGACCAGTGCTGTTTCTGGTACAGTGGATCCTCAACCATCGGTGGCCCGGTGGCCTGGTGGCTAAAAGCTCCCGCTTCACACACGGAGGGCCCGGGTTCGATTCCCGGCGGGTGGAAACATTTCGACACGTTTCCTTACACCTGTTGTCCTGTTCACCTAGCAGCAAATAGGTACCTGGGTGTTAGTCGACTGGTGTGGGTCGCATCCTGGGGGACAAGATTAAGGACCCCAATGGATTTAAGTTAGGACAGTCCTCGATGACGCACGACTTTCTTTGGTTATCCTGGGTGGCTAACCCTCCAGGGTTAAAAATCCGAACGAAATCTTATCTTATCTCAACGGCATTAATCCGTTCCAGAGGGCTTACCGTTGGTCGAGTTAATTTTCCATATAAGAAATAATGGAAATAGAATTAATCCGTCCCTAACACCCCAAAGTCTAAAAAAAAAAATTACATGAAATATACAATTCCTTATATGGAAAGGAATGGGACATGCAAAATAAACAATAATTAAATGCCACTTACCTTTATCGTGGAGTTGTTGATGAGCGATGTGCCAGCAGCAGGGCAGATTCAGGACTGACTATTGCTTGGAAGGAGAATCCCCTTCCATAAAGACTTCAGGTACCAAGTCCTTTGGTGGTGTTACCTCCCTTTTTGGTTTTTAATGCCATTAGGACCAGCTTGAGAATCACTGGACTGCCCTCTACCACCATCACAACCACCCTCTACCACCATTACTACCACCCTCTACCACCATTACTACCACCCTCTACCACCATTACTACCACCCTCTACCACCATTACTACCACCCTCTACCACCATCAGAACCACTCTCAACCGCTCACACCATCACTACACCCTCTTCACCACCACTTTCGTATTTTTATTCTACAAACTTTTTCTTGAATTCTATCGTGTTTCTCACATCCTTTACCAAAGGGCTGGCTCTACAAGCTTTCGAGGGGCCCATGGTGGCTTATTTAGCGGTTACAAGCACTAGAAACAGTGGAATAAATCCAAAAGGTATGGGAGGCCCACACGTGGAAAACGACTGCAAAGGTTTGATAAACAAGGGCACACTGACGTCGTTGGTTAAGTTTCTCGCCGTTGGTTAAGGCATTTTTTTACGGCAAAAAAGCGCAAGTTAGACGAAATATTACCGTTACTTATTAATACCGCCGTTAGTTGAGGGTCGACTGTATATGTGAATGACATGATGGAAGGGATAAACTCAAAAGTGTCCCTATTTGCAGATGATGTGAAGGTAATGTGGAGAATTAAATCAGATGAGGATCAGGCACGGATTGCAAAGGACTCTGACCGGTTGGACATGTGGTCCAGAGCAACTAGCTACTCGGAATTTAACCTGCCAAATGCAAAGTATGAAGTTCGGGGTAAGGGCAAAGAGAGATAGTCACAGACTGAGTATAGATAGGTGGCCCAAAAACTGGCAAACCTCACTAATGGAAGGATCTTAATGTGAGTATAAGGACCGAGATGTCTCTGGAAGCACACATCAGCCAGATAACTGCTTGCAGCATATGGGCGCCCCCGGCAAACCTGAGATATCATTCTGATACCACAGTAAGGATCGTAAGACACTGTACACGTTTAACGTCAGGCCCATACTGGAGTATGCAGCACCAGTTTGGAGCCCACACCTAGTCAAACACGTCAAAAAATTAGACAAAGTGCAAAGGTTTGTAACAAGGCTAGATACAGAGCTAAGGGGAATGTCCTACGAAGAAAGGTTAAGGAAAATCGGTTTAACGACGCTGGAAGACAGGAGGGTAAGGGGAGACATGATAACGACATACAAAATAATGCGAGGAATAGATAAGGTGAACAGTGACAGGATGTTCCAGAGATGAGACACGGAAACAAGGAATCACAATTGAAAGTTAAGACTCAGATGAGTCAAAGGGATGTTAGGAAGTATTTCTTCAGTCCCATAGTCTGGCAAGTGAGGTAGTGGAGGCAGGAACGAGGTATGATAAAAGCTCATAGGGAGGAAAGAGGACCTAGTAGCGATCAGTTGAAGGGCGGGGCCAGGAGCTGAGTTCTCGACTCCATGCAACGACAAATTAGGTGAGTACAAATCGTTGTGAGTGCATCACACACAGGCCAACCGGGAGTATCAAGAAAATGATAAGGGGAAACATCAACGGCTATTGTTTAAGTGGGACCAAGAATGTGGAGGGAAAAGCATTGGGAAGGGGGAGGGAAAGGTCAGTTTTTATTCATGGTTTCAGGAGGTTGGAAGGGAGGTATTCGAAAAAAGATGACTAGGAGTGAGAAAAAATAAAGGTTGAATAATATCCATCAAACACATAGGTGGGACTTTTTGGATTTTGAAAAATAGCGATAATTTTCAGGGAAATAGGGGATCTTGAAGGAGAAAAAATCATCCAGTCACATTAATTTCAGGACAGTAACGGTTGTGGAACTGGTTCCTTCAGCAGACACCATGCCTAAGGAAAACAGCAAAACTCAGAGGATGTACTTAATTGCAGCAGGGACAAGAAACTGAGTGACAGAAGCTGAGAGAATCCAAAGATTGAAAGGGGCCGAAGAGAATTGGGTAGACAGAAATCAGGAGGTGCAGCAAGCACTCTACCCCAAAAACCTGCAAACAAAACATGTTATACCAAAACTAACAATACTCCACACTCACAACCTCCACCACATCCTACACAGTAGAAACCAACTTCTCCAGCCCCCACAAACCCCCAAAATACAGAGTTAGAAAAGAAGCCTGAAGATATCGATCTACACAACAAGAGGGAATGACTATTAAGTATGAGGGAGTGGCACGGCGGAAGAATCGAGAGGCTCATCAGACATATATAGCACTCGCAGAAAACCAAGCTCACAGGAATAACAGATGCCATCTTTCCAGCTGGATATCAGATCCTGAGGAAAAATAGAGGAAGTAGAGGGGTTGGAGGAATTGTAGTTATCAAAAGTAAGTGGAGTTATGAGGAGTTGGACAGAGGGGACAGAGGGAAAGCAAGGAACACTTCAAACTGGGGTCCCAAGGTGGTGATTGCAGTGATGTATAACCCACCACAGAATAGCAGGAGGCCAAGACAATAATATTATGAGAGGAACAGATCAATGGTTGATACACTAGCTGAAGTGTCCAGGTGGGCCCATGTGGGCAGCACAAAGTTACTAATTGTGGGTGACTTCAGTCACAAGGAAAAGAGGTGGAAAACTGGAATGGAAACCACCATGGGAAAGAAACGTGGCAGTAGCTAAGTTGATGAAGGTTGGTACTGGGAAAATCTCACCATCAACACTTGAGGGACACGATTCAGGGAGAGCAGAGGATATGACGCAAAGGGGGGGGGGGGGGGGGGGTTGGGGACTGGATCTCTTCACTTTGGAGTAGTTCAGATATTGATGACATCACATACGAAAGGCCCTTAGAGTAGGACTCGTGGAACTGAGCTTTGATTGCATTATAGACTTACAATGTGGAGGAAGAAGCACAAAAATTGGACTGGAATAGACCCAAACTACAAAAGAGGAGATAAACAGGCATCAGGAATTTCCTGCATGAGGTTCAGTAGGAAAGAGAGAGAATGGTGGGAAGTCAGTAAAGGAGATGGAATATGTGATACAAAATGCTAGAAGGTAGAGGAAAGGGTTCTACCACATCAGAACAAGCCCTATTGTTCACCCAAGGGTATAGTGAGGCCAACACCAAGTGTGCTGATGAATGGAAAAAAGTATAGAAAGCCAAAGGACTAGGCAAAATAAAACTGTTGAGCCAGAAACGAAATGCGCAGATATGGAGGCGAGCCAGGGAGCAATATCGAAAATGACAAAGTGGACGGAAGTCAAGTTGACCCGAAGCTGTTGTACAGCCACATCAGCAGGAAAACAACAGTCAAACCCAGGTTATAATCAGGGTGAGGACGGAGGGAGAGATCACAAGAAATGACCTGAAATGCATGTACAGAGCTCTAAATGAGGTTTAAGAAAGTATTTTAGTGGAGGCGGAAAGAGAAGTACTCCTGAAAGTTGGAATGGTGGGTTACACCGACAAGTGTTGGACACAATACACACATCCGAAGAGATAAGAGACCTAAGTGACACTACATACCTCAAACGGTGGTGGGGATCGGGACATCTCTCCGTGGTCCTGAAAGAGGGAGCAGAGGCGCTCCTGTGATATGGAAGACAGCAAATGTAGTCTCAATGTTTAAAACGGAAGACGGACATGTAGGGATAAACTACAGACCAGTGCACTGGCAGTATAGTATGTAAAGTCATGGAGAAGATTATTAGAACAGTGTGGAGCAACCTAGGAAAGGGGATTGAGCTTATTACACGATAACCAACACGGATTTCATGGAAAGAAATCCTGTGTCCACAAACCTCTGGAGTTTAATGATAGATGATGGAGGAATAGACATGAGTGAAAGTGGTATGTAGTATTGCATTTTCAGGCTGTAAGGAACGCTTTCAACATAGTTCCACACAAGAGCTTAGTGCAAAAGCTAGAGGATACGGCATGTATAATAGGAAACGTACTGCAGTTGATCAGAGAATACTAACAGGAAGGCAAAATGGAGTCATGGTATATGACGAGGTGCGAGTGTGGGCGCCTGAGACGATCGGTCTCAGTACTAGGAACGTTGCTGTTTCTGGTATAAGTGATGGGTTGTGTCTGTTTTTCAGGTGATGTGAATCTAATGAGAAAAGAATTCAATCAGGACGAGGATTCAGGCAGGACCAGAAAGGGATTCTGGACATGCTGCCAAGCTTGTCCACAACTGGGTCTGGAGTTTAACCACACCAATTGTAAAAACCTCTGAAGACTGGGAAATTCCCCCCTCCCCCCCCCCCCCCCCCCCCCCCCCCCCCCCACACCCCCCCCCCCCACCCCCCCCCCCCCCCCCACCAAGACACCCCCCCCCCCCCCCCCCCGGACGCCAGCCCCCAGATACAGGCTAAAGGAACCAAAGATGGAAACATCACTAAGGAAAGAATCTTTGGTTTACGTATATATGAGCCACATTTGAGGCGCACATCAACCAAATAACTACTGAGCATATGGATTAGGCGCCTGTAAACCTAGAATAGTGTTTTTCGACATCCTACAGGCCTATGGAGTATGCTGCTTGGTTTGGAACCCACATCTGGTCATACATGTCAGGCAATTAGAAGAAATTGCCAAAAAAATATGCAACAGGGAATAGTCCCAGAGTAAAGGGTTATGGTCCTACGAGGAGACGTTTAAGGGAAATCGACCTGTGACACTGGAGGAGAGGAGGGAGGGGGAGGACATGAAACAAAACTAATAAATAATGAGTGGAATTGACAAGTGTGCATAGGAACTGGATATTTCAGTGATGGTACACAGCCACTTGGGGTTACAATTGGAAAGTTGGAAGATTCACATGAATCATTGGGAGTTAGGATTGAATTTCTTCAATCAAGGATGTTGTCAGGAAGTGGAACAGTCTTAAGAGTGATGTGCAGGCAGTATCCATACATTGCTTTAAGAAGATGGAGCAGGGGAAAGAGTAGACGAGTAGCGTCAGTGAGAGGCTATGGCCAGGAGTAATGACTCGATCCCTACAACCCCTATTAGGTGAGTACAGACTACACTCCCAAAAAAAAAATAGAAAAATTGGTTGGAAATAGCTGTAAGGGAACAGGGATAAGTTGGTCCGAGAGGAAGCAGGAACGTCAGTGGAACAATGACGAGGACTGAAGGGGGGAGGGAAGGAGCAAAGGAATTCTCTTGAGGAAAAATGCCAGGGCCCACCAGGAAGTCTTGGAAGACAATAAGTTAAAAGCTAAAGAGTTACTTATATCAGAACCAGAAGAGTTGTAGACGGGAACAAAAAGGTGCGGCGGGGAGAATTAGAGAGAGAGAGAGAGAGAGGGGGGGGGGAGAAAGAGAGAGAGGGGGAGGGGAGAGAAAGAGAAGAGAGAGAGAGAGAAGAGGAGAGAGAGAGAGGAGTCCTTATGCCTCAGTGCCCTACTTCCTCGGGGACAGGCCCCCGTACATGCCTTACACACCCACCACCTCAAGCTGACCACGTCATGAGAGCCAGTCTATCACATCCTCTCGGCCAACATTAGAGGTTTTGTTACTAATGTTGGAGAGCTCACACCAACATTTTTGGGGAAAACTCGACGTCCCGACATGATAGCTGTTTTTGAAACATTTTTGGACGAACAGGACTCCAGAAAATTTTGCAAGAATTGCTGCTATGCCTCATGGATGAGAAGAGACAGGCAAGGGCAAGGAGGAGGTGTTGCTCTGTGTTCTCTTAAAGTGACATGCCCAATACATTGATGTTGCCATCCCTACTCATCTTGAAATGATGTTCTTCAAGCAAAGCATAAACACTAGTACCTCTGTACTAGCATGTGCAATGTAAACCTCGTGGAAACATGCAGACCCATCAACTTCCAAATGGAAAATGTGGACTCCCTTCCTGCTACAACACAACTGTCAACTTGTCATAATTGTTGGTGACTTCAACCAACACCTTGAAACAGAGGGACTTTGATGACCTTCTTGCAGTTTCTGACATGAGAAATTTGGGTTTGATTTCCCTACTCAAAACTCTGGCTCCTTCCTTGATCCAGTAGTGAGTGATCCTAGCAGAAGTTATAGTCACTTGTCAACCCCTGGGCTACGTTGATCATCTGACCATAAGGCTGGTTTAAACGAAAATTAAGATCCCAACAGAACGAGGTGAGGATTTCCACACGCACAACGTGGCAAATGGTGAAGAGGTAATTGCCGAGCCCCCTTTGCTGCTAGCTCGCCACCACCAATTGGAATGTTTCTTCCCCAAAGGGGGATGCTGACAACCAAGTGAAAGCCTTCACTAGACACATCCTTAATCTACAACAACAACACATTCCTCACCGGCAATATGTGACGAAGCCTACAGATCACCCTTTGGGTTTGGCTTTCATTGTAGAGAGGCTGCACGCTAAGTAAAAGGGCATGGCGTAGTATCCTACATCCACATCCTACCACCTATAACGGGAACTTGCACAGGCAACCTGTAAGCATATGGGTGACATTCAAAAGTGGGCTATTGCTAAATAGGAGATGGACACAAGAAGAAAGCAAGCATCAGGTAGGGTAGGCTCCAAAACCTGGCGGTCCCTGGTCAAGGACAGACACGGTTATCTGCCTGATGAACTCATTCCACCTCTAAATCGACGGGTTTGGGAATCACCTCTACTACAGTCAAGAGAAAGAGGACCTCTTTGCCGGACACTGCTACCAAAATGCAAGTTCCTGATCCAGCAAGGGACCCTCCTTGGCTAGCTGCAAGAACTGTGTCAAAACTGTCAGTGGTGACAGTAAGGCAGGAAGAGGTGCACTTCCTTCTTAAATTGCTTGACCAAGAAAAGGCTGTGGGCCCAGACAAGTTGAGCCCAAGATTGCTGAAAGATGTCAATCAGCTAGCAGCCCCTTTTAACTCGCATCTTTCAGCACTGCCTAGCACAGTGTAAATGGCCTTCTCTGTGGAAAGAGGCAAATGTAGTCCCTGTTCACAAAAAGAAGAGCAGAGCAGAAAGCAGCAACTGCAGACCAATGTCACTCCTGTTAATCACTGGAAAGATCCTTCAGACAATAATCTCAAGACAAATGACAGAGTTTTTTGACTACCACTCACTACTTGTGATCGTCAATATGGCTTCAGGAAAGGTTACCTGCTGCTGATCTGTTGTTAAACCTCTCTACTAAATGGCACCAGTCCTGGATGAATCCAAAGTCAGCTGTGTGGTACACGGAATTGCTGTTGCTTTCGACTGGGGTTGGGCAACAAGGGCCTCTTAGCAAAACTGCAAGCTCTGAGAATTGCAGGCTCTACGCTATGTCTCCTCAGTGATTACCTTCATGGTAGATCTCTAAGGGCAATTCTCAATGGAACAGAATCAGCAAGACATCCTATTGGGCAAGTGTTCCACAAGGAAGCGTGCTGGGACCATTGTTATGGAATGTCTACTTCCAATGACCTTCTTCTCACCCCCAAAATCCCATGCATATGCGATGACTGTACAATGACATTTACTTATTCAAGAGAAGAAATGCCAGCTGCTCTAAGCTACATCAATCACCAGCTAAGAGCTATTCCAGCTTGGGGAAATAGATGGCAAGTAACATTTGCACCTGAGAAAACACAAATGATGATATCTAGGCACCAAGATGGTAATGCCGGTGCAGTAGTAAGGATGAATGGGAGGGTGTTGGCACCTGGAGAAGAAGTTGATATCCTTGGGGTGAAATCTGACTCCAAACTGACCATGAAAAAACCACGTTGTAAATCTGGCAAACAAGGCAGCCAGGAAGCTTACAGCACTTCGCCATATCTCACATCTGCTTGACAGTAGGGGTTGCAAGATTTTGTACGAGGCACAAGTATGTTCACAGCTTGAGTATGCTCCACTTTCTTGTGTGTGCGCTTTGCTGTCCTTTCTCCCAAGCTTTCTTCTTTACTTTAGCAGTAAAGCAGATCACTGTCTGACCTCTTGGGTTATCCCCAGGTTCCCCTCACTGTGATGCTATGTATGGCAATGCAGGCACAGTACCTGTGCCTGCCTGAACTAACTAGCTTGCAGTATAGATGTATTTGTCCTGGCCTGTGCGCCTTGTGCTACTCTGATGTGTGTGATGTGTCCCTTTCCAGTTACTCCCATTTAATAAGCGTTGAGTGCTCTATAATGATATTCAGCTCTCCAGAGCAGGGTTTTAGGACCCTCAGCTATCAGTGTTTGCAGGGCCAGACCCAGTCCCGACATACAACCATAAAAGGCTCTATATGTTACTTGGCTCCTGGGTCCCGTGTAGTTGCCGCTGCTCGATGCCTGCACAGTTACGTGCTTGTTTCCCCACTTTCCTGTAGGCACTGTAGTCACTAGTTCAGCCAACGTTCTTACTCACTCACTGTATTTATCGACACATCTATGCTTTGTGTGTGTGTATGTGTGTGTGTGTGTGTGTGTGTGTGTGTGTGTGTGTACTCACCTAGTTGTACTCACCTAGTTGAGGTTGCGGGGGTCGAGTCCGAGCTCCTGGCCCCGCCTCTTCACTGATCGCTACTAGGTCACTCTCCCTGAGCCGTGAGCTTTATCATACCTCTGCTTAAAGCTATGTATGGATCCTGTGTGTGTGTGTGTGTGTGTGTGTATGTGTGTGAGTGTATGTGTGTGTGTGTGTGTGTGTGTGTGTGTGTGTGTGTGTGTGTGTGTGTGTGTGTACTCACCTAATTGTGGTTGCATGGGTCGAGACTCAGCTCCTGGCCCCACCTCTTCACTGATCGCTACTGGGTCCTCTCTCTCTCTGCTTCCTGAGCTTTGTCATACCTCTTCTTAAAACTATGTATGGTTCCTGCCTCCACTATTTCACTTGCTAGGCTATTCCATTTGCTGACAACTCTATGACTGAAGAAATACTTCCTAACGTGTGTGTGTGTGTGTGTTGTGTGTGTGTGTGTGTGTGTGTGTGTGTGTGTGTGTGTGTGTGTGTGTACTCACCTAGTTAATCACCTAGTTGAGTTTGCAGGGATCGAGTCCGAGCTCCTGGCCCCGCCTCTTCACTGGTCGTTACTAGGTCACTCTCCCTGAATCATGAGCTTTATCCTACCTCTGCTTAAAGCTATGTATGGATCCTGCCTCCACTACATCGCTTCCCAAACTATTCAACTTACTGACTACCCCTGTGGCTGAAATACTTCCTAACATCCCCTGTGATTCATCTGTGTCTTCAACTTCCAACTGTGTCCCCTTGTTACTGTATCCCAAACTCTGGAACATCCTGCCTTTGGGCCGCCTTGTCAATTCCTCTCAGTATTTTGTATGTCGTTATCATGTCCCCCCTATCCCTCCTTTCTCCAGTGTCGTCAGCTTGATTTCCTTAACCTCTCCTCGTAGGATATCCCTCTTTGCCCCTGGGACTAGTCTTGTTGCAAACCTTGCACTTTCTCTAGTTTCCCTTTACGTGCTTGGCTAGGTGTGGGTTCCAAACTGGTGCCGCATACTCCAATATGGGCCTAACGTACACGGTGTACAGGGCCCTGAACGATTCCTTATTAAATGTCGGAATGCTGTTCTGAGGTTTGCTAGGCGCCCATATGCTGGGGAGCAGTTATTTGGTTAATGTTGCGCTTCAGGAGATGTGCCTGGTGTTATAACTCCCCCAAGATCTTTTTCCTTGAGTGAGGTTTGTTGTCTTTGGGCCCCCTAGACTGTACCCGTCTGAGGCTTCTTTGCCCTTTCCCAATCTTCATGACTTTGCACTTGGGGGGATTGAACTCCAGGAGCCAATTGCTGGACCAGGTCTGCAGCCTGTCCAGATCCCTTTGTAGTTCTGCCTGGTCCTTCGATCGAGTGAAAATTCTTCTCTCATACTTCACGTCATCTCAAACAGGGCCCACCTCAGAGTCTATTCCTTCCGTCATGTCATTCACAAATACCCGAAACAGCACTGTCCTAGGACTGACCCCCTGTGGGACCCCGCTGGTCACAGGTGCCCACTCTGACACCTCGCCCCGTACCATGACTCGCTGCTGTCTTCCTAACAAGTATTCCCTTATCCATTGTAGTGCCTTCCCTGTTATCCCTGCTTGGTCCTCAAGTTTTTTGCACTAATCTCTTGTGTGAACTGTGTCCAAAACGCCTTCTGCAGTCCAAGAATATGCAACCCACCCACCCCTCTCTTCTTTGTCTTACGCTCTCATCATGTCATAGAACTCCAGTAGTTTGTGACACAGGATTTCCTGTCCCTGAAACCATGTTGGCTGCTGTTGATGAGATCATTCCTTTCTAGGTGTTCCATCACTCTTCTCCTGATAATCTTCTCCATGATTTTTCATACTAAAACATGTCAGTGACGCTGGTCTGCAGTTTAGTGCTTCATGTCTGTCTCCTTTTTTGAAGATTGGGACTACATTTACTGTCTTCCATGCCTCAGGGAATCTCCCTGTTTCGATAGGTGAAATTGAATATTGTTGTTAGGGGTACACATAGCGCCTCTCCCGCTCCCTCTCTCAGACCCATGGAGAGATGTTTTTCTGGGCCCCCTTGCCTTTGAGTATCTATCTCACGCAGAAGCCTCTTCACTTCTTCCTCGGTTGTGTGCACTGTGTCCAGCACTTGGTGGGGTGTGCCCCACCTCTCCGTCTTTCTGGAGCCCCTTCTGTCTCCTCTGTGAACACTTCTTTGAATCTCTTGTTGAGTTCCTCACATACTTCATGGTCATTTCTTGTTGTCTCTCCTCCTTCCTTCCTTACCTGATTACCTGGTCTTGATTGTTGTTTTCCTCCTGATTGGTGTTAAAGTTTTTGGGTCCGATTTGGCTTTCGCTGGTATGTTGTTTTCATATTGTCGGTTTAGCATCCCTTCTTATCCGTGCAAAATTCGTTTCTGGCTGGGTGACTTCCCTTTCCTTATTCTCCTGGGTCCTTTGCCTTCTAATATTCCCTTCCATTCCCTAGCCACACTTTGTTTTTGCCTCCCCGCACCTTTGGGTGAAAAACCATGGGCTTTATCCTGGCTTTTTTTCATTATTTCTGTTACCCTTGGTACAAACCTCCCCTTCCCCAGCCTCCTTGCATATTGTTGCTACATATTCCATCATCTCATTAACTGGCTTTCCCCCTGCCAGTTTCTCTATCCCACTGAACCCCGTTCAGGAAAGTTCCTCATTCCCGTGTAGTCCCCTTTCTTGTAGTTTGGCTTTAATTTCGTCCTGGCCTTCCTGCTTCTCCCTTTCCCCTTGTAGCTCTACTGTGTATTCGAAGCTTAAAACCACATGATCGCTTGCCCCAAGGGGGCTTTCATATGTGATGTCCCGATATCTGCACTACTCAAGGGCAATACTAAGTCCATCTTGCTGGTTCATCCTCTCCTCTCTCTCTTGTAGTGTCCCTTACGTGTTGGTACTGAATTTTCCAGTACCAACCTCCATCATCTTAGCCCTCCATGTATCTTGGCCCCCATTTTGGCTCCAAATTCTCCCAATCAATCTCCTTGTGGTTAAAGTCACTCATGATCAGGAGCTTTGCCCTGCATGCATGAGCTCTTCTGGCCACTGCACCCAGTGTGTCAACCATCGCTCTATTGCTCTCGTCGTCTCTTGCCTTTGGCCTCCTGCTGTCTGTGGTGGGTTAATACATCACTGCTATTACCACCTGGGACCTCCAAGTGAAGCGTTCCTGCTATGTAATCACTTTTTTCTCTGCTGTCTCCTCTCTCCCAGCTCATCAAAATTCCAGCGATTTTTGATCAGCAATGCCACTCCTCCACCCCCCCTCCCTGTTCCCTCTGTCTTTCCCTCAGGATCTGGTATCCCGTTGGAAAGATGGCATCTGTTATCATACCTTAAGCTTAGTTTCTGTGGAGCTATGATGTCCATTTGATGCCTCTTTGACTCTTTTGTGCCATTTCCTCCCACTTATTTTTATTCCATCAGCGTTTGTGTACCATACCTTAGTTTCCTTTCCAACACTGTGGTTTGGGGGCCTGTGAGGGTGGGAGACCTGGTAGCATACTGTGGGATTCTATTGTTGGGTGTTGGGTGGGAAACTGTGTGGGCATGCAAAGAGTACGTAACCTTTATTCAGGCTGTCTCCCACAACCAGGGGAAAAAAGGGGACTAAGAGTTGACGATGGAGCCTCGCGTTCAACTAGTAACCAGGTTCCAGCCAATAAAAGATGGTTTTGGCAATCGCACAGGTTTTTGTGGGTACCACTCTCCTGTCTGCCCTTGTCATTTCCATTCAGAGCTGGTTGAAGCACGGTCTGCCTTGCTTACCGTGGAGCGCACTAAAAACCTATCACTGTACCTAGTGAAATATAGTGTACATATTGCTGTTCTAAATTGGTGAAGGATAATATAAGTCAAAACTTTTCTGCTGTGTTTATTTTGCTCCCTTTACACCCGGGATAACAGCCATTGGACTCCTGGTTTGTAATAGGGGTAGCCTGTCCGAGAGCTGAGCTGGACTTAGAGAAAGGGTTTGAGCCTAGGGTGAAGCTGGTAGCAGAAACATTGTGCAGTTTGCTGTCGGGTTATTGCATTAGTTTTTGCCAACGCTTTACAAATTTTGCGTGTCAGTTATTTTGGGCTAGGGTCAGCCTTGCTATTGTGTTGATCGTTCAACAGCTCGCTACTAGCTTGTTGGGTGGTGCTCGCTTTCGCTACGGTCAGTCTTGTAGAACAGTGTGTAGCTTGCTGTCTGGCTTTTGCTTTACAAATTTTGCGTCAGTTGCTACACCTGTTCGGTGTGAAGATTTGCAGTCAGCTTTGCTATTGCGTATCCACCTTGTATGCGTTTTTCTGCAATCGTACTGTGCAAGCTAAGCGTGTTCTGCAAATAAACGTGTTACCTGGGTATTCGCAATCGTACTGTGCATAGCTAAGCGTGTTCTGCAAATAAACGTGTTACGTTTGGGGTATTCTGCAATCGTACTGGGCCGGCATATACTTTGTATAACTTCCCAAAAATTGTCCCTACAGCGTTGTTGGCAAATTGTTCGTTCCATTGGCATTAATTACGAACGCACTCTCACAGCTGCGCAACTGCGTTCACTGATTACTGACAAACTTCGAGAAGAAGAGAGGCACATCGGGACTCCCTCCCTTTACGGGAGCTGGGGAAAAAACTACTATGATCTCGCAGGAGGAAGATGATATATCAACGGAGCAAAATAGTCAGTCTAGTGCACGGGTTGTCTCAAGGGAATCAGCGGCGTTGGCAATTGAACTGGCAAAAATCAATCTTGAGCAGCCCTGGGGAACAGAGAGCATTTGCAGCAAAAGGAGAATTTGATAGGGAAAGAGAAAGGAGGCAGTTTTCGCATTCTGTAAAAGATTTTAGTTTACAGAAAGCAGTTCAGCTTGTTCCCCGCTTCAATGAGGCCGAACCAAACAATTTCGAAAGCTTCGAAAATCACCCTCGAGATTTGAGGTGGCCGCAACAGCATTGGCATCGTTGGTTCACACAGCATTGCTTGGTAAGGAACAGGAATTTACGTCAGTGTTAAATGACACTGAATTTTCTGATTATCAAGTAGTAAGACCACAGTTTTTTGGGGGCATATACCTGTATGCCAGCTAAATATTGTAAATTATTTAAATTAGACAGGCGACAGCTTGGTCAATCCCTGTTGAATTTTGTGCGACAGCAGACCAAAGCTTTTAACCAGCTGGTATAAAGCAAGTGTGTCGCTACTTTTGAGGGTCGGTGCAGCTTATTCTGATTGACAACCTTCTGGAGTCTGTGGGACCAGAGGTTCGAGTCTTTCTGCAGGATCGTGACTTAACCACTGCATGGAGGCAGCCAGGGTTTGGGTGATACCTTCGAAACTAACCGCTCCTTGTCCGAGCTCGCCCGCTCTCTTTTCAACAGCCTTGCATGAGCCAGAGATCTTCAACCTTGGAGAATGAAGTGCCAGCCGGAGGGAGAACGTCTACGTCAGCCAACTAAGTCACCTGGTGAGCCACGCTTCTCAACTTATGGTCCACCTGCTGAGAGACAAACTACTCAACATGGGGCATCTCGACAGCAGTTTTTCAGGGAGATGTCAGCCAGAACGACACCAGTTGCAAACGTCAGCGGGAGTAAAGGGCAAGCCTGTCGTCTGCTTCCTCTGTAACAAAGTACATTACATCCGTCCCAACTGCCCCCACAAACCCCAACCTATTGGGAAAACTCTAATATCCCTAGTAACATGTCCCCGAAGAAGTAGAAAAAGGGATGACCCCTTATTATTGTAAGAGTCTTATTTCCCTTCAGGAAAAAATCAGAAACAACTGAAGTCAAAACTTTTAGAGATACTGGAGCATATTACTCACTTAAAAAGGGAATATTAAACCTTTCAAAACATTTCCCTTGAATTCCTCTTTTTTTAATTGGAAGCATTTGGAGGAGCTATATATTCTGTCCCTTTCCCATAAAATTTTTGTACAGTGCAAATTTTACACTGGGTACTTCGCTGTGGGTGTATCCGAAGGATTCCCCATGAAAGATGCCATGTTATTAAACTGGGTAATAACATTAACTACTGCTAGAGTGTGTCCTGAACCTATAATGATTAATTTTTCCCTCCGATTTGGCCATAACCGGGCAACATCCCAAGGGTTTTTCTGGCGAAAATTGACCAAATCCTTGGACGACTCCGATCTCGGAATAGCCACGTTGTTTTAACGAGGCACACTGGCCGAGCCTCGTAAATCAAGTGAACAGACCCCGACAAGCCTTCCTATTCCCAGGTGCAGGTTTGGGCCAGATATCTCTGTTTCCATGCCCGAGGGATTTGTCCTTCCGGGAGGAACAACGAAAGAACCCTTCTTTAAAATTCGTTTTTCATGCAGCCATAGGTAAAAATCCTCTTTGGATAAACTGGTCAAGTATGAACTTAAAAACAATTATTTGATCTGCACTGAGACGGGTTAAGGAGATAGAGGGCCGGCAATTGTCTGACAGGTTAGTAGTTCCAACAAAGTTTAGGACCTCAAATTTTAAAATATAGCTCAAATACTTCATTAGGAGGTCACTTAGGAATTACAAAAACCCCTTTTATAGAATCACAAAAAAATTTTATTGGCCAAAATTAAGGCAGGATGTGAAGAATCATATCCGGTGTTGCCGAGAAAAGTCAGCAAGTAGGGGAAACCCCGGACATTCCATTAAACCTGCACCTCTGCAGCCTATACCCGCTGATGGAGAACCTTTTGCAGATTTAATTATAGATTGTGTAGGTCCACTGTCTAGGTCAAAGTCGGAAAATCAGTATTTATTTACCATTATGGCTAGATTAACCAGATATCCTGAAGCAATTCCCATGCGCAGTATAATACTAAAGCTATTCTCAAAGCTTTAACAAAATTTATTTCTTGTTTTGGCATTCCTAAAACTATTCAAAGTGATCAAGGTACTAACTTCACTGCCAAAGCATTTAGGGAAGCATTAACTAGGTTAGGGATAATCCACAACTTATCCACTGCCTATCATCCTCAGTCCCAAGGCGCCTTGGAAAGATTCCATCAGACGTTAAAAACCATGATGAGAACTTTTTGCATGCATTTTCCTACAGACTGGGATGAATCACTACCTTTGTTGCTGTTCTCAGTACGAGAGACGGGGCAAGAGCCCAAACCGGCATAATCCGTTTAAGCTGATTTTTGGGCACAATGTAACGAGGTCCTCTCCGGGTGCTCAAAGAAGGATGGAGGGGGAAGAAGACTTTAGCTCAAACACCTCTAAAAACCCTTCTTCAAGGTTGCAGGTGGCACGTCAGTTAGCCAAGGCTAACCTAAAGACAGCTCAAAAATAAAAATGAAACAGAGGTATGACAAAGTCAACAATTCCCCGCCTCCTTTCCATCCAGGGACAAGGTGTTGGTGCAGGAACCTATACCTGCCACACCGTAAGCTAGATTTACGGACCTAGGGAAATTGTAAGTAAATTATCTGATGTAAATTATTTTGTAGTTCCTCTTGATAAGACCTCAAAAACTAAAACCTACCACATTAATCAGTTAAAATCTTTTCATACACCAGATAAAAGTCCCAGTAATGACTCTGTCCTCTACCCTCTGAGGACGACTCTGATTCTTTGCACTCTATTCTGAAATTAATGTTAAACTTTTAAACTCTGTCCTCCTCAGGACCCTAGCTCGTTAATGGTGGGACTATCTGAAACGCAAGTAACAAGTTTAAGTGAGCTTCTACAGTCATACCCTAATGTTTTTTCGGATGTGCCGAAAAAATGTACGTTAGGTTATCATGATGTAGATGTGGGAAAACTCTAAACCTATTAAACTCTCCCCCTACAGAGCTAATCCTGAAAAGCAGAGGCTACTTCAGCAGGAAGTAGAATTTCTGTTAGAGCATGGTTTAGTGGAGGAGTCATCTAGTCCATGGGCTTCACCGTGCATCCTTGTTAAAAAAGCTGATGGAGAGTTTCGTATGTGTACAGACTACCGTAAGGTAAATGAGGTCACAATCACAGATGTTTACCCTCTCCTCGTCTGGATGATGTAATCGACTTTGTAGGTAAGGCTACTTTTGTGTCCAAGTTAGATCTCCTTAAAGGTTACTATCAGGTACCTTTAACGGATTAGGCGAAGGAAATCTCTGCCTTCGTAATTCCAGGAGGTCATTATCAATATATAGTTACCCCCTTCGGAATGAAAAACTCCCCCTCTTCATTCCAGAAACTTATCCATCAGGCTATTAAAGGACTTGAAGGCATGGCAGTGTACCTGGATGATATTGTTGTGGTGTCTGATACTTGGGATCAACACCTATTAGACTTAAGGCTCTTTTTGAGACCTTTCAGAGTTCCCATTTAACTGTTAATTTATCTAAGTCTTCCTTGGCCAGGCCACTGTTACTTTCTAGGCCATGAAGTAGGTAGTGGTAAGTTGCTCCTAAACTTGCTAAAGTTCTTGCCATTAAAGATTAATCCAGTTCCTCAAGATAGGAAATATCTTCAACGTTTCCTAGGCATGATAGGATTTTACAGAAGATTCTGTAAGAATTTTCTCAGATATGTAGCCCCTCTTACCTCTCTTACCAGTCACAAAGTTCCCTTTAATTGGACCTCCAGAATGTCAAAGTGCTTTTGATAAAGCAAAAAGATTTATTGTGTACTGAGCCCATTCTTTTGTCTCCAAGACTTCTCCAAACCTTTTTCATTACAGTTGATGCTTGTGAGTCTGGGGTTGGGGCAGTACTATTGCAAAACGAGAATGAGAGTTGCAGCCTGTAGCATACTTTTCAGCCAAGTTCCAGCCGCATCAGGGGGCTTACTCTACCATTGAAAAAGAAGCCCTCGTGCTGGTACTGGCTTTGGAGCATTTTCGATGTTTATGTGGGCCAGACATCGCAGGTGGTCACCGTCTACAGTGATCACAATCCTCTATTATATCTCCAAACCATGAAGAACCACAACACAAGCTAATGCACTGGGCTTTAAGACTGCAACCCTACTCTCTCAGAATTAAATTTATATTCCCGGGCAAAGAAAATATGTTGGCAGACTCTTTATCTAGAGTCTAACTATATTATTTAATGGTATATTAGGTTAGGATGTTGGGTTACTTGTGATAACCCCTTCCAAGCTCTTTCTTTTTTTTTTCCCCTGGGTGGGGTTTTTTTTTTAGTTAGGGATGTGGGCTAACCGTCCCCCCAGTATCTTGGACCTAAGCTAGCCTGACTGTCTGCTGTCTCGCTCTGAGTTTAGAATTTGGCTTTTTTTGTCACGAGAAAAGCTGAGCTCTATCTAAAGTTGGAGGGTTGAGAGGAAAGGCGGTCTCATTTTTTTGTGCCATAGTAGCACGGTTACCACTGGGAGGTGGCAGCCTAATCCTGAGCCTTCTCAGGGTGGTGGTGTGGCAGCAAAGAGTACATAGCCTTTATTCGGCGCATGTGCACACCCTCATTTACGGGCGTGTGTGGCATGCAAAGAGTATGTAAACCTTATTCGGGCCCAAATCTCCCCCCAAACCAGTAAACCAGGTGACTAAGAGTTGACGATGGGCCCCATCTTCAACTAGTACCCGGGTTCCAGCCAATAAGAAGATGGTTTTGGCAATTGCAGAGGTTATGTGGGTACCACTCTACTGTCTGCCCTTGTCATTCCCATTCAGAGCTGTTAAAAGCACGGTCTGCTCTCTTGTGGGTTCTATTTTGCCTTGGTTACCGTGGAGTGCACTAATAACCTATCACTGTACATAGTGTACATAAATTGCTGTTCTAATTGGTGAAGGATAATATAAGTCAAAACTTTTCTGCTGTTTTTATTTTGCTCCCTTTACACCCAGGATAAAAAGGCCATTTGGACTTTCCCGGGTTGTAATACTGTGGGGATGGATTTTATGGTGTTGGGGGGGTGTGATAGGTTGTGGGGGTTCTGAGGATGGTTGTGTGTGTGCTTGCCCTTGCTGCTTTATTCTGCTCTGACTGGCCTCTGCTGGTTCCTTCCTTGTCTCCTTTCCTAGCTCCTTTCGCTTTTTTGTCCTCTCCCTCACTGCTGTCGTTCTGTTTGGGGTTCTGTCTCTGTCTAGGAATACCCTCTTGTACTCTTCTGAGTATTTCAACCATGGTTTCTCTTTAAGGATCCTGTTTTTGCACTGTTTCTGTCCTGAGAATCAGCTTAATTGGTCGGTTTCTCACTTCGAGTACCCCCCTATTCTCTGAAAATTTACAATCTCGTCCATCTCTTCTTCACCTATTTCCGTGATGATTTTCCTCACTCTCCTTTCTGCCTGCCTGCCTTTCAGTGTGCGTCCTTTCCTCTCTCTCCTGAAGCCCATGGATAAACATTTATTTTGCCCTTTCCTCCTCCCATTGCCTTTACCCTCTGTGACTCTGGATCCTGTCTTATGTGGTCATTTTCTCCCTTGATTTTTCCATGGTTCTTGGTAGCATGATTGTGCCTCAGCATTCGACCCATCATCCTCTCCATCTGCACCCACTGTTTTCCCCTTCAC
>NC_069401.1:102300674-102377145 GCF_026875155.1 Cherax quadricarinatus | reverse complement strand
CAGTAAGTGGAATTTTTGGGGAACGATGTAGGGGAGGCAGATCCATAAAGCTTTAAAAGCAGGGGTACATAAAGCTCACGGCTCAGGAAGTGACCTAGTAGCGACGTAAAGAGGGGGGGCCCTGGAGCTGGGACTCGCCCCCCGCAACCTAAACTAGGGGAGTAAAACAGGTGTAACCATAGCTGTGTCAAACAGAAAGCAGAGGCTAAATACTCGGGATGGCGTGAAGGGGGAATAAAGTTGATATTGCATGTTCCACCCTTTTTCTGACAGACACAGTATTAAGGAAATCCTACTCCAAGCCCTCGGAACTGGTCTTGTGAATCGGTCTGAGAGAAACACTCCGGGGAATAAAATGAACACTAGTGTAATGAAACACGGGCTTAAAGGACGAAACAGGTCTGGTGAGTGAAACACGGCTGAGAAGCACTGGTCTGAGTGAGTGAAGCACGGGTTTGATGAGTGAAGCAGGGTCTGATGAGGAAGCACTGGTCTAATGAGTAAAAGCACGGGTCTGAGTGAGTGAACCCTGGTCTGAGTGATGAAACACGGGTCTAAGTAGTAAAAGCATGTCTAGTGAGTGAAACACTGGTCGGGAGTGAGTGGAAGCACTGGTCTGATGATAAACAGGGCTGAGTGATGGACACTTTTTCCGGGAGTAAAAAGCACTGGCCCTAAATATGAAACACGGGTCTGAGTGAGGAAACGGGTTTTCTAGTGGGGAACACTGGCCGGGTGAGTGAAACCGGGTTGAGGAGTGAAGCACTGGCTAAATATGAAAACGGGCTGAATAGTAAAAAACCCTGGTCTGGTGGGGGGAACACTGGTCTAAAAAGCGATTAAACACGGGCCTGAGTAAACAGGGCTAGTGAGTGAACCGGTCTGAGTGGTGAAAAACGGGCCCGGGGAGAAAAAAACACGGGTTGATGATGAGCACTGGCTGGTAAAACACGGGTCTGAGTGAGTGAGACACGGTCTGAGTAAAACCTGGTCTAGGAGTGAGACACTGGCCTGAGTAAAAACTGGTCTGAGTGATGAGACCGGGTCGAGTGAGTGAAACACTGGTCTGAGGAGAAAACACTGGCTGATAGTGAACACTGGCCTGATTTAAAACACGGGTCTGAGTGATGAGCACTTTGAGTGGTGAAAAACAGGCTAGGATAAAACAGTCTGAGTGATGAGACACGGGTCTAGAAAAACACGGGTCTGAGGGGAGCACGGCCTATAAAACACGGGTTGAGTGAGTAAAACCGGGTCTGGTGAGTGAACAGGGTCTGAGTGGGGAAGCCTGGCTGAAGGGTGAAAAAAGGGTCAAATGATAAGCACTGGTCAATGAGTAAAAGCCTGGTCTTGATGAAAACACAAAACACAGGTGTCATCATCAACCTCGCAAAAGATATAAAAGAACATAGTAATAAAAAAAAAGAAAAAAGAATTGAGACACTTACAGAAGCTTATTTGGGTTAAAAACACGAGTCAAAAAGGTAAGAAGCTACATTTAAAGCGCATTCCCCTACGAGGGAAGCCCCAGCTAACTCTGCAGTTCTTTACTTCCATATCGCATAAAATAAAAAATTTTAAATAAAAATTATTTTTACCTTTTTTCCTGTGAAGGATCATGATATAAATTTTTCGCACCGGGCCACCCCCCGAACAGGTTAACTCGATAAAGAAGAAAACTGTTTACTTGGGGTAACTAGTAACCCTTAGTACTAGAGGGGCTAGTAACCTCCTATTTACTAGGGGTTACTAACCATTTGCTCCTGGCATTTTAGTCGGCTCTTAAGACACGCATGGCTTACGCAGGAAGTTTTCTTTTCCACTCCCATCATGGAGATGAAAGGAAATAAATAAGAACAAGAAAACTCTGTTGGGTGTGTATACATATACGTGTACATGAATGTGTTGTGTGACCAAAATATATGAAGAAGGTTTAAGATGTACCTGTTATCTTACATGTTTACTGGTCAGAAAGAAAAGAAACCAGCAAAGCTACCATTGTGTGAAACAATTACAGGTTTCCATTTTACACTCACTTGGCAGGAGTTTCTTCCTGGGTGGTAATAATATAAGTATTATAAGGTAAGGTAATAGTTAACATTGTGTATACAAATACAAAATAATACTAATGCACGCCATACAATACATGAAGCGTTGCACAGATTATTATTATTATAATCAAAAAGAAGCGCTAAGCCACAAGGACTATACAGCTACCAGCGTTGCACAGAAGAAACGAGAAAACTCCACAACTGTCAAAATCCAGGTTGACGAACGAATCGATTCCTTAATGTATCATCTGTTTTTTGAAAAGTATAAGTATTGCCTACTACCTCTGTAAGTTAGGCTCAGAGACCCATAACAAAATATGATAATTGGAGCTTTAAAGAGCTGATTTTCGTCCTTGCTTACGTTTTTTTTTTTTTTCATTATTTGAATGTGGCACTTTTTATTTTCTGCCACGCAATGCCTCAAAAATGATTTGAAAAAATGAGTAGAATTATATTACCCTGTATAAGTTTGTATGTCTGCGTATCGCACCGCAACTCCTTGACGATTGTAATCATGGGAAAAGTTTGTAGAGGGTTTAAACATTTTTCGCACCTGTTTCCCAACAATTTTCACCACAAAAAGACAAATCAGGTTTTGCTACATGTTTCGTGCTCCGTGGAAGAACGTTTTGTCTACGTGATTAATTTATCTACTCTGTGTTACTGTAATAAAATGCTGTACTTATCACACTGGTCATGCCGAACATGACCAGTCTGCAGAATCCACACGGGTTCAAAGGTAGCAGAGTCATCCTTGAGATGAAGTATTGAGTGATGAGTAGACTCTTGATGTGTGGAAGTGTTAAGTTCACTAGTTACGATGTACCTTCGGCAGCTGCTGCGCGCACCAATGACCAGTTACAATGTACCCTTAGCAGCTGCTGCACACACCAATGACTAGTTACAATGTACCAACAGCAGCTGCTGCACACACCACCACTAACTACAACTCTCACTAGTCACATGGATCAACTACTGAAGAACAATTACACAACTGCACAAGAGAGAACAAAACTATTAATGTAAGTACCTATTATATACAATGTTTCATTAAATATCTAGTGACGATATACGAGTCTTATTAAAATTTATATTTATGTACATAATTTACATAAAAGCACGCAGATAAAGAGGGCACTTTTAACATTTTGGCCGTGACGTAGCATCCACTATCACATTCAATGGACCTTAATTTGCTGAATATTAATTTATATAATAAAACATACTTTTTCTGTAGTGACTAAGCTCTTCTGATGAGGTACGAAGTTTAGCTGTAGCAACATAGTTCACAGATATCTGAAGAGAACAATTTAGCCTCCCTGCTAGTCAGCTAAGCGAGAGATGTTGCTATCTTAGACAATTTAGGACCAAATCTGCCATAATATCGTGATATATCGAGAAAAAGCTGCACTGCTTTCCTTTGCCTTTTAGCTGGAAACCGAGACATAACTCCTGATCTAGCTTGTACTGGTGTAACTTCACCCTGTACAATTATCTTAACTCAAGATGTTGAATCATAGCCTGATGGAGGATGATTTAGTTACCATATGACACAGGCACTTGTCAGTAGACACTTGGCATGTTCTGAATGTGTGAGAATGTGTTTGTGTGAGTTTGTGTTTGTGTGAGTTTTTTTTGTGTGTGTATGTGTATGTGTGTAAGTGTACTCAATTTTCTGTACTCACCTATTTGTGGTTACAGGGGTCGAGACACAGCTCCAGGCCCCGATTCTTCACTGATCACTAATAGGTCCTCTCCCTGCTCCGTGAGGGTTACCATACCTCGTCTTGAAACTATGTATGGCTCCTGCCTCCACTACGTCACTTGCCAGTGTGTGTGTTTGAGTATATGTGTGAATTTATGTTTGTGTATGTGTGCGCATGTATATTTGATGGAGGATGAGTCTAAGACTAGCAGTGTTGGGACACGAAAATATCACTGGAAGCCACACTTTAGAAGAGGGAACTGCAAAGGGTTGAGAGAATTCTTGACTGTAAATCAGAAAGATAAATGGAAGGAAAATCAGCAGACGATATGATGGATTACATGGTTGGTGAGTAGATAAGTTTAGGTAGGTGTGGTGACTATACAGTTGGTGATCTAGGGACCATATGGTTGATGGTGTGGTGAAAATACTGTTGTAATGACCATACAATTGATGGACTAGTGACCATACAGTTGATGTTCGAGTGACCAAAGTTTGTGTGGGGAAAAAATTTTTTGGGTTTTGGTTGATCATAATGATTGTGGTAATAGAGTTGATTTTGGTGAATAAGTTGGGGGGGTTATAAGTTTATGGGGCGGTAATAGATGTTTTTTGGTAATAATTTGGGTGTGTTGAAATAGAGTTGTAATTGGGGAATAGAGTTGATTGGGGGGTGAATAAATTGATGGGGGAGTGATAAGTTTTGGGGTATGAAATAAGTTGTGGTATGAATAAGTTGTGGGTAAAAAACTTAATGGGTTTTGGTGCCTAATTAAGGGGGTGGTATAACAGTATGATGTGGTGAAAAAAAGGTGATTGTGGTAAATAAATGAAAGGTTTTTGGAAATATTGGTGTGGTAATAAAATTTAGGTTGGTGGAAAAAAATTTTTGTGGTATTAGGGTGTGGGTGGTGAAATTTTTAATGATTTTTGGTAATAAAATGAAGGTGTGGTGAATCTTTTATTGTGGTAATAAAGTATGGGTTTTTGGTAAAAAAAAATTTTAATAAAAATTTAAATTTTTTATGTAAATAATTTTTTAATAATAAAATAATATTTTATAAATTTAATTATTTTATAATAAAAATTATTTTAATAAAAATTACCAATTTTAATAAATATTAATATTTTAAAATAATATTAATAAAATAATATTTTATTAATAATTTTTTAATACAACCCAATAATTTTTTTAAACCCCAAACCAATTAATAAAATTAAAAAATTTTAATTTTTTAATAACCCCCCATAATATTTTAAAAATAATATTTTAATAAAAATTTTAAATTTTTCCAATTATTAATAATTTTTCCAATAATAATAAATTTTTTAAAAATTAATTTAATATTTTAAAAATAATAATATTTAATAATAATAATTTTTAATAAAACCCCTAATAATTTTAAGTATAATAATATTTAAAAATAAAAGGGGAAAAATTAATTTTTTTAAAAAAATTTTTTAAAATAATCCCATTAATTTTTTAATACTAAATATTTTTAAATCATTAAATTTTTTAAAAATTACATAAAATAATATTTAATCAAAAATTAATATTTTAATAAAAAATTTAAAAATTTTTAAAAATTTTAATTTTTTAATTAATAAATAACTTTTTTAATAAAATTTAATTTTTTAATAAAAACCCATAATTTTAAAAACCATTAAATTTTAATAAAATTAATAAAAAATAACCTAAATTTTAATAATAAAATAATTTTTTAAAATCCTTTAAATTTTTTAAAAATAAATAATTTTTTATTAAATTAATAATTTTCCTAATAATAATATTTTTAATAAAAATAATATTTTAATTTTTATAATAATTTTAAATAATTAAATTTTTAACTAATAATATTTTTAATAATTAATTTTTTAATAATAATAATTTTTTAATAAAAATAATTTTTTAAATAATAAATTTTAAAAATAATAATTTTTTAAAATAAAAATAAATTTTTAAAAAAATTACTAAAATATTTTATAATAAATTTTTTAAATATAATAATTTTTTATGATAAAATAATTTTAAAATTATAATAATTTTTAATAAAATTTAATAATTGTTTAAAAATAATTAATTTTGGGTAAAACAATAATATTTTAAAAAATAATTTTTTAAGCCAAAAATTAATATTTGGTAACCACCCTTTAATTTTTGGGGAAACTAAAAAATTGGGGTTAACACTAAAATTTTTAAAAATTAATATCACATTTTAATTGTTTAAAATAATTTTAAAAATTAAATTTTCCATAATGTAAATTATTTCCCAATAAATATTTTACCACTCCCTCCCCATAAATGAACCCACTCATCTCCCCATCAATTTTTCCCACCCATAATTTATCATTCATCTCCCAATTCAGTGTTACCACTAAAAATTTCTTCAAATTTTTCCCATTCCCCTCCCCATCAATATTCCCCTTTTCCCCCCCTATTTTTAAATTTATTCCCCTAAAACCTATCATAGTGTTACCATTCACCTCCCCTTAAAAACTTACCAAGTAGTCCCCGCCCCCTCAGTTTCATAAATTTTAAAATGTACTACCAGGTGTCACTCACCAGTATGAGGTTCCCAAGGGGGTGAGATCCCTTTCTCGTATTAGTACCTTTCCTAGCTTGACACTGCCTTTGACCTTACGGGGGGAAGAGCCAGTGCGGGCCCTTAAAACATGCCCGGGGCCCGCTTCCCGAGAAGTAGAAAACCAACAGGCGTGAACACTTTTTTTATGCTACTTCCCATGGAAAGTTGCCACAACATTAAACTTTTGTTTCCCTACTTCCCAAAGGGAAGTAGCCCCCAATATCCAGTCATACTGACTTTGCTACTTACTGGGGGAAAAACCCCATTTCAGTCGATGTTACTGTTTTTGCTACTTACCGGGGGAAGAAATTGCCTTTTCACTGATATGTCGTTCCCTTCTTACTTGGGAAGTAGTGCCCGCCATTTAAATGACACTGTCTTTCCTATTTACCAGGGGAAAGTACCCGGGCCGGGTAATGTTACTGTCTTTGCTACTTCCCGGGGGACTTTGTCAAACACGCGTCACTGAAAATCGGGTTTCCCTATTTATCGGGAAAAGTACCCGCCTTTTTTCACTGATATGCTTTGCAAATTACCAGGGAAGTACCCAAATACATTAAATGATGCTTTTTGTCCCTTCCCAGGAAAGTCCCCCCGCCATTTTCATGATACTGTTTTGCTACTTTAAAGGGGAACTAGCGCTACAATCACTAAATTCGTCTTTGTTTACTTTAAAGGGGGGAACTAGCCCCTCCCAATCACTGATCTGTCTTTGCTACTTTAAAGGGGAACTAGCGCTACAATCCGGTTTACTGTCTTTGCTACTTTGGGGGAAACAAAGGCCCTTTTAAAAAATAAATGACACTTTTCTTTGCTACTTTGGGGGGAAATTTCCCCGCTACAAAAACTGTTACTGTCTTTGCTACTTTAAAGGGAAATAGCCGCTAAAATCCTGCACGGGTTTTGCAAAATTTTAAAGGGGAAACCCTACCCGTAAAATTCACTGTTACTGTCTTTGCTACTTTAAAAGGGGAACTACCCCGTACAATCATGAAAATGTTTTTTCCCTCCCTTTTAAAGGGAATGGGGCCGCTAAAATCACTGTTCGGGTCTTTGTATTTAAAAAAGGGGAACTAGCCGTTCAATCACTGAAAACTGTCTTTCTACTTTAAAGGGAAAACCTAGCCCGCTACAATAAAATGAAAACTGTCTTTGCTACTTTCAGGGAACTACCCCGCTACAATCACGGGATACTGTCTTTGTTTACTTTCAAGGGAACTAGCCGCTAAAACCCACTGACATGTCTTTGCTATTTTTAAAGGGAACTAGCCCCCTTAAAAATCATTTGAGAACTGTCTTTGTACTTTCAAGGGAACTACCCCGTAAAATTAAACTGTTATTTGGTCTTTCAAATTTCGGGGAAACCTAGCCGTACAATCCTGATCCCGTTTTTTGTCTTTAAGGGGAATAGCCGCTACAATCACTGAAAATTTTCTTGCTACTTTACCCTTATAGTTATTTTTGTAAAGAGCCCAAATTTTAATCTTGGGTTACGTGAAGTTTCTTACTGATCTTGCCCCTTAAATTTTAAAAACCAAACCATGAGTGTAACTTTTTTAAAAAAAATTTTAGTTTTAATATTAAAAGCTTTCTCTAACTCATCTTATAATAATTTTTCTCAAGTAATTATATTTTCCCGTAGAACGGGCTGGGGAGCACTCAACTCACTTTTGAGGGTCCCTGGTTTTTTGATCCCCGGCACGGGCGAACAATTTGGGGGTGCTTCCCTTTTTACCTGCTTTTTCCCTGTTCACCCCGCAGTAAGTAGATCCCGTGTGTTAGTAACCCCAACAAGTGCTGGCACCGTTAATTTTTGTTGTAAGGGAGGTACCCGGATGTTAGTTATTTTTATCAAGCTGCACTTGTTCACCTAGCTTTTAAGTAGGTCCCGGTAGGTTTTAATTTTGACTTTCTTGGGTTTGCCCCTCCCGAGCTTTGGAAGGTTTAGGTTTGGATTTAAAGCTTTTTTACCTGTTACAACCCCCCGCATTTTTTTAAAAACCCGTCTACAAAAACCCAAAAGATAAACAAACACTTTCTACACACACCCGAGATAATTTAAACAATGTCTACATACTCATACTTTAAAAAACACTGTTAAAACACCCAGTCAAATTAAAAAACCCGTCTACAACCCCCGGCATAAAAAACACTGCTACACACCCAGACATAAAAAACAATGTTAAAACAAACCCCGTCATAATAAAAAACCCGTCTACACACCCCGAAAAAAAAAACTGTTAACCAAAAAATTTATTTTTAAAACTGTTACAAACCCCCACATAAAAAAACCTGTTTCATAATCATACTTTAAAAAACCCCGGGCTTTCTATACATAAAAAACAATGTTACACACCCGTCATAATTTAACCCCCTTTTCTACACAAACCCGGGCAAAAATAAAAAAAATTTTCTACAAAACCCCGACTTTAAAAAACCCCTGTCTACACACCCGACATTTAAACCTGTCTACAAACCCCGGGCATAATTTAAACCGTTAAAACACCAGGGCATATTTAAAAAACGTTCCCACCCAGACATAATTAACTGTCTACACACCCAGACCCTAATAAAACTGTCTACACACCCAGACATATTTTAAAATGTCTTTCCAAACCCGACATAATAAACCTGTCACACACCCAGACATAATTAAAAACTGTCTACACCCCCCAGACATAAATTTTAAAAACTTTACACACCCCGAAAATAAAAAAACCTGTTACACACCCAGGAAAATTTAAAAACACTGTCTACACCCCCCAGACCCCTTAAAAAACACTGTCTACACCCAGAATAATAAACACTGTCTTAAAACCCGACATTTAAAAAACTGGGCTACACACCCGACATAAAACTGTCTACAACCCCGACATAATAAACACTGTTACACACCAGGGCCTAATTTTAAAAAATGTCTACAACCCGACTTAAAAAACATGTCTTCCCCACCCAGTCAAAATTAAAAACCGGGCTACACACCCAGCATAAACAATACTGGGGTTTGGTTAAAATTTTTTCAGGAAACAGCAAAGTGTTTTGAAAACGCGGATCATTTTTTTATATGGGTGGCCCAGTGGAGCTTTTGGGCCCTTTTCCCCCGAGGCCTTCCCTGGCCCTTTTGGTCAACCTCTTTAAAAAAATTTTGTTTATTTCTAGGGCCCAAATTATAAAATACCAGTGGGTTCAAAAAGTGTCTGAATAACACATGTGTTTATTTAAAACTTAAAAAAAGTGGGGTTTTTGGCCCCTATTTTTTGGGAAAACATTTCTTTTCCCCCATTTTTAAATTTAACCCCCCCCAGGGGTTTTAAACCCCCACAAAGGGGGTTTAAAACCCCCCCAGGGGTTTTTAAAACCCCCCCCCGGGGGGTTTAAAAACCCCCCCCAGGGGTTGAACCCCCAACCCCGGGGGTGAACCCCCCCCCGGGGACTTTCACCTCGACCAGGGACTGAACCCCCCCAAGGGGCTGTTCCTCAACCAGGGACTGAACCTCCACCAAGGACTGCAACCCCAACCAGGGGGGAAAACCCCAACCCGGGAAAATGCAACCCCAACCAGGGGGCTAATCTTTCCCCCAGGGGGGGTGCAAACCCCACCCCGGGACTGAAAAAACCCCCCCGGGGACTGCACCTCGACCAGGGACCCGAAAACCCCCACCAAAAGGGCTGCACCTCAAACCCGGGATGAACCTCCCCCAAGGATGCACCTAAAACCCGGGACTGAAAATTTTAAAACCCGGGAATGCACCTAACCAGGGCTAATCTCCACCCGGTACTGCACCTCCCCAAGGGGGCTGAACCTCCACCCGGGACTGCCCCCCCCTCGCCCGGGACTGAACCCCCACCAAAGGGCTGCCCCCCAAAACCCGGGGCTGAGCCCCCCACCCGGACTGAACCTCAAACCCGGGGCGGAACCTATCCCGGAACGGACCCTTTCCAAAACCAAAGGGCGGAACCCTTTCCCCGGGACGGAACCTTCACCCGGAACAGAACCTCATCCAGGAAGGAAACCCCTTTACGGGGGTGAACCTCCACGGGATGGAAACCTTTCCCAAAAGGATGAAGCTCCGCCCGGGACTGAACCCCCACCAGGGGGCTGAACCTCCCCCAGGGACGGAAAAATCCAACAGGGTTGGGGAAAAATTTTACCCAATTTACGGAACCCCCACCAGGGATTTAAAAAATCCACCCGGGACCCCGAATTTTCCTCCCCGGGGCTGAACCTTCCCCCCGGGACTGAACCTCCAACCCAAAGGCTGAACCTCCACCAGGACTGAAAACCCCACCAGGGAATGAAACCCCCCCAAGGGGCGGGGCTCCGCCAGGGGGGCCTTTTAACCCTTTCCGGAAACTGACCCCCACCGGGATGGAAAAATCCACCAGGGACCCCGAACCTCCAAAAAGGGGTGAACCTCCACAAGGGACTGAACCTCCACCAGGGGAATGAACCCCCCACAAGGGATGAAAACCCCACCAGGGGGCTGAACCCCCACTAGGGACTGAAAAATTTCCCCCGGGACTGAAAACCCCCTTCAGGGGCCTTTAACCTCACCGGGAAAATTTTTTAACCTCAACCAAAGGGGCTGAAAACCCCAACCAGGGATGAACCTTCACCAGGGACTGAACCCCCACCAGGGATGAAATCCAACCCGGGACCCGAAAACCCCTTTTCCGGGGGCTGGGAACCCCCACCGGGGGAAATGAATCTCCCCCCGGGAACTGAACTCCAAAAAAGGGGGGCCCCCCGAACTCCCCCGGGTTTAACCCTCCACCAAAAAAAAAAAAAAAAAAAAATTTGGGACTTTACCCCCCCACCAAAAGGGGCTTTTAACCCCCAAAGGGGGCTGAAAAAACCCCCCAGAAAGGGAATGCCCCCACCCGGGAAGAACCCCCAAAAAGGACTTAACCTCCCCCAGGGACGGGAAAACCCCCACCAGGGACTGAACCCCACCCGGGATGGAAAAAAAGAGGGATGAACCTCCACCCGGGTTGTTAACCCCCAAAGGGGGGTGAACCTCCACCAGGGAAATGAACCTCCAACCAAAGGGACTGAACCTCCAACCCGGGAATGGGAAAACCCCCCAACCGGGGGGTGAACCCCCGCCCGGGATGAACCTCCCAAAGGGGCCTTGGGAACCCCCCACAAGGGACTGAACCTCCCCAAGGGACTGAACCTAAAACCCCCCCCGGCTGAACCTCCACCCGGGGTATGAACTCCCCAGGGGTTTAACCTCCCCGAGGGTCTGAACCCCACCAGGGGGGGAAAACCCCCCAAGGGCTTTTAACCACACCAGGGCGGAACCTCCCAAACCCGGGCCATGAAACCCCCACCTGGGACGGAAACCCCCAACCCGGGATGAAACCCCTTAAGGGGGCCCCCCCCCCCCCCGGGAAAAATATTTGGGGAAATTTAAGGGGGGGTGGTTAAGAGGAAAAAGGGGTTTTGGGGGGGTGTTTTTGGGGGGGGGGGGGGGGTTTTTTTTTGTGAATTTTTGGTTTTATAAGGGGGGGGTAAAGGGTTTTTAAAAGGAATTTTTAAAAAGAACACGACAACCCGGGCCCTTTTAAAGAAACCCCAAAAACGATTTAAAAAAAAGAAAAAAAAAAACAAAAAGAAAAAAAAAAAAAAAAACCAAAAAAAGGGAAAAAAAAAAAAAAGAAATTTTTAATCCCCCAAAAAAAAAAAAGATTAAAAGGAAAAAAAAAAAAAAAAGAAAAAAACCGATTAAAAGGAAAAAAAAACCACAAAAAAAGAAAAAATTTAAAGAAAGGGTTTTTTAAAAGAAAAAAAAAAAAAAGATTAAAAAGAAAAAGAAAAAAATTAAAAGAAAAAAAAAAAAGATTAAAGAAAAGAAAAAAAAAAAAAAGAAAAAAAAAAGTTTAAAAAGAAAAAAAAAAGGGGAAAAAAAAAAAAAAGATTAAAAAAAAAAAAAAAAGATTTAAAAGAAAAAAAAAGATTAAAAGAAAAGAAAAAATTTAAAAAAGAAAGGAAAAAAGTTAAAAGAAAAGAAAAAAGGAAATTAAAAGCGAAAAAAAAAAGATTAAACCAGAAAGAAAAGATTAAAAAGAAAAGAAAAAGTTAAAAAAAAAAACAACCCGAAAGTTAAAGACAAACTAAAAAATAAAACCTTTTTAAACAATACCTAAAAAAACCTTTTAACAACCCCCCTTCCCCAAACCCCCCATTTAACCCCCCTAAAAAAAACCCCTTTCCCTCCCCTAAAACCTTAAACCCCAAAAAACCCCCCCCCCCTTCAATCCCGCCCCAACCCTCCCCCCCCTCACCCCCCTCCCCCTAAACCCCTTCCCTCCCCCTAAACCCCCTCCCCCCTAAACCCCCTCCCCCTCAACCCCTCCTGCCCCTCAACCCTCCCCTCCAAAACAACCCCACCCCTCACCAACCCCTCCCCTCCCACAACAACCCCCCCCCTCCCACCACAGCCCCCCCCCACCCACCCACTACCCTCCCTCCATCCCACCACAACCCCTCCCCTCTCCCAACAACCCCTCCCCTCCCCCTCAACCCCTCCCCTCCCCCCTCAACCCCTCCCCTCCCACCACAGTCACTCCCCACCCACCACAACCCCTCCCCTCCACACGTAAATCCCTCCCTCCACTTCTCAGTCCCCCCCTCCACACCTCAGTCCCTCCCCCCAAACACCTCAATCCCTCCCCCCACACCTCAGTCCCTCCCCCCACACCTCAGCCTATCCCTCCACGCCTCGTCCCCCCCTCCAACCTCAGTCCCTCCCTCCACAGCTCAGTACCTCCCTCCACATCTCACTCCCTCCCTCTACATTTCAGTCCCTCCCTCCACACCTCAGTCACTCCCTCCACACCTCAGTCCCTCCCTCCACAGCTCAGTCCCTCCCTCCACACCTCAGTCCCTCCCTCCACACCTCAGTCTATCCCTCCACACCTCAGTCCCTCCCTCCACACCTCAGTCCCTCCCTCCACACCTCAGTCCCTCCCTCCAAGCTCAGTTCCCCCCTCCACCCCTCAGTCCCTCCCTCCAACCCAGTCTATCCCCCCAAAACCTCAGTCCCTCCCTCTACCCCTCAGTCCCTCCCCCCAAACACCTCAGTCCCTCCCTTACACCTCAGTCCCTCCCTCCACACCTCAGTCCCTCCCTCCACAGCTCAGTCCCTCCCTCCACACATCAGTCCCCCCCTCCACACCTCAGTCTATCCCTCCACACCTCAGTCCCTCCCTCCATACCTCAGTCCCTCTCTCTAAAATCTCAGTCCCCCTCCACACCTCAGCCCTCCCCCCCACCTCAGTCCCCTCCCTCCACAGCTCAGTCCCTCCCTCAACACATCAGTCCCTCCCTCCACACCTCAGTCCCTCCCCCCAAACAGCTCAGACCCTCCCTCACACCTCAGTCTATCCCTCCACACCTCGTCCCCCCCTCCACACCTCACCCCCTCCCTCCACAGCTCAGTCCCTCCCTCAACCCCTAAGTCCCTCCCTCCACACCTCAGTCCCCCCCTCCACAGCTCAGTCCCTCCCTCCACACCTCAGTCCCCCCCTCCACACCTCAGTCTATCCCTCCACTCCTAAGTCCCCCCTCTACACCTCAGTCCCTCCCTCTACATCTCAGTCCCTCCCTCTACACCTCAGTCCCTCCCTCCACACCTCAGTCTATCCCTCCACAGCTCAGTCCCTTCTTCCACACCTCAGTCTATCCCTCCACACCTCAGTCCCTCCCCCACACCTCACTCCCTCCCTCCACAGCTCAGTCCCTCCCTAACACCTCACTCCCTCCCTCCACACCGCAGTCTATCCCTCCACAGCTCAGTCCCCCCCTCCACACCTCAGTCCCTCCCTCCACACCTCAGTCTATCCCTCCACAGCTCAGTCCCTCCCCACTGCTCGTCCTCCCTCAACACCTCAGTCCCTCCCTCCACTCCTCAGTCCTCCCTCCCACAGCTCAGTCCCTCCCTTCACACCTCAGTCCCTCCCCCCACATCTCAGTCTATCCCTCCACAGCACAGTCCCTTCCTCCACTCCTCAGTCTATCCCTCCACACCTCAGTCCCTCCCTCCAACCTCACTCCCTCCATCCACAGCTCAGTCCCTCCTTCCACACCTCAGTCCCCCCCCTCCACACCTCAGTCCCTCCCTCGACAGCTCAGTCCCTCCCTCCACACCTCAGTCCCTCCTTCCACACCTCAGTCTATCCCTCCACAGCTCAGTCCTTCCTCCACTCCTCCTCCCTCTCTCCACAGCTCAGTCCCTCCCTCAACACCTCAGTCCCTCCCTCCACACCTCAGTCCCTCACTCTACACCTCAGTCCCTCCCTCCACACCTCAGTCCCTCCCTCCACAGCTCAGTCCCTCCCTCCACACCTCAGTCCCTCCCTCCACACCTCAGTCTATCCCTCCACACCTCAGTCCCTCCCTCCACACCTCAGTCCCTCCCTCCACAGCTCAGTCCCTCCCCCACAGCTCAGTCCCTCCCAAACCTCAGTCCCTCCCTCCACCCTCAGTCCCTCTCTCCACAGATCGTCCCTCCCTCCACACCTCAGTCCCCCCCTCCACACCTCAGGTCTATCCCTCCACACCTCGTCTATCCCTCCCCACCTCAGTCCCTCCCTCCACACCTCACTCCCTCCCTCCACAGTTTCAGTCCTTTCCTCAACACCTCAGTCCCTCCCTCCACACCTCAGTCCCTCCCTCCACAGCTCAGTCCCTCCCTCCACACCTCAGTCCCTCCCTCCATACCTAAAGTCTATCCCTCCACAGCTCAATCCCTTCCTCCACACCTCAGTCTATCCCTCCACACCTCAGTCCCTCCCCTCCACACCTCACTCCCTCCCTCCACAGCTCAGTCCCTCCCTCAACACCTCAGTCCCTTCCTCCCACACCTCAGTCCCTCCCTCCACAGCTCCAATCCCTCCCTCCACACCTCAGTCCCTCCCTCCACACCTCAGTATATCCCTCCACAGCTCAGGCCCTTCCCCCACACCTCACTCCCTCCTCCACAGCTCAGTCCCTCCCTCAACACTCAGCCCCTCCATCCACACCTCACTCCCTCCCTCCACAGCTCAGTCCCCCCCTTTCAAACACCTCAGTCCCTCCCTCCACACCTCAGGCCCTCACTCTACACCTCAGTCCCTCCCTCCACCCCTCGGTCCCTCCTTCCAAAAGCTCAGTCCCTCCCTCTACACCTCAGTCCCTCCCTCCACACCTCAATCTATCCCTCCACACCTCAGTCCCTCCTCCACACCTCAGTCCCTCCCTCCACAGCTCAGTCCCTCCCTCCACAGCTCAGTCCCTCCCTAAAACACCTCAGTCCCTCCCTCCACCCCTCAGTCTATCCCTCCACAGCTCAGTCCTTTTCTTCCACACCTCAGTCTATCCCTCCACACCTCAGTCCCTCCCTCCAAAACCTCACTCCTCCTCCACAGCTCAGTCCCTCCCTCGACCCCTCAGTCCCTCTCCCACACCTCAGTCCCTCCCTCCACAGCTCATTCCCTCCTCCACACCTCAGCCCCTCCCTCCACACCTCAGTTTTATCCCTCCACAGCTCAGTCCCTTCCTCCACACCTCAGTCTATCCTCCACACCTCAGTCCCTCCCTCCACACCTCACTCCCTCCCTCCACAGCTCAGTCCCTCCCTCAACACCTCAGTCCCTCCCTCCACACCTCAGTCCCTCCCTCCACAGCTCAGTCCCTCCCTCCACAGCTCAGTCCCCCCCTCCACACCTCAGTCCCTCCCTCCACACCTCAGTCTACCCCTCCACAGCTCAGTCCCTTCCTCCACCCCTCAGTCTATCCCTCCACCCCCTCAGTCCCTCCCTCCAACCTCAGCCCCTCCCTCCACAGCTTAGTCCCTCCCTCCACACCTCAGTCCCTCCCTCCACACCTCAGTCCCTCCCTCCACAGCTCAGTCCCTCCCTCAACACCTCAGTCCCTCCCTCCACACCTCAGCCCCTCACTCTACCCTCGTCCCTCCCTCCAAACCTCAGTCCCTCCCTCCACAGCTCAGTCCCTCCCTCCACACCTCATTTCCCTCCCTCACACCTCAGTCCCTCCCTCCACAGCTCAGTCCCTCCCTCAACACCTCAGTCCCTCCCTCCCCCACCTCAGTCCCTCCCTCCCACCTCAGTCCCTCCCTCCACGGGCTCAGTAACCTCTCTCCACACCTCAGTCCCTCCCTCCACAGCTCGTACCTCCCTCCACACCTCAGTCCCTCCCTCCACAGCTCAGTACCTCTCTCCACACCTCAGTCCCTCCCTCCACAGCTCAGTCCCTCCCTCCACACCTCAGTCCCTCCCTCCACACCTCAGTCCCTCCATCCACACCTCAGTCCCTCCCTCCTCTCCTCAGCCTCTCTCTCTCACATCTCATCTCCTCCCCCATAAGCATCATTATCACTCGGCTCTTCATTTAACACATATTTATCATATTTATCAAATGTTGAGTTGCGAGGCGCCAGTTTACATTGTATTCAATATTTTCCCTTCACTGTGATATTGTTGTTTGTCTGCTCATAGTGCCAGAATTTTTCCAACTTTGTGTTGACACTCAAGATGAGCATTTTACAAGCAAAAGTGACTCAGTTTACTGGAATATTTTTAATGTAGTTACTGTTAAAAATTCATTCATTCTTCCTCTTTCTTCTGTCTGTCTCTGTCTCTCTGTCTGTCTGTCTGTCTGTCTCTGTCTCTCTCTAAGACATGTGCTCATCTCACAGTCTGAGACAAAGTTGTCTCATCACACACGGAAGCGACAGTAACAACCTGGAAGTGTTGAGCAGTTGTTATCCACGGATGAACACAACATAGAATCATTCCATATTCTTCTCTCACTTGCATATGTTCTTTTCTCTAAATTCTACAAATAAACACACACCCAGCTCCATTAATACATCCCAACCCAAATAGTTCAACAGACATTTATCAGTGGTCGTCTCAACTACTCCACGGATACTTTCTTACCTGACCAGACTCTCCAGATCACTACGCCATGTAATAAGAGGCTAAACTGCAAGTACTTTGTCATACACAGCGGCTAAATACCATCGAATCCTTCATCTTATGACGCTGAACAGTGTCAGTAACACATATTACATATAATATACACATATACATCGTCTGCCGCTTCCTCCTTGGCATAAAAGTGCATAAGCCGTGTATTGTCACACAGTGAGGAGGTTCCGCATATACACACGCCGCTTCTCCCTCTGCAGTTACGCAGTACTAAGACCTCATATCGTGAAAACAAAAGCCGTCAAGGAGGGTCAACATGGCTAGCGTTTTAAAGTGTTTGCCAGTAAACACTCGTGCACAGCAGGTGGAAAATCCCCAGAGATGCCGCCTCAGAAAATGTGCTTCAATATATTTCTCATATTTGGTGCTGTAGTTACTCAATATATATTCTGGTTTTACTGAAAGATAAATAAATAAATAAATAATAATAATAATAATAATAATAATAATAATAATCTTTATTGCTACAAGTGTATGATTCAACTTATACAGACCATAACTGACAACAAGGAAATACCGTATATTAAAAGCCCCTGGTTATGCAAAGCATTTCGGGCAACTTAGGTTAATTTTGTCTCCCAGGATGCGACCCACACCAGTCGGCTAACACCCAAGTACCTATTTACTGCTAGGTGAAGAAGGACAAGAAGTTTCTTAAGGAAACCCTCCCAGTGTTTCTTTACAAGTGACTGACACACTAAACAAGCAGACTTAAAAAAGACTGGAAGGGACCTACAGTAAATGAGGGAGAGAGGCAGCTTGATGTTAGAGAGAGAAGAAACAAATGTTCAATTAGTTGATCCACACTTCCTGACATGACGGATATATATGACCTCCTTGTGACTCTGTCAAGTCACTATCTTGGCGTCATGTCAGCTTATTAAAAGAACGAGGGCTGAAGAGGGTTGCAAAAATCAATTGGAACAACTGAAGAGGATAGAGGAATTGTCTAACAAGTAGCTATTAGAATTCCACTTCAACGAAAGCAAGGATGTGTTGATGAGATCAAGAGGGAGTCCACAAGAGTACCATCTGAGAGGGAGTCCACAAGAGTACCATCTGAGAGGGAGTCCACAAGAGTACCATCTGAGAGGGAGTCCACAATAGTTCCATCTGAGAGGGAGTTCACAATTGTACCATCTGGAAACCATCCCTTAAAAATCATAAAAATAAATTGACCTTGCGAAAATCACCACAATAAATAATTCATATAAATAAATACAATAACATTAGTATAATCAGTATTCCCAAATATATGAATAACATTGTTATACAAATGGTTCAACAAACAAGCTAATGAATGAGACACATGTGCAACGCTTGGGTATCTTGACTGTGGAAACGTTTCTCCCGCCAGTAGCTTCTTCAGTCTAATTCAGAGAAGAAAGCTGGAAGATCAGAAGTTTGATGTAAAATGTCCCTCAGCCTGAAGTAGATGTGATCAGTCCATCAGTCTTAGGAAAATTATAGGATATGCATAAGTGTGGCATATATCCATTGTGACGCCGCCTACCACTGTTTCACTTCATCTGTCTGCAGTATATAAGTCACTTCTCCCAACAAGTTTTATCAAGAATGATGGACTGAACTGTTTCTCATTGATAGTTCAGTATTTAACCTGGCGCCTAGGGGGTTTAAAGCCCTGTCTAGGGGCATATAAAATATTAAAAAAAATATGCCACTCTAGGATCAAACTTGTAACTTCACAAAAAATCTTTTACTGATGATCAATACTCTTATTACACCTTATCTTAATTATCAGGAAGGAAGGATAAACTCACAAATATAACAGTAAACTATATTAATCAGTAACAGCATACATGTAAATACATATTTCACAAAAAACTCACCAATACACTTCTAATAGTTATTTAAAATTAGGCCAAGTGCAAAACCTATGCGAGTCATTAGGCCACAGAAGAATAAAATATTAATGGCGCCTGTTGATCGCCATTCCTTGCCAGCTTCCCACTTGCTAGTAAAAATGCAACCATTTCTGCACTTCCATTAATCACACAGACTCCACATAAATATCAGAACGTTGCCCAAAGCTGGGACCAACCTAAGATTACAAAAGAAAAAACAATATTTCCTCAAACGACTTATGGCTTAAAACTTAACCAAAATACTACGTTCCTACTTAACCCAACACCATCACACCTTATTCCAACATCTGCCTCTCCACGCTGCCTCACACACCTCTTCCAGTCAGCTGGCTGTATACTCAACGGACCAGGTCTAAAACACGTCCGTTTGCTGTTCAGTAGGAAGCGTTTTTTCGAACTTATACATTAAACTACTATTTTCATATTTTACAACAGTGCAGTTTCCTTTATAATATGAATACATCGACTCCAGGCTGAGGGAATGATTGCCTCAAACTCCTTATTTTTCACCATTTTTTCTGTATTGGACTGAGGAAGTCCCTGGCTGGTGATACCCAGTGTTACATATATCTACATGAAGTTTTCTGAAATCAAAACTTCCAGTACCAGAATGACAGGGAATACATGTTATGCCATTTCCTTTAGAGGGCAGGACCGAGTTTAGTCGGTCATGAGAGCGTGGTTTTTGCGCGTGTCCTCCTACTCCCCCAGCACATCGTGCTTCCCATTCTCTATTTCTGACCAATTACAAACCTTCCCTGAGTCGCTCCAGCTAAAGGAGATGGCGTCTCCTTGCTTCCCATTGGTCGAGAGAGCAAAATGTAAACACTTCTAGCTTGGCGTCGCCCAGACTCGTGTTTTTCGTCGAGTGCTCCTCATATACTCTTGCATTTCACCCTCTACAATGTTGGTAAGTACTGATTTGTGTGTCTAGTGCATAAATGAATAGTTTAGCTATATTTTGATATATATATCAAGATGTTGTGAAGCATAATAAGAGTGCACCATGTAAATGAAAAAAGTGCAACAAGTACACTCGGTCCTGCATGTTTAGGTGATGTTTTCAAGTTTCAGTATAAAAATATTTCCATAAAATTTGGTAGTGTATATATGAATTCAGTAATGATCTGGGTGTGTACAGAACGTTTTTATTGTCCTTCCAGATCAATCAGAAATTGTTCTATGGTGAGTCCTTAAAGGATAAATCAAATTTGTCTGTGTTTGGGACGATAGTGACACAGATCAAGACGCAGATGACCTGGAATTGGTGGACAGTGGTGATGAATACTTGCCACAAGATGGAGAGGTGTCAACAGATGAGGAGGAAGCTATGCCACCATCCAAAAAGCATAAATTGAACAAGAAGATACTTGTTTACATGCAAGTATTGCAGCAAAAACAATAATCAGGGGTGTCACTAGCACGTTAAGAGACCATACAATAAGTGTCAGGGGCCCGAGACTGTTCAACTGCCTCCCAGCATATATAAGGGGGATTACCAACAGACCCCTGGCAGTCTTCAAGCTGGCACTGGACAAGCACATAAAGTCGGTTCCTGACCAGCCGGGCTGTGGTTCGTACGTTGGTTTGCGTGCAGCCAGCAGTAACAGCCTGGTTGATCAGGCTCTGATCCACCAGGAGGCCTGGTCAAATACCGGGCCGCGGGGGCGTTGACCCCCGGAACTCTCTCCAGGTAAACTCCAGGTACATCCTCATTTTCCTGTGCCACATGCAAAGTAAATCTATGCATCAAGAACAATAGAAATTGTTTCATAAAGTTTTATTGCAGAAATTAGTGATGTAAAAAGATTGTTCTTTCTCAGGGAACTCAGGAATATTTCATTTGTAAGTTGTATTCCATTGCAATGTGTCATTGTTGATAAGTAGTTCCTATTTCTATTTTTTTAATGCTTACAAATTGTTCAGAAACAAGTTCCATTTATTCTTTTTATATTATCTACTTGTATAATAAATTTTAAAAATATTCATTTTTTTAACAGTTGCAACCTTGCAACATTTTAAATTGTTATACCCTTAACGGGCAGGACCGAGTTTATTCGGGCTTAGCATGTTTGTAGTTGCTCGACACGTAACTTTTACAACTCCATTTATAAGGCCTCACTGACCTTACATCGTGCGGCTCTATCCCCTCATACGAAATCACTTTCAAATTCGCATTTTGGTCTGCCTTGCCCTCTGAAGGGTTAAATAATCGAAGATTTAAAGCAGACATAAACATTACGTAGAAGATACTCGGAAACACAGATATAATTGTGTTTGACTATTTAAAATGGGAGGAAAGTGAAGTTTAAATGAATCAGAAGGACTTCAGGAAGTATTTTTTTCAATGTGAGTCACGTGAATACACGAAAAGGATGAAGAGGAGAGTAACTCAGTACACGAACACAACAAAACAGAGATAGAAACACAAGAACTCCACTTCGTTATGTTTAACTCAGTAAACATGAAGTGGAAACTTCCCTACTGTCACGTAAGTTGGATCAAATTTATATAAAACAACCAGAAACATTACTTTCGGAGTATTCTCAGACGTCTCGCCATACTTCAAATAAAACCTGGAGGCAGATAAAGCAAATCCTTCCGCTAATGGTTGTCTAGATTTATATCTGGGGTAATATACCATATTGAATTATTCTGTTTTATTCTCATACTAATGTCTTATTTATAGTGTTCTTTTTGTGGGAGTAAGAATGAGGTTTATCTCAGACGAAATACTGTACACATATAATTCTCCCCTCTCAGACCATGCATTATTATTATTATTATTATTATTATTATTATTATTATTATTATTATTATTATTATTATTATTACCATATTATTTATTACTATTATTATTACCATATTATTATTATTATTACATTATTATTATTATTATTATTATTAGTAGTAGTAGTAGTAATGGTAGTAGTATACTATCACGAGTTCTACTAGTACTACTGCTAGCAGACATAGTGACACTATATCACAGTAGTGACAGTAGTCTCACTTACAATATATATCAGTAGTAACAGTAGTATCACTTACAATATTATATCAGTAGTAACAGTAGTATCACTTACAATACATATCAACAGTAACAGTAGTATCACTTACAATATATATATATATATTATATATATATATATATATATTATATATATATATATATATATATATATATATATATATATATATATATATATATATATATCAGTAGTAACAGTAGTATCACTTACAATATATATCAGTAGTAACAGTAGTATCACTTACAATATTATATCAGTACTAACAGTAGCATCACTTACATATATATCAGTAGTAACAGTAGTATCACTTACAATATATATCAGTAGTAACAGTAGCATCACTTACAATATATATCAGTAGTAACAGTAGTATCACTTACAATATATATCAGTAGTAACAGTAGTATCACTTACAATATATATCAGTAGTAACAGTAGTATCACTTACAGTATATCACAGTAGTGACAGTAGTATTACTTACAATATATATCAGTAGTAACAGTAGTATTACTTACAATATATATCAGTATTAACAGTAGTATTACTTATAATATATATCAGTAGTAACAGTAGTATCACTTACAATATATATCAGTAGTAACAGTAGTATCACTTACAATATATATATATCAGTAGTAACAGTAGTATCACTTACAATATATATCAGTAATAACAGTAGTATCATTTACAGTATATCACAGTAGTGACAGTAGTATTACTTACAATATATATCAGTAGTAACAGTAGTATCACTTACAATATATATCAGTAGTAACAGTAGTATCACTTACAATATGTATCAGTAGTAACAGTAGTATCACTTACAATATATATCAGTAGTAACAATAGTATCACTTACAGTATATCACAGTAGTGACAGTAGTATTACTTACAGTATATATCAGTAGTAACAGTAGTATCACTTACAATATATATCAGTAGTAACAGTAGTATCACTTACAATATATATCAGTAGTAACAGTAGTATCACTTACAATATATATCAGTAGTAACAGTAGTATCACTTACAGTATATATCAGTAGTAACAGTAGTATCACTTACAGTATATATCAGTAGTAACAGTAGTATCACTTACAATATATATCAGTAGTAACAGTAGTATCACTTACAATATATATCAGTAGTAACAGTAGTATCACTTACAATACATATCAACAGTAACAGTAGTATCACTTACAATATATATATATATCAGTAGTAACAGTAGTATCACTTACAATATATATCAGTAGTAACAGTAGTATCACTTACAATATATATCAGTAGTAACAGTAGCATCACTTACAATATATATCAGTAGTAACAGTAGTATCACTTACAATATATATCAGTAGTAACAGTAGTATCACTTACAATATATATCAGTAGTAACAGTAGTATCACTTACAATATATATCAGTAGTAACAGTAGTATCACTTACAATATATATCAGTAGTAACAGTAGTATCACTTACAGTATATCACAGTAGTGACAGTAGTATTACTTACAATATATATCAGTAGTAACAGTAGTATTACTTACAATATATATCAGTATTAACAGTAGTATTACTTATAATATATATCAGTAGTAACAGTAGTATCACTTACAATATATATCAGTAGTAACAGTAGTATCACTTACAATATATATCAGTAGTAACAGTAGTATCACTTACAATATATATCAGTAGTAACAGTAGTATCACTTACAATATATATCAGTAGTAACAGTAGTATCACTTACAATATATATCAGTAGTAACAGTAGTATCACTTACAATATATATCAGTAGTAACAATAGTATCACTTACAGTATATCACAGTAGTGACAGTAGTATTACTTACAGTATATATCAGTAGTAACAGTAGTATCACTTACAATATATATCAGTAGTAACAGTAGTATCACTTACAATATATATCAGTAGTAACAGTAGTATCACTTACAATATATATCAGTAGTAACAGTAGTATCACAATATATATCAGTAGTAACAGTAGTATCACTTACAGTATATATCAGTAGTAACAGTAGTATCACTTACAATATATATCAGTAGTAACAGTAGTATCACTTACAATATATATCAGTAGTAACAGTAGTATCACTTACAATATATATCAGTAGTGACAGTAGTAGTAAAATAAATATTTTGTAGTAATATTAGTTAAAAAAAAGTGATAGTAGTATTAAAATTCATTATTGTAGTAGTAAAGGATTTAGGACTAGTTGTAATAGTAGGATTAATTCTATTAATGTTACTGTTATTACTACTAGTGATAGTAGTTATATAGTAGTAGGTGTAACAACTGGCAAGGTACTAGTAGTTGAAATTTTAGCAGCAATAATATGAGCTAATAGTAATTACAGAAATCATTGCACCCATAGTACTTGTAATAGTAGATGTAACCGCAGTAGTAATAGTAATAGTAGTAGCAGTAGAAGTAGCAGCAGTAGTAATAGTAATAGTAGTAGAAGTAGCAGCAGTAGTAATAGTAATAGTAGTAGTAGCAGTAGAAGAAGCAGCAGTAGTAATAGTAATAGTGGTAGTAGATGCAGCAGCAGTAGTAATAGTAATAGTAGTAGTAGAGGCAGTAGCAGTAGAGGTAGAAGTAGTAGTGATAGTAATAGTGTAATAGTAATAGGAGTAGTAGTAGGAGTAATAGTAGCAACATTAGTAGTAGTAGTAATATTAGAGGTAGTAGCAGTAGAAGTAGTAGTGCTGGCGGTAGTATTAGTAGTAGTAGTGATGGTAGTAGTAATGGTAATAACAATAGCAGTAGTAGTAGTAGTACTAGTAGCAATAGTAATAGTAGTAGCAGAAGTAGCAGCAGTAGTAGTAAAAAGGTTTAATTTCTTCAGGGATCCGTCCCGCCCTAGAGTTGTTAACACAGGTTGTTTACTCAGAAAGGACTGATGTAGCTGTTCCAACTACTTGATTTTACCATCTCTTTGATGTGTTGTCGTATTCCAGTGTAACCTAATGCAGATCCTGCTGGAAATGACACAATAACCAATATAAACACATCCAGTAATTGGTGCCACATAGTGGAGAGGTTTAACAAGATATCAACTACAGAATAACCTTTTCTGATTGAATATTTACAGTCACAAACAAGCGATATTCAAACATTCATGCCATTTGCCGTGTGATTATTGTCCAGTTACCTCTTATCAACTACAAACAACTGGCAGGCGCGACAGTTGTTTGTAGTTGATAAGTAAGGCACATTCACAACAGATGGGTATCTTTACTAATGAAACATTTCGCCAACGAGGTAGTCTTCAGCCAAATTCAGGGAAGAAAAAAGTGGAGACAGCAAGAAAGGTAAAAAATATTTAAACAGTCCATCAACCTTGGATAAATAGTTTTGATGTTGTTAGTCTCTCAGCTTGGAGAAGAAAACATCTCTGTACTCTGGAACAATGTGCAGCTTGAGCACGAGAAAGGAGTCATATGCTGCCGATGGTGAGGCGTGAAAGTTCTCGAAGAAGCTGCAGGAGGTGGAGTCCACTAGTAGAAGTTACAGTGCTCCTCAGTTTCTTGCCCTCTTGCATCTACTTGTGCATCCCGCTTGCTGCAACTTCTTCGAGAACTTTCACGTCTCACCTTCTCCAGGCTTTGGAACTGTTAACATCAAAACTATTTCTTCAAGGCTGCAGGGCTGATTATATCATCTTTACCTCGCCACTTCTCCTGCTGCCTCCAGTTTATCTTCTGTATTTGACTAGTTCTTGTATTCGACTGAAGAAGCTTGTTGTGGCATAACAGACTCTCGGCAACATTGAAAACAATTGGAATCACTGCCTCACTTAGAATAATTCTCAATGGAACAAATTCTACAAGTCGCTCGGTCGGTGCCAGTGTTCCACAAAGAAGTGTCCTTGGGCCATTGTTATGGAATACGTACTTCAGTGACCTACTTCGCCTCATTCCAAAATCCCATATCTATACAGACGACTGTACGTTTATATTTACTTATGCAGGAGAGAGAGGTGCCAACCTCGCTCAGGGATGTCAATTACCAGCTTCCAGCTGTGTCAACCTCGGGAATTCAATGGAAGGTATTATTAGCGTCTGAGAAAACAAGGGATAATGGTCTCTAACAGCATGATGTTAAAGCTGGATTTGTGAAAATATGACTAGAAAAGTATTAGAGCCTGGGAATGAGGTGGATAGCCTAGGAGTGAAATTTGACTCCGTAATGTCTATGAGGAATCTTGTGGTCAATCTTGCAAGCAAGGCAGGCAAGAAGTTAACAACACTAAGGTGTATCTCGTATATTCTTGAAAGCAGAAGTTGCTGACCTTGAGTATGCACCACTTTCTTGGATTGTCTCCACCTCTTTTCATCTGCGACTACTTTCATCTTACCACGTCTTCAACATTGGTGAGATGCTGGTGGCCTTACTATTATGTTCCAAACCAATGTTATCAAAATACTACACTTAGCTCCAATTCGCGGTCAGCGAAGAAACAATTATTTATACCTCAAGATAAACAGTAACCACATCCTGGCAGTCAACTTTTAAGAACAAAACATTACCTACGATCATTCCTTCTTCGAGTGACTCAAGTTTGGAATAAGTTCGAACACTAACGAAGTAAAGTCAACTGAACAAACGAAATCTTCGGCCCATTGCTGGTTATTACTTAATCCAGTTATTTGCTGGCTATTTCTTTATCCATTTCCCTATTTGTATGTTTCATAAATAAAATATTTTGTTACTTAAATATTGCATTTAACAATGTTAGTAAATCACATCTGCGAATGAGGAAAATTTAAACTACCTCTTTTTGGCAAACATTTAGTGACTACAATATATTTGTATTTAAATCTGTCTCTTATATTTGGGGATTATTGCATTTTCAGGGTTTAAATCCATCTCTAGAACAAATTAATTTTTTCCTTTTGTTATATGAAATGTGATTCAGTGCCACATGTGCTTACAGCAACTTAACAGATAATGTTAGGAGAGCCACTTCAGTGAACTGAGATCAGTACACTTCTTAGCTTGTAAAACGTACAAGGTTTGGGGAAGGTATAAGAGGCATCCCACTGTCTATAACAGGAGCCTGCACAAGCAAGCCTGTAGACAAAGGGGAGAAGTCCAACAGTGGACCATCTCTAAATGGGAGGCTAACAAATGAAGGAAACTGATATCAGGTAGAGTGGGTTCCAAAACCTGGTGGTCCTTGGTGAAGGACCGACAAGATTATTCACCTAATGAAATTATTCCACCTCTAAATCGACTCTATGATACCATCTCTACTGACAGTCAGGAGAAAGCTGACTTTTTAAGAACATAAGAACATAAGAACGAAGGAACACTGCAGCAGGCCTACTGGCCCATGCGAGGCAGGTCCAAGTCTCCTACCGGCTTAAGCCAATGCACCCAACCTAGTCAGGTCAGGTCACCTTGACTTAAAGCTACACAACGTTCTGTACTCTATAACTGTACTCTATTACCAAACCAGTACTTTCCTATATCCTTCCTGAATCTGAATTTTTCTAACTTAAAACCATTGCTGAGAGTCCTGTCTAGGCTAGATATTTTCAGCACACTATTTACATCCCCTTTATTTATTCCTGTCTTCCATTTATACACCTCAGTCATATCCCCCCTAATTCTACGTCTTTCTAGAGAGTGAAGATTCAGGGTCCTCAGTCTATCCTCATAAGGAAGGTTTCTGATACATGGGATCAACTTTGTCATCCTCCTTTGTACATTTTCCAGAGCATTTATATCCATTCTATAATACGGTGACCAAAACTGTGCAGCATAATCCAAATGAGGCCTAACCAAGGATGTATAGAGTTGAAGAACAACCTGAGGACTCCTATTATTTATGCTTCTTGATATGAAGCCAAGGATTCTATTAGCTTTATTGCGAACACTTATGCACTGTTGTCTTGGTTTCAGATTACTGCTAACCAGAACTCCTAAATCTTTTTCGCAATCCGTAATATTAAGATCTACATTATTTAGTTTTTATGTGGCATGGTTCTTGTCCTGTCCAACATTTAGAACTTTGCATTTGTCTATATTAAACTGCATCTGCCACCTCTCCGACCACTGCATCAGTCTACTCAAATCTTCCTGGAGTGCTCTAATGTCCTCGTCAGAATGAATTCGACGGCTATTTTGGTGTCATCGGCAAAACTTGCTGATGTCGCTCTTTATGCCCTCATCTATGTCGTTTATGTTATTGTGAACAGCAGGGGGCCCCAACACTGACCCCTGTGGAACACCGCTCGTGACGCTTCCCCACTCTGATTTCTCCCCATTTATGCAAACTCTCTGCTGCCTATTTGTCAACCATGCCTCTATCGAGGAAAAAAATTTCTCCTCCTATTCCATGTGCCTTAATTTTCCTCAATAGTCTCTGATGTGGGACCCTGTCAAAAGCCTTACTGAAGTCCATGTACACAATATCATATTCATTACCATGATCTACCTCCTCAAATACCTTAGTGAAAAAAGTTAACAAATTCGTAAGGCAGGAACGCCCCTTTGTAAAACCATGCTGAGATTCGTTGATTAATTTATGCTTTTCAAGGTGGCTACGAACTGCCTCGGCAATTATTGATTCCATAAATTTTCCCACTATGGAGGTTAGGCTTATTGGTCTATAGTTTGAAGCAAAGGACCTGTCACCTGCTTTGAAAATAGATATCACATTTGCCATTTTCCACTTATCTGGCACCATGCCAGTTTGTAGTGATATGTTGAAAAGATTAGCCAAAGGTTTGCTAAGCTCCTCTTTACATTCCTTTAGAACCCTTGCATACAGTTCATCAGGGCCTGGGGATTTGTTAGGTTTTAATTTATCTATTTGCCTAAGGACCATGTCACTTGTGACCCTAATCGTGCACAGTTTATTATCGTCCTGTTTCACATAATTTATCATTTCTGGAATATCGCTGGTATCCTCCTGTGTAAAAACTGAGAGGAAGTATGTGTTAAAACTTCTACACATTTCCTTATCACTGTCAGTGAGCTGACCCGAGGAACTTTTGAGTGGGCCTATCTTGTCCCTGATCTTACTTCTGTATACCTGAAATAATCCTTTTGGGCTAGTCTTCGAATCTCTTGCAACTTTAATCTCATAATCTCTTCTTGCTTTTCTAATTCCTTTTTTTATTTCTCTCTTTAACTGAATATATCGATTTCTTAATTGCCCCTCTCCTCTTTTGATTTGCCTATATATGCCTCTCTTTTGACCAATTAGATATTTTAATCTATTGTTCATCCATTTAGGATCATTTTTGTTTGATCTGATTTCCCTATTTGGAACATAATTTGACTGAGCAGCTAGAACTATGCCCTGGAAAGCGTCATATCGGCATCCATCACCACCTACCTGACCCTTAGTCAGGTCATTCCAGTTCAGCCCACCTAAGTAATTTTTCAGTCCTATGAAATCAGCCAAGTGGAAGTCAGGGACAGAGACTTGATTGCCATTATTAGGGGAATTCCATGATATATTAAAACTGAGTGATTTGTGATCACTCTCCCCAAGCTCATCATTAACCTCAAGATTATTAATTAGTGTTTCCCTACTGGCAAGAACCAAGTCAAGGAGGTTATTTCCCCTAGTTGGCTCTGTCACAAACTGTTTTAAAAAAACAATCCTGGATCGTATCAAGAAAGTCACCTGACTCTAAATTTCCTGTCAAATTGCTCCAGTCAATCTGTCTATAGTTGAAATCTCCCTATGAGGATAGACTAAGGGCCCTGAATCTTCACTCTCTAGAAAGACGTAGAATTAGGGGGGATATGATTGAGGTGTATAAATGGAAGACAGGAATAAATAAAGGGGATGTAAATAGTGTGCTGAAAATATCTAGCCTAGACAGGACTCGCAGCAATGGTTTTAAGTTGGAAAAATTCAGATTCAGGAAGGATATAGGAAAGTACTGGTTTGGTAATAGAGTTGTGGATGAGTGGAACAAACTCCCGAGTACAGTTATAGAGGCCAGACGTTGTGTAGCTTTAAAAATAGGTTGGATAAATACATGAGTGGATGTGGGTGGGTGTGAACTGGACCTGATAGCTTGTGCTACCAGGTCGGTTGCCGTGTTCCTCCCTTAAGTCAATGTGACCTGACCTGACTAGGTTGGGTGCATTGGCTTAAGCCGGTAGGGAACTTGGACCTGCCTCGCATGGGCCAGTAGGCCTTCTGCAGTGTTCCTTCGTTCTTATGTTCTTATGTTCTTATTAGCACAACATTTTCGTTTGTAGATGCCTTACGAATTTCGTCCCATAGAAGTTTACTGCACTCCCTATCAAGATTTGGGGCCCTGTAAATCACACCCAAAATTAGTTTTTCTCGGCCCTCGAGAAGCTGTAACCAAACAGATTCAGTGGCTGACGCTTCTACTTTTATATCTTGTCTAACACAACAATTTAAATTGTCTCTGGCATACATCGCTACTCCACCACCTTTCCTGTTGACCCTGTCAGTGTGGTGACGTGTACTTAGCAGTGGTGACGTGTACTTAGCAGTGGTGACGTGTACTTAGCTCAGTGGTGACGTGTACTTAGCTCAGTGGTGACGTGTACTTAGCTGTGGTGACGTGTACTTAGCTCAGTGGTGACGTGTACTTAGCTCTGTGAAGACCTGTTTGTGTGCTCTCTGTGAATCTGAACCAGGATGCCCTCTCTTGAGCAGCTTTACCAGCAGCTGAGAGAAGAACTCAGAGTTGCTAAACTGGAGATACGGCGATTAACGGAGGAGAACAAGAGGATTCGTAGTAATCCTCCTGTTGTGAGTCCCCAGGTTAAGAGGGGAGCTTGGTCAGTGGCCGGGCAACATGGAACCAAGCTGAAGATTAAGAAAACGGTTGGAGAGGCAGAAACAACGAGAAACCAGAAGACTGCCGTGGAAACTTCCAACTCATTCTCGGTTGCTACCTGACGAATGTGAGTGTTCTACTGGGAATGCCACAACGAGCACCAAGGAAGCATTGGCAGACGTGAGTGAGACATCCCTAGAAACCCCAACGAAGACCATCGAGAACGTCATGACGAATTCTACAAGTGGTGTTAATGCTACCTGGCGAATGTGAGTCGACTACTCGGAGCATCACTACGGACGACGCCAAGGAAGGTAAAAACATTGTTGTTGTTGGGGATAGCCAGATTAGGTACATGGATAGGGCATTCTGTTTGAAGGATAGGAGTAGGAGGCAGAGAGTGTGTTTTCCTGGGGCTGGGATGAAGGATATTGTTAGCCGTCTGGATGACATCATGAGAGGTAATGGGAGCAATCCTATTATCTGTCTCAGTGCTGGAGGCAACGATGTTGGCAGACGTAGGAGTGAGGACCTGATTAGCAGGTATAGGTCAGCAATAGAGATAATTAGGAAGAAGGGTGGGATTTTGTGGCATTTTGCCAAGGAGAGGAGTTGGAAATGAATGGTTGTCCAGAGCAATTGGTGTCAATTGCTGGCTGGACAAATACTGTAAGGAAAATGCGGTAACATTCATTGACAACTGGGACCTCTTCTATGGCAGAAATGACATGTATGCCAGGGATGGGGTTCACTTGTCTAGGTGTGGGGTGGGAGCACTGGCCAACGCAGTGGAGGGAGCTGTTAGGTCTTTAAACTAGGAATAGTTAGTGGTATGGGTTTTGGCGGGAAAACTGTGAAGTCGCAGGGTAGTAACATGAGTACTAGGAGAACTAGTAATAGGCAAAATGAGGAGGATATTGGAAAGCCAGTGGCACTAATTGACAATGACAGTGATAGGTTTAGTGGAATAACAGAAAGGAGCAGGAAGGGTAAAGAGATAGGAGGGTCATTAAATATTTATTACACAAATAGTCGCAGTGCTAGGAATAAGATGGACGAGTTGAGACTAGTTGCTAGTGCAGGTAACATAGATGTATTTGTCATTACTGAGACGTGGTTTAATTCAAAAGTCGGGACATGCCTGCGAATGTCACATTCAGGGTTTTAAATTGTTCCAAGTAGATAGAAGTATCGGGAAGGGGGGTGGGGTGGCATTGTATGTCCGAGATCGCTTGAACTGTTGCATAAAAACGGGTATTAAGTCTGAAGTAACACATACAGAGTCTGTTTGGATAGAATTTTCAGAGGGGCATGAAAAATTAATTTTAGGTGTGATATACCGTCCCCCAAAATTAGATAGGGACCAGGGGAGAGACTACACTATGGGAGGAAATTGTTAGGGCCACAAGGCACGATAATGTAGTAATTCTAGGAGACTTTAAATTTAGTCATATTGATTGGAATTTCTTGACTGGGAATTTAGAATCATACGATTTCTTAGAAGTAGTTCAGGATTGTTTTTTGAAGCAGTTTGTGACAGAACCTACAAGGGGTAATAACCTGCTTGACTTAGTCCTGGCAAACAATGAATCCCTTGTTAATAATTTAGAAGTCTCAGAGGAACTGGGTGCTAGCGACCACAAATCAATTACATGTAGAATTGAATGGAAGTACGATAGTAGGGATAACTCAGTAACAGTCCCAGATTTTCGCTTAGCAGATTACGATGGGCTTAGAGAACACTTATTATCTGTTGACTGGGGTAACGAAGAGAGCTATCAATATGACAGTTTTCTGAACACAATACATGCTGCTCAAAGAACGTTTATCCCTTATAAGGAAATTAGATCAAATAGAAATGACCCAAAATGGATGAATAATAGGCTGAAATATCTACTAGGGCATAAGAAAGGAATTTATAGGCGTATCAAAAGAGGCGAGGGTCATCTTATGAATCAGTATATTGACATTAAGAGGGACATTAAAAAGGGGATAAGAAAAGCTAAAAGGGACTATGAAATTAAAGTTGCTAGGGATTCTAAAACTAACCCTAAAAGTTTTTTCCAGGTCTATAGAACAAAAGTCAGAGATAAGATAGGTCCCCTTAAAAATAACTATGGGCATCTTACTGACAAAGAGAAAGAAATGTGCTCGATTTTAAATAATTATTTTCTCTCGGTTTTTACACAGGAAGACACTAATAATATTCCGGTAATTAATTTTTATAGTGGATCAGAAGAAGATAAATTATGTAACATCACAGTCACTAGTGAAATGGTTGTGAAGCAGATAGACAGACTGAAGCAAAATAAGTCCAGGGTCCTGATGCTACGGATTTTTCCAAGGGCTTCCTAACTCGGAATGCAAGATGGATTCTGTGAACCATTAACTAATATTTTTAATTTATCTCTTCAAAAACAGGGTTGCAGTGTCGATATGTGGAGATGCTAATGTAATTCCAATTTGTAAAACTGGGGGTGTAGTCGGATGTCACGTTCAATTCTATAGTCAAAACGTTAAAGACACTACTCGCCCAATAAGCTCTGACTCAATTGTAGGCAAATTACTAGAGTCACTTATAGTGGATTATAAGAAGCCATCTCGATAAGCATAGCTTGATTAATGATACTCAGCCTGGTTCACAAGAGGCCGGTCTTGTCTAATAATTTATTAACTTCTTTCAGTAAAGCTTTTGAGGCTGTTGTTTGACCTCGATAAAGAATTCTGATATTATTTACTTAGATTTTGTAAGGCATTTGAATAGAGTTCCGCACCAAAGACTGTTGAAGAAAGTGCAGCTCATGGCATTGGGGGAGGGTGCTCTCGTGGATCGCGTCATGGCTCACAGACAGGAAGCAGAGAGTGTCATAAATGTGGTTTAAATCCGAGTGGGGATCAGTAAAACAAGTGGGGTTCACAGGGATTCAGTCTTGGGCCCGTTGTTGTTTATAATATATATCAATGATCTTGATGGAAGGAATTACTAGTGATATGAGCAAATTCGCCGAATGACACGAAATAGGTAGGATAATTGATTCAAACGTAGATGTTAGGGAACCTTCAGGAGGATTTAGACAAACTTACTCTTGGTCAGAAAAGTGGCAGATGCAGTTCAATGTAGATAAATGCATGGGTTCTGAAGTCGGGAGTGACCATAAACCCTAGCACTTATAAGTTAAACAATGTAGAACTTAACCATACAGATTGCGAAATAAAAAAAAAAAAAAGGGGGGACTTGGGGGTTATGGTAAGCACAACCTTAAACCAAGACAGGCAATGCCTAAGCGTACAACGTAAATAAGGCATATGATTACGGGATTTATATCAAAGAAGTGTAAGCAAACAGAGTCAGAGGTCATAATGCAGCTTTATACATCATTAGTAAAGGCCATCACCTAGATTATGCAGCTCAATTTTGGTTCCCTATTACAGAATGGACTAAATTCGTTGAAAAAATTCACGTTAGGATGAATAAATTATTACATAGCATTAGAAATCATCTTATGGAAGAAAAGATTAAAGACTCTTAAGTTACATTCACTTGTTAGACGAATGAATGATTGGGAGACCTGATCGAAGTGTTATAAGTGGAAGATAGGTATTAATAAAGGGGATATTAACAAGGCTTGAGGATATCTCTCAAGAGAGACCCGCAGTAATGGATTTAAATTAGATAAGTTTAGATTTAGAAAGGACATAAGGAAAGTATTGGTTTGGAAATAGGGTAGTTGATGAGTGGAAACAGTCTACCTAGATTGGGTTATTTAAAGGCTAGGACTTTGGGGAGTTTAAATTTAGGTTGGAAAAGTAATGAAAGGCTAAACGTGACTATGAAATTAGAGTTGCTAATGAATCAAAGACTAATCCAAAGGGGTTTTTTTCCCAAGGTTTTATGGGACGAAGGTAAGGAAAAAAGTAGGACCTCTAAAAAATCTGGGAATGGACAGCTGACGGATAATGAAACGGAAATGTGTTCCTTATTAATGACTATTTTTTTGTCAGTTTTTACACAGGAAGATGTAAATGAGATTCCAGAAATTTAAACAATTATTTAGTTCCCGAGAATTAAGTTAACTAATATTACTGTCACGAGGGACATGGTTTATTAAACAGATAGACAAACTGAAACAAAATAAGTCCCGGGACCCGATGGTTTTTTTCAAGGGTACTTAAGGAATGCAAGATGGAAACTTAGTGACCATTAACGAGTGTATTCAATGCGTCCCTCCTTACCCGTGTTGTGCCAGAGATGTGGAAGATGGCTAATGTGGTTCCATATTCAAATAGGGGATAAGTCCATCCTTCAAATTACCGTCCAATAAGCTGACTCTATAGTGGGCAAATTATTAGAATCAATTATAGCTGACATTATCAGAAGTCACCTTGAGAGCATAACTTGATAAAAGAATCTCAGCATGGATTCAGAGAGGTCGTTCCTGCCTGACAAACTTCTGACGTTCTTCAATAGAAAAATTTGAGGCAGTTGACAGTGATAAGGAATTGTATTGTTTATTTGGATTTTAGTAAAGCCTTCGACAGAGTTTCCTCACAAAGACTCTTAAGAAAAGTGGCAGCTCATGGTATAGGAGGTAAGTTCTAGCATGGATTGAGGCATGGCTTACCAAAGAAAGCAGAGAGTTACCATTAATGGAGTGAAATCTGAATGGGATTAGTCAAATAGTGGGCGTTCACAGGATCAGTTTAGGCCCTCTTTGTTCATAATTACATTAATGACCTTTATGAAGGGATTACTAGTGACAAAGAGTAAGTTTGCTGATGATAAAAGATAGGCGGAAAAATTCACTCGAGGAGGTATCAATGAAACTCCAGGACGATTTGAAAAAATTAATGTCTTGGTCTGAGAAATGGGGAGATGAAATTTAATGTGGATAAGTGTAAGGTACTTGCCCTTGGGAATAAAATAAACCCCCGAAGCTTTTAATCTAGGTGAAGTAGAGCTTGGTCATACAGAATGTGAAAAAGACTTGGGAGTTGGTAAGCAGAAATCTAAAAACCAAGACAGCAGTGCCTCAGTGTGCGCAACAAGGCCAACAGATTACTTGGATTTTCTCAAGAAGTATAAGTAACAGAAGCCCCAAAGTTATTTTACCCCTTTACACCCACTATGAGGCCTCATTTAGATTATGGCTCATTTTTTGGCCCCTTACAAAAGGATGGAAATGGATCATTAGAGAACATCCCAGAGAAGAAGGGACTAAATTTGATTTACTGTTTTAAGGGAAACCCTTTCCCTTTAAGGGAAGATAGACTTAAACCCCTTTAAAAATTCCATCTTTGGGGGGGGGTTTTTTAGAATGGGGGAGATATCTTTTGAAGTGTTTAAGGGGATGAGGGGCATAAACAAGGGGGGGGACTTTAAATTTAAAGTACTGGGGGGTTCGAACCAGGTAAGAACCAGGAATAATGGTTTTTAAGTTGGAAAAAATTTAGTTTAGAAAGGCAAAAGGAAAAGTAGGGTTTTCAAACATTTTTGGGTAGATGCGTGGGAACATTTCCCGTGGGGGGGGATAGAGGCTAGGCCTTGGGTAGCTTTAAGAAAAAGGCCCTGGAAAAATATATGAGGGGGGGGGCGGGTTTTTGATGGTTTTGGGGGGGGGTGCGGGATTTGGGTTTTTTGGGTTTAGCTTTGGGGTAGTGTCGTTTTGATGGCCCCTCCCTCGTAGGGGCCCAGTGGGCCCCCTTTCTGAAAGTGTTCCTAATTCTTATTTTTCTTATGTTCTTATGATTGGGGGGGGTTGGATTTGGTGGGATTTGCACATCAGAGCTTATTTCTTGGGTAGCATTGAAAATTGGGTTGGTCAAATGTTTGTTAGTGGGATGAATTGTAAAGGGGCCTGCCTAGTTGGGCCAAAAAGGGCCCCGCTGCAAAATGTTCCTCCTTTTTTATGTTTCTTTTTGGGTTTTTATGTAGTGGGCATTCGAGGGATCTCTCTATCTTTTTTGATTGAGGGAAAGGGCTTTTTTTATAGCAATAAATCTATGTTTCCCGCATTGCAAATTTTAAACTTACTCAAACTTCTTTTTTCTTACACTCCTGCTTTTAGTATAGTAAACCTTAAGGGAGCTAGGCCTTGCTCCCCCCTGCGGGCCCCCTTTTTTTGTGACCTGATCTATTGTTTTTATTTATAACTTCATGCTGGAAAGCCTTTCATAAAATTTACTGTTTCGAACCCTAGTGTTGAACTGCTTGTTTCCCCCAACCCCTTACCTCTTCTTTATCAGTTTAAAATTTTTAGGCCCTTTCAACCCAAAGGCCTTTTCAAACGGGGCTGCAAGTGCTGCCCCCCCAGCCCCCGAGAGATGTAAACCCCCTCCCTTTACATTTTCATGTTTGCCATAAAAATTGTTCCGTTGTCAATGGGAAAGGGATTTTCAAGTTCCCTTTCAGTATCTGTCAGCCGCAATTTACACCAATTGCCCTAGACAACCATTAAATTTTCCCACTCCCCTTTTAGGCAAAAATACTACATTGATTGGGATCCTCCCCTTTGTTTAAAGAAATTTTAAACGGGCCTGACTTGTAGGGAGCTCTTCTCTCCTACCCTTCCCCAAAATTCCCAATTTCCCCCCCAGCACTGGCAGATAATGGGCTTGGGTTCCCAATTTTTCCTGACATGATATTTTCCCGCCCGTTGACTTGTCCCCAACACCCGCTCCAGGGAAGCACACTTATCTCTCATCTTCTTATTCCCCATTAAAAAAAACACGGGCAATATATCTTACCGAGATCACCAAAACCCCAAAAATGCCTTACCCCTTTTGGGGTTTTTCACAGTGGATGGTAAACCCTTTCCCCGTATTCTTGCTTAGTAACCCCCAATATAAGCCACGGGTTTTGGTTGCGGGGTTTTTACAAGTTGATGGTGAAAACTTTGACCTCAGGTTGGGGGGTGTTCCTATTCTTTTTTCCTTAGTTCCCCCTTTTGTATTTGGGTGATGGGAAAAGCCTTTGTGGGAAAGTTTTTTGAATAAAGATTCCCTATGGCCCAAAGTGCTCAATCTTCAATTTCGGGGTTTTTAAAACCTTATCCAAAAACGAATGAGCCAGGATCTTTTTACAAAAATTTTCCATTGTTAACCCTTTACAAAACCTTACTTCGACTATGGATGGGAATTGACCCCGCCCCCCTTGCTTCCCACGTTTACTACTGTTATAACCCGCTAGGCCCCTTCATACATTTCTCAAAGTTGATGGCCCAAAAACCCCCTCAGGGTTAACTGGATTACCTCTTTCCTCCTCTCCACCCCCCCGAGGATGAAACCCCCTTTGGGGGAAAACTTTTGAATAAGTTCCATTGTCTAATGTTCAATCTTCAAAATTTTCGGTTTTTCAAACCATTCATCACAACTGTCAGACACTGCAGCATCATGGGATCTTGTTACAAAGAATTCTTCAACACTTGTTCAACCTTTGGACGAAGACCTACTTCGACTAGTGGATGGTACCACTATGACCCCGCCTCCATCTGCTTCACGTCACCTCACTACAGTATATAAGCCACGTCTACGGCCCTATGCAGTACATTCTACAAGATTGATGGACTGAACACATCGACTCCAGGTTGAGGGACTGATTACCTCATTCTCCTCCTCTCCTTACGCCTTCCTCTTTGTATTGGACTGATGAAGCCACTGTGTGGCGAAACGTTTCCTGAATAAAGATTCACATATGCTGCATAAGTGTCTCAATCTTCAACCTCCCCACCTACAGCCTCCTCACAGCGAGAGACAGACTGCACCTCACTGCTAGAAGCCTCATTTCACACAACTCCAGCCACCTCACACTCTCTCCCAGACCCATTGAGGTGGACCTTCAGCCTCCTAATCTCCTCCTGGAGAAGCAAGACCTCCTCCTTCAACTCTCCAACCTCAATTTTTAAAACACTGCAGAAGCAAGCCATGCTTTGTAACCGTCCACGTTTTGCTGAACACTTTGCTGCCAAGTTGCAGGTTCCTGATCCAGCAAGGGACCCTTCTTGGCTAGCTGCAAGAACTATGTCAAAGTTGTCAGTAGTAACAATGAGACAGTGAGGTGTATCTTCTCCTTAAATCGCTGGACCAAGAAAAGGCTGGGGGCCCAGATAAGTTCAGCCCTAGACTACTACGTAGTCCCTATTCACAAGAAGAACAGCAGAGTGGAAATCAGCAACTACAAACCAGTGTCACTCCCGTAAGTCAATGGTAAGATTCTTGAGACAATAATTTCACGGCAGATGACAGAGTTTTTCGACTACCACTCACTTCTTTGTGACCGGTAATACGGCATCAGAAAAGGTTACTCTGATTCTGATCTGTTGTTAAATCTCTCCACTAAGTGGCACCAGACACTTAATGAATCCAAAGTCAGCTGTGTAGTAGCACTGGACATTGCTGGTGCTTTCGGCCGAGTATAGCACCAGAGCCTCTTGGCGAAATGGAAACACTGGAAATTGCAGGCTCTAAACTAGGTCTCCTCAGTGATTACCTCCAAGGTAGATTTCTAAGCGTAGTTTTCAGTGGGACAGAGTCAGCAAGACATCCTATTAGTGCAAGTGTTCCCGGGAATGTATTTGACCATTATGTTGAAGCTCTCATTTACATGGCGAGTGCTGGGGTTTGATTCCCAGCAAGGGAAAAACACGGGCGTGTTTTTTACGCCCGTTGTTATCTTCACCATCAGTAAAATGGGGCCTGGTGTTAGCGATGGTTGGGGTGATTTGGGGCAAAATGCCTAATTTTCCCCCAAAAAGTTGATAACAAACGTTTTCTATACAGTAGTATGTCTTATGTCAGCTAGACCCCTTTTTTACTTTTGAGTACTTGTAGTAAATAAAGATATTTTAATAAAGAATCTTTATCTCTCCCCAAAAACCCCAAATAGCAGACGACTGTACTCGAATTCACTTATCTAAAAGAGGCAAAGCCAGTTGCCTAAATTTCGTCAGACACTTTCTGAGCTATGCCAGTTGGGGGAAACGAGGCAGGTCACTTTACTTTGAGAAAAAACAAATGTGATGGGTTTTAGGCCAAAAAAATGGTAATGCTGGAAATTGGTAAAATTGAATGGGAAAAATGTTGGTACTCGGGGACGAGTTGGATATCCTTGGAGTGAAATTTGACTCCAAACTAACCATAAAACCACACTGTAAAGCTTGCAAACAATGCGGTTAGGAAGCTTACAGCAATTCGACGTATCTCGCACCTGCTTGAGAGTAGAGGTTGCAAGATTCTGTATGTGGCAAAAGTACTCTTACACCTTGAGTATGCTTCACTTTCTTGGATTGCCTGCCTCCGTCTTACCTGCGGCTTCTTGACAGAATAGAAAACAGAGCAAGACGACTCATCTCTCGCCTGAACCCAACCTGGATAGATCTGTCATTTCACCAGAGATTTCAACACAAGAGGAAAGTGGGTGGCTTTACTTTTGTGTGAAAGGACATTATTGTCAAAGTACCACACATGACTCCACTCGTAGGACAGCGAGAAGTGAGCTTCGACACAACAAGAAGGGCAGCAAGCAGCAGCTTCACTCTGTACTAGCATGTGCAATGTACAGACCTCAGTGGCAACATGCAGACCCCATCAACTTCCTAATGGTAAATGTTGACTCCCTTCTATTGCAAAACAACTGTCAACATATAATTGTTGGTGACCTCAACCAACACCTTATACAGTAGGACTTTGATGACCTTCTTACAGTATTTGACATGAGAAACTTTGTTGATTTTCCTACTCACATCTCTGGCTCCTCCCTTGACCCAGTAGCGAGTGATCTGGCTGAAGTTATAGACACTTGTCAACCCCTCGGCTACGTTGGATCGTCTGACCACAAGGCTGTTTTTACGACACTTAAGATCCCAACAAAACAAGGTGAGGAGTCCACACGCACAACCTGGCTATGGGAAAGAGGTAATTGGCCGACCCTTTGCTCTGAGCTCGCCACCACCGATTGGAATGCTCTTCTCCAAGGGGATGTTGACAACCAAGTGAAAGCCTTCACTGGACACATCCTTAATCTACAACAAGAACATATTCCTCACCGGCAATATGTGACGAAGCCTACAGATCAGCCTTGATTTGGCTTTCGTTGTAGAGAGGCTGCTACTGCTAAGTACAAGGCATGCCGAAGGTACGAGAGGCATCCTACCACCTATAACAGGAACTTGCACAGGCAAGCCTGTAAGCATATGGGTGACATTCAAAAGTGGGCCATTGCTAAATGGGAAGTGGACACAAAAAGAAATCCAGCATTATGTAGGGTAGGCTCCAAAACCTGGCTGTCCCTGGTCAAGGACAGACAAGGTTATCTGCCTGATGAACTCATTCCACCTCTAAATCGACAGGATGGGGCCACCTCTACTAGTAGTCAAGAGAAAGCGGACCTCTTTTCCGAACACTTTGCTACCAAAATGCAAGCTCCTGATCCAGCAAGGAACCCTCCTTGGCTAGCTGCAAGAACTGTGTCAAAACTGTCAGTGGTGACAATAAGGCAGGAGGTGGTGCATTTCCTTTTTAAATCACTTGACCAAGAAAAGGCTGTGGGCCCAGACAAGTTGAGCCCAAGATTGCTGAGAAGATGTGCAGACCAGCTAGCAGCACCTCTAACTCGCATCTTTCAGCATTACCAAGTACAGTGTAAATGGCCCTCTCTGTGGAAAGGGGCAAATGTAGTCCCTGTTCACAAAAAGAAGAGCAGAGCAGAAATCAGCAACTACAGACCAGTGTCACTCATGTCAATCACTGGTAAGATCCTTGAGATAATAATCTCAAGACAAATGACAGTTTTTTGACTACCACTCACTACTTTGTGACCGCCAATATGGCTTCAGGAAAGGTTACTCTGCTGCTGATCTCTTGTTAAACCTCTCCACTAAGTGGCACCAGTCACTGAACGAATCCAAAGTTAGCTCTGTGGTAGCACAGGACATTGCTGGTGCTTTCGACCGGGTGTGGCACAAGGGCCTCTTAGTAAAACTTCAAGCACTGGGAATTGCAGGTTCTACGCTATGTCTCCTCAGTGATTACCTCCATGGTAGATCTCTAAGGGTAGTTCTCAATGGAACGGAATCAGCAAGACATCTTATTGGGGCAGGTGTTCCACAAGGAAGCGTGCTGGGACCATTGTTATGGAATGTCTACTTCAATGACCTTCTTTATCTCATCCCAGAATCCCATGCATATGCAGACGACTGTACACTGACATTCACTTATCCAAGAGACCAAATGCCAGCTGCTCTAAGTTACATCAATCACCAGCTAAGAGCTATATCAGCTTGGGGAAATAGAATGCAAGTAACCTTTGCACCTGAGAAAACGCAAAAAATGATGGTCTCTAGGCACCATGATGGTAATGCTGGTGCAGTAGTAAGGATGAATGGGAGGGTGTTGGCACCTGGAAGAAGTTGATATCCTTGGGGTGAAATTTGACTTCAAACTGACTATGAAAAACCACGTTGTAAATCTTGCCGTATCTCGCATCTGCTTGACAGTAGGGGTTGCAAGATTCTGTAGGAGGCACAAGTACGCTCACACCTTGAGTATGCTCCACTTTCTTGGTTTGCCTGCCCCCCCCCCATCTCATCTGCGACTGCTTGACAGAGCAGAAAACAGAGCGAGCAAGAAGAATCATCTCTCGTCTGGACCAATCCTGGATAGATCTGTCATTTCAACAGAGCCTTCAACACACGAGGGATGTGGGTGGCCTTACTGTTATGTACAAGGCCAATATTGTAAAAGTCCCACACTTGGTTCCACTTCGAGGACAGCGTGAATTAAGTTTCTATACCACAAGAAGGGCAGAAAGCAGCAACTTCACTCTGGCTGTACCCTTCTCCAGAACATCACTCCATCTGAAATCATATATACCCAGGATGACTCGAGTATGGAACACATTCGTACAGCATAATGATATCAACGAGATAAAGTCAGTTGATCAAATGAAAATGCTGGTTCACATATGGCTCCAACTGCATTCTGTTCCCTACTTGTATGTCTCATAACAATAAAAATGCTTTCAAATGAGCTGATGTAGGTAACAGCTCTTAGCTTACCAATAAAGTTAGGAATCCTTAACCTGTAAATAGCTTGTCAATAAAGCCAGGGATCCTTAACCTTGTTAAACCCTATGTAAAGAAGAGAGAGAGAGAGAGAGAGAGAGAGAGAGAGAGAGAGAGAGAGAGAGAGAGAGAAGACGGGACAGACAGACAGACAGAGAGTGAGAGAGGAGAGAGAGAGGAGAGAGAGAGAGAGAGAGAGAGAGAGAGAGGAGAGATGGAGACAGATAGATAGATAGAGAGAGAGGGAGGAGAGAGAGAGAGAGAGGGGGAGAGAGAGAGAGAGAAGAAGAGGAGAGAGAGAGGAGAGAGAGGAGAGAGAGAGCTATCCAAGAGAAGAAATGCCAGCTGCTCTAAGCTACATCAATCACCAGCTGAGAGCTATATCAGCTTGGGGAAAAGATGGCAAGTAACTTTTTGCACTGAGAAAACGCAAATGATGATCGTCTCTAGGCACCATGATGGTAATGCTGGTGCAGTAGTAAGGATGAATGGGAGGATTTTTGGCACCTGGAGAAGAAGTTGATATCCTTGGGTTGAAAATTTTACTCCAAACTAACCATGAAGAACCAAGTTGTAAAAACTTGCAAACAAGGCAGCCAGGAAGCTTACAGCACTTCGCCGTATCTTCCATCTGCTTGACAGTAGGGGTTGTAAGATCCTGTACGAGGCACAAGTACGCTCGCAAACCCTTTAGTATGCTCCACTTTCTTGGTTTGCCTGCCCCCCCTCCTCTCTGCGACTGTTGACAGAGTAGAGAACAGAGCAAACCTCTCATCTCTCGCCTGGACCCATCCTGGATAGATCTGTCATTTCAGCAGAGCCTTCAACAAGGAGGGATGTGGGTGGCCTTACTGTTATGTACAAGGGCCCAAAATTGTCAAAATACCACACTTGGATCCACTTGAGGACAGCGTGAAACAAGCTTTTATGCCACAAGACGGGCAGAAAGCAGCAACTTCACCTGGCTGTACCCTTCTCCAGAAACATCACTCCATTTGAGATCATACATAACCCAGGATGACTAGAGTATGGAACACATTCGTACAGAATAATGATGTCAACGAGATAAAGTTCAGTTGATCAAATGAAATGCTGGCCCACAGATGGCTTCCAACTTCATCCTGTTTCCTAACTTGTATGTCTCATAACAATAAAAATGCTTTCAAATGAGCTGATGTAGGTAACAGCTCTTAGCTTGCCAATAAAGTTAGGAATCCTAAACCTGTTAAATAGCTGTCAATAAAGCTAGGGATCCTTAACCTTGTCAAAACCCTGTGTTAAAAAAAAAAAAAAAAAAAAAGGGAGAGGAGAGAGAGAGAGAGGAGGAAAAGAGAGAGAGAGAGAGACGAGGGAGAGAGAGAGAGAGAGAGAGAGAGAGAGAGAGAGAGAGAGATGTTAGGGAGGGGAGACCGGAGTGGCAGCGCGAGATAACAGTGTACTGATGCTGTGGGTCAAGGCATCATATATATTGAGTGAATATATAAACATAAGTGCACGAGAATAGTGTGTGGACTTAGTGAGGGGTGAGGATGTAAATACTGAGGCGAGGGAATAGTGTGTGAACACAGGGATAATTGTGTTGGTGAATGAGTGTTGACACAGAGGTGAAGGAGTGAGTGTGTTGACATAGGGGTGAAGGAGTGAGTGTGTTAACACAAGGGGGACGGAGTGCGTTGACACAGCAGTGAAGTGGTGAGTGTGTTTACACGAGGGTGAAGGAGTGTATTGGCACAGGGTTGAAGGAGTGAGTGTGTTGACACAGGGGTGAAGGAGGGAGTGTGTTGACACAAGGGTGAAGGAGTGATTGTGTTGACACAAGGGTGAAGGAGTGAGTTTGTTGACACAAGGGTGAAGGAGCGAGCGTGTTGACACGGGTGAAGTGGTGAGTGTGTTGACACAAGGGTGAAGAGGTGAGTGTGTTGACACAAGGGTGAAGGAGTGAGTGTGTTGACGCAAGGGCGAAGGAGGGAGTGTGTTGACACAAAGGTGAAGGAGTGAGTTTGTTGACACAAGGGTGAAGGAGCGAGCGTGTTGACACGGGTGAAGTGGTGAGTGTGTTGAAACAAGGGTGAAGAGGTGAGTGTGTTGACACAAGGGTGAAGGAGTGAGTGTGTTGACGCAAGGGTGAAGGAGGGAGTGTGTTGACACAAAGGTGAAGGAGTGAGTTTGTTGACACAAGGGTGAAGGAGCGAGCGTGTTGACACGGGTGAAGTGGTGAGTGTGTTGACACAAGGGTGAAGAGGTGAGTGTGTTGACACAAGGGTGAAGGAGTGAGTGTGTTGGCACAGGGGTGAAGGAATCAGTGTGTTGACACAAGAGGGAAGGAGAGTGTTGATACAAGGGTGAAGGAGTGAGTGTGTTAACACAGGGGTGAAGGAGAGAGTGTGTTGACAGAAGGGTGAAGGAGTGAGTGTGTTAACACAGGGGTGAAGGAGAGAGTGTGTTGACAGAAGGGTGAAGGAGTGAGTGTGTTGACATAAGGGTTAAGGACTGAATGTGTTGACACAAGGGTGAAGGAGAGAGTGTGTTGACACTAGGGTGAAGGAGTGAGTGTGTTGACACAGGGGTGAAGGAGAGAGTGTGTTGACACTAGGGTGAAGGAGTGAGTGTGTTGACACAAGGGTGAAGGAGAGAGTGTGTTGACACTAGGGTGAAGGAGTGAGTGTGTTGACACAAGGGTGAAGGAGAGAGTGTGTTGACACAAGGGTGAAAGAGTGAGTGTGTTAACACAGGGGTGAAGGAGTGAGTGTGTTAACACAGGGGTGAAGGAGTGAGTGTGTTGACACAAAGGTGAAGGAGTGAGTGTGTTGACACAAGGGTGAAGGAGTGAGTGTGTTGACACAAAGATGAAGGAGTGAGTGAGTTGACACAGGGGTGAAGGAGTGAGTGTGTTGACACAAGGGTGAAGGAGTGAGTGTGTTGACACAAGGGTGAAGGAGTGAGTGTGTTGACACAAAGGTGAAGGAGTGAGTGTGTTGACACAAGGGTGAAGGAGTGAGTGTGTTGACACAAGGGTGAAGGAGTGAGTGTGTTGACACAGGGGTGAAGGAGTGAGTGTGTTGACACAAGGGTGAAGGGGTGAAATGTGTTGACACAAGGGTGAAGGGGGTGGTTTTGTTGACACAAGGGTGAAGGAGTGAGTGAGTTGACACAGGGGTGAAGGAGTGAGTGTGTTGACACAAGGGTGAAGGAGTGAGTGTGTTGACACAAGGGTGAAGGAGTGAGTGTGTTGACACAAAGGTGAAGGAGTGAGTGTGTTGACACAGGGGTGAAGTAGAGAGTGTGTTGACACAGGGTGAAGGAGTAAGTGTGTTGACACAAAGGTGAAGGAGTGAGTGTGTTAACACAGGGGTGAAGTAGAGAGTGTGTTGACACAGGGTGAAAGAGTGAGTGTGTTGACACAGGGTGAAGGAGTGAGTGTGTTGACACAGGGTGAAGGAGTGAGTGTGTTGACACAGGGTGAAGGAGTGAGTGTGTTGACACAAGGGTGAAGGAGAGAGTGTGTTTTACACAAGGGTGAAGGAGTGAGTGTGTTGAACAGGGTGAAGGGGGTGAGTGTGCTGACACAGGAGTGAAGGAGTGTGTGTGTCGACAAGGGTGAAGGAGTGAGTGTGTTGACACAGGGTGAAGGAGTGAGTGTGTTGACACAAGGGTGAAGGAGTGAGTGTGTTGACACAGGGTGAAGGAGTGAGTGTGCTGACACAGGAGTGAAGGAGTGAGTGTGTTGACACAGGGTGAAGGAGTGAGTGTGTTGACACAAGGGTGAAGGAGTGAGTGTGTTGACACAAGGGTAAAGGAGTGAGTGTGTTGACACAAGGGTGAAGGAGTGAGTGTGCTGACACAGGGATGTCAGGAAATACTTTTTTAGCTTTAGGGTTTTCAGGAAGTTGAACACTCTGCAGAGAGAAGCAGTAGAGGCAGAACCCATACATAGCTTTAAGAAGAGGCACGATAAGGCTCTTGGAGCCGAGAGAGTGAGAGTAGATTTAGTAACGACCAGCAAAGATGCGGAGCCAGGAAGTGTGAACCGACCCCTGCAACCCCATGTAGGTGAGTATAAAAAGGCGAGTTCACACACACACACAAAGCAGTAATGAGAGGTAGCTAGTGTGGACACGAGGTTTCCCACATAGGCACACACACACATACACACACACACACACACACACACACACACACACACACACACACACACAGTAGAATTGATAGATAGAAGTAGAATTGATAAGTGTTAGAAGTACTATTGGTAAGCTTTAGAATTACTGGTATTAGTACCGGTATTTATTAGCAGTATGAATATTTAGAAGTGGGGGCACACACACACACACACACACACAATGATAGAAAAGAAACTAAAGGTTTGGTACACAAATGCGGATGGAATAATGAATAAACACGAGGAGTGGAATGAAAGAATCAGTGAAAAATCCCCAGACATCATAGCAGTCACAGAAACAAAACTCGCTGGGATAATAACAGACACAATCTTCCCAACAGGATATCAGATCCTGAGGAAAGATAGAAGGAGTAGAGGGGGAGGAGGGGTTGCACTGCTCATAAAACACCAATGGGGATTTGAGGAAATGGAAGGCATGGACATGATTGGAGAAAGAGACTACATTGTAGGTACAATTCAGTCCGGAGAACATAAAGTAGTCATTGGAGTGATGTATAAACCCACCACAGAACTGCAGGAGGCCAAGAGAGGAGTACGAAGAAAACAACAGGGTGATGGTGGACACACTGGCTGAGGTGGCAAGAAGAGCTCACTCGAGCAGAGCAAAGTTACTGGTAATGGGCGATTTCAAACCACAGGGAGATCGACTGGGAAACCTGGAGCACATGGGGGTCCCGAAACAGGAGAGCAAAGATGATGGATGTGGTACTTGAAAACCTCATGCATTCAACATGTCAGGGACACAACCAGAGAGAGAGGGGAGGATGAGCCAGCAAGACTGGATCTTGTGTCACCCTGAGCAGTTCAGACATCGAGGACATCACTTACGAGAGGCCCCTTGGAGCTAGCGATCATGTGGTTCTGAGTTTTGACTATATAGTAGAGTTACAAGTGGAGAAGGTAACAGGAACTGAAGGGGACAGGCAAACTATAAAAGGGGGGACTACACAGGTATGAGAAACTTCCTGCAGGAGGTTCAGTGGGACAGAGAAATGGTAGGAAAATCAGTAAACGAGATGATGGAATATGTGGCACAAAGTGCAAGGAGGCAGAGGAAAGTTTTGTTCCCAAGGGAAACAGAAATAATAGGAAGACCAAGACGAGTCCTTGGTTTACCCGATGGTGTAGGGAGGCAAAAGCTAAGTGCAACAGAGAAATGGAAAAGGTACAGGAGGCATAGGACCCAGGAAAAACAAGGAGATTAGTAGAAGAGCCAGAAACGAGTATGCGCAGATAAGGAGGGAGGCCCAGAGACAGTATGAAAACGACATAGCATCGAAGTCAAATCTGACCCGAAACTGCTGTATAGCCACATTAGGAAGAAGACAACAGTCAAGGACCAGGTGATAAGGCTGAGGAAAGAAGGTGGGGAACTCACAAGAAACGATCAAGAGGTATGTGAGGAGCTCAACACGAGATTTAAGGAAGTATTTACAGTAGAGACAGGAAGGACTCTGGGGGGACAGACCAGATGGGGACACCAACAAGGAATACACCAACAAGTGTTGGAGACATACATACAGATGAGGAGGAGGTGAAGAAACTGCTAAGGGACATCGATACCTCAAAGGCAATGGGACTGGACAACATCTCTCCATGGGTCCTTAGAGAGGGAGCAGATATGTTGTGCGTACCACTTACCACAATCTTCAACACATCCCTGGAAACTGGGCAACTACCTGAGGTATGGAAGACAGCAAATGTAGTTCCCCATTTTCAAAAAAGGAGACAGAAAAGAGGCACTAAACTATAGACCTGTGTCATTGACGTGTATAGTATGCAAAATTATGGAGAAGATTATCAGGAGGAGAGTGGTGGAGCACCTGGAACGGAACAGGAGTATAAATGCCAACCAGCACGGATTCACGGAAGGCAAATCCTGTGTCACAAACCTTCTGGAGTTTTATGATAAAAATAACAGAAGTAAGACAAGAGAGAGAGGGGTGGGGTTGATTGCATCTTTCTTGGACTGCAAGAAGGCCTTTGACACAGTTCCTCACAAGAGATTAGTGCAGAAGCTAGAGCATCAGGCGCATATAACAGGAAAGGGCATTTGCAATGGATCAGAAAAATACCTGAAAGGGAGGCCCAAAAGAGTCAAGGGACGTAATTATGTTCCCCAGTGGGCACCCCCGCGAGCGGGGTTTCCCAAAAGGGGTCGGGCCTAGGACCCAGTGCATATTTTTGGTTTGTGGGAAAGACATGCGGAAGGGTTTGACTCAGAAGTGTCCCCCGTTTGCAGATGAAAGTGAATTAATGAGGAAAAAATTAAATTTTGTGAGGGCCAGGCAGGACTTCAAAAAGGGGCCCGGAAAAGGGCTGGAACCTGGGCCCCGCAAAAGGTTCTGAATTTAATCCTGCCCAAAGGGAAAGTCATGAAGATGGGGGGAAAGGGGAAAAGAAAACCACAAGACAAGTATAGGCTAGGGGGCCAAAGACTGCAAACCCCAAATCAAGGAGAAATGGGGGAAAACTTGGGTTTAGTATAACACCGAGCAAGTCTCCCAAAAACACACCTCAATCAGATAAAAACCCTTTCAGCATATGGGGGCCCGGCAAACCGAGAACAGGGATTCCGAAAACCCTTTGTAAGGAATCATTCAAGACACTGTACACCGTGTATGTCAGGGCCCCTAATGGAGTATGCAGCACTGTTTGGGGAAACCCCCACTTTATAAAGCACGTCAAGAAAATAGAGAAAATACAAAAAGGTTGCAACAAGGTTTTTTTCCGAGCTAAAGGGAATGGGGTTTTCCCATGAAGAAAGGGTTAAAGGGGAAAACGGCCCGACGACACTGGGGGACAGGAGGGTCTGGGGAGACAGGATAACGAAAATATAAAATACTGGGGTGGAATAGACAAGGGACAAGGACAGGAAAGTTTTTCCCGGGGGGGGGACCCCAGAAACAAGAGGCCCCCAATTTGGGGAAAATTAAACAAAAATGATTTAGAGGGGATAGTGGAAGTTTTTTCTTCAGTCATAGGGGTTGTAAAGGGAGTGGAATAGCCAAAAAAATGACTTTTTAGGCAGGGAAACCCAAAACGTTTTAAGACGGTTTGATAAAACTCTTTGGGGCGGGGGAGAGAGGGTCTAGTACAACCGGTGAAAAGGCGGGGCCCGGACTAGGGCTCGACCCCTGCAACCACAATAGGGGGGGTACAAATTTTGGGGGGTCACACACACCCCACACAAAAAACAGTATGTCGGTAGGGCAGTAAGTGGATTGTTTTTGGAAACGTGGGAAAAGGGGCAGGAACCCTACATTGCTTTAAGCAGAGGTTGATAAAGCTCACGGCCGGGGAGAGTGACCTATTTAGCAAATCAGTGAAGGGCGGGGCCAGGAGCTCGGACGACCCCGCAACCACAACAGGTGAGTACAACTGGTGAGTACCCAAACATCCACACAGGATTTCCGATTCCTGGAAATTTAACCCTTAAACCTCTCCTCTCTTATCCCCCTATGTATCCTTCTACCATATCCAACTCTCTACCTACCTCTCCTATTATCCTCTACATTCTACCTCCCCTTACTACCTACTCCCTCCACCACTCCTACTAATCCCACTCCCCATCCTCCCTTCCTATCTCTCTCTCCTCTGCCCCCTCCTCCGATCTCCGTCCAACCTCTTCCCCCCTATTCCCCTCTCCCCCTCTCCCCCCCTCCCTCCCCCAACTCCCCTTCCCACTCTCCCCCTAAACTTTCCCCTAACACCCCCCCCCCCCTCTAACAACTCCCCCCCTTATCTCCCCCTCCCTTTTTCCCCACTCTCTCTTCTCTCTCTCCCCTCCTCCCCTCTCCCCCCTATCCTCTCTGTCCCCTCTCTCTCCTTCCATCTCTCCCGCTCTGCCCCTTCCCCCCTGTCTCTCCCCCTGTCTCTCCCCCCCCTCTCCTCTCTCTTTGCCCACTCTCTCCCTCCCCTCTCTCCTCTCTCTCTCTCTCTGTCTCTCTGTCTCGTCTCTGTCTCTCTCTCTCTCTCCTCTCTCTCTCTCTCTCTCTCTCTCTTCTCTCCCCTCTCTCTCCCCTCTCTCTCTCCCCTTCTCTCTCTCTCATCTGTCCATTTTGTAATACGGAAAACCAGAATGAGCTGCAATAATCTGGGTGAGGCCTTACTAATGATGTATAAAGCTGCAGTATGCCCTCTGGACTTTGTTGCTTACACTTCTTGAAAATAAATCCCAGTAATCTATTTGCCTTATTACGTACGCTTAGGCTTGCTGTCTTGGTTTAAGGTTGCTGCTCACCATAACCCCAAGTCCTTTTCGAAATCTGTATGGCTAAGTTCTACATCATTTAATAAAAGTACTAGGGTTAGGGGCACCCCCAAAGCTTCAGAACCTTGCATTTATCTACATTGAACTGCATCTGCCACTTTTGACCAAGAATAGAGTTTGTTTAAATCCTCCTGAATTTTCCATAACATCTACGTCTGAATCAATTATCCTCCCTATCTTTGTGTCATGGGGGAATTTGCTCATATCACTAGTAATTCCCTCATCAAGATCATTGAATATATTTTTAAACAACAAACGGCCCAAGACTGATCCCTGTGGAACGCCACTTGTTACAGATCCCACTCGGATTTAACCCCATTTATGGACACTCTCTGCTTCCTGTCAGTGAGCCATGACTCGATCCACGAGAGCACTTTTCCCCAATGCCATGAGCTGCCCTTTCTTTAACAGTCTATGGTGCGGAACTCTATCAAAAGCTTACAAAAAATCTAAGTAAATAATATCAAATTCTTTAATTGTGGTCAAAAAACAGCCTCAAAAGCTTTACTAAAGAAAGTTAATAAATTAGTTAGACAAGACGGCCTCTTCGAATCCATGCTGAGTATCATTAATCAAGCTATGCTTATCGAGATGGCTTCTTATAATCTCAGCTATAATTGACTCTAGCAATTTGCCTACAGTTGAGGTCAGGCTTATTGGGCGGTAATTTGACGGTAACGACTTGTCCCGTGTTTTAAAAATAGGAGTTTTCATTAGCCATCTTCCACATAACAGAACACTACACCTGTTTGAAGAGATAAATTAAAAATATTAGTTAATGGTTCACAGGGGTTCCATTTTGCATTCCTTAAGAACCCTTTAAAAAACCTCATCAGGGCCCGGCGACTTATTTTGCGTCAGTCTGTCTATCTGCTTCACAACCATTTCACTAGTGACTGTGATGTTACATAATTTATCTTCTTCTAGCCCACTGTAAAAATTAATTACTGGAATATTGTTAGTTCTTCCTGTGTAAAAAAATGAGAGAAAATAATTATTAAAATCAAGCAATTTCATTCTCTTGTCCGTAAGGTGCCCATAGTTATTTTTAAGGGGACCTATCTTATCTCTAACTTTTGGTTCTATAGACCTGGAAAAAACTTTTTGGGTTAGTTTTTTGAATCCCTAGCACTTTAATTTCATAGTCCCTTTTAGCTTTTCTTATCCCTTTTAATGTCCCTCTTAATGTCAATATACTGATTCATAAGAGACCCTCACCCCTTTGATTACGCTATAAATTCCTTTCTTATGCCCTAGTAGATATTGAGCCTTTATTCATCCATTTTGGGTCATTTTATTTGATAGCTCTCTTCGTTACCCAGTCAACAGATGATAAGTATTCTCTAAAGCCCATCGTAATCTGCTAAGCGAAAATCTGGACTGTTACGAGTTATCGCTACTATCGTACTTCCATTCAATGCTAAATGTAATTGATTTGTGGTCGCTAGCACCCAGTTCCCCTGAAATTTCTAAATTATTAACAAGGGATTCATTGTTTGCCATAACTAAGTCAAGCAGGTTATTTCCCCTTGTAGGTTCTGTCACAAATGCTTCAAAAAACAATCCTGAAATACTTCTAAGAAGTCGTATGATTCTAAATTCCCAGTCAAGAAATTCCAATCAACATGACTAAAATTAAAGTCTCTAGAATTACTATATTATCGTGCCTTGTGGCCTTAACAATTTCCTCCCTAGTAGTTTTCCCTTGATCCCTATCTAAGTTTGGGGACGGTATATCACTCCTAAAATCAGTTTTTCATGCCCTCTGAAAATTCTATCCAAACAGACTCTGTATGTGTTACTTCAGACTTAAAACCCGTTTTTATGCAACAGTTCAAGCGATCTCGGACATACAATTTCCACCCCACCCCCCTCCCCCAAAACTTTTTATCTTCTTGGAACAATTTAAAACCTGAATATGACATTCCGCAGGCATGTCCCCACTTTTTGAATTAAACCACGTCTCAGTTAAGGCAAATACATCAATGTTACCTACACTAGCAACTAATCTCAACTCGTCCATCTTATTCCTAGCACTACGGCAATTAGCATAATAAACATTGAAAGACTCTCCTTTCTCTTTACCCTTCCTGCTCATTTCTATTTTTCTACTAAACCTATTACTGTCCTTATCACCCAAGGTCCCTGGCTTTTCAATATCTATCTCGTTCTTATTATTACTAGTTCCCCTAGAACTCGTAATATTACTATACTGGGACTTCACTGTTTTCCTGCCAAAACCCATACCACTAACTATTCCTAGTTTAAAGTCCTAACTGCTCCCTCCACGGCATTTGCCAGTGCTCCCACCCCACACCTAGATAAGTGAACCCCATCCCTAGCATACATGTCATTTCTGCCATAGAAGAGGTCCCAGTTGTCAATGAATGTTACTGCATTCTCCTTACAGTATTTGTCCAGCCAGCAATTGACACCAATTGCCCTGGACAACCATTCATTTCCAACTCCCCTCCTTGGCAAAATACCACATATGAGAGGGTTCCCACCCTTACTTCTAATTATTTCTATTGCTGACCTATACCTGCTAATCAGGTCCTCACTCCTACGTCTGCCAACATCGTTGCCTCCAGCACTGAGACAGATAATAGGATTGCTCCCATTACTTCTCATGATGTCATCCAGATGGCTAACAATATCCTCCATCCCAGCCCCAGGAAAGCAAACTCTCTGTCTCCTACTCCTGTCCTTCAAGCAGAACGCCCTATCCATATACCTAACTTGGCTATCCCCAACAACAACAATATTCTTACCTTCCTTAATGTCTTTCGTCGTGTCGTTCCCAGTAGTCGAAGGAAAAAAAAACGGTGGGGACTTGCAGGAGCCAGGGATCAGATGAGAATGGTTCTGGTAGGGAGGAGTGGATGGAGGAGCAGTGGAAAAGGATGTAACAAGAGTGGGAGAGAAAATTAGAAGAGTTTTCTGTAAAAATGGAGAAAGAGCTTTCTGTGAAATTGGAAAAGAGGTTGGAGAAGGAGAAGAAGAATTGGGAGGCACATGTCGAAACTGCATTAGCCAGGTTAAGGATCCTAGAAGATGAGGTAAACAGGCTGGGGCAAGTTACAGGGGAAGTGACCAGAGAAGACACAGCATATGAAGCTGAGAGGCCGAACAGGAAGGAAGGCGATATGAATTATGCTAAGGTCATAACAGCCTGCCAAGAAGGGCCAAGGAGTGAAAGGGAAGAGCAGCTGCGTGCAGGTAGAGAGGTTGATAGGTCGAATGCAGAGGCACAACCATGCTACCAAGAGCCACTGGAAAAATCAAGGGAGAAAATGACCACATACAGACAGGAACCAGAGTCACAGAGGGAGAGGCAATGGGAGGAGGAAAGGGCAAAATCAGTGTTTATCCATGGGCTTCAGGAGAGAGAGGAAAGGACACACACTGAAAGACGGCAGGAAGAAGGAAAGGAGATTGAGAAAATAATCAGTGGAGAAAATAATCAGTGGAGAAGACATGGACGAGATTGTAAATTTTCAGAGAATAGGGGAGTACTTCAAGGGGAGAAAACGACCAATCAAGCTGATTCTCAGGACATAAACAGTGCGGAACAGGATCCTCCAAGAGAAACCACAGTTGAAATACTCAGAAGAGTACAAGAGGGTGTTCCTAGACAGAGACAGAACACAAACAGAATGACACCAGCTGAGGGAGAGGACAAAAAAGCAAAAGTAGCTGGGAAAGGAGACAAGGGTGGAACCAGCAGAGGTCAGTCAGAGCAGAACAGAGTAGCAAGGGCAAGCACACACACAACTATCCTTAGAACCCCACAACCTATCACACCATCCCAACACAAACTACAATCCATACCCACAGCTTCCACCCAACACCCAGCTATAGAATCCCACAGTATGCTACCAAGTCTCCCACCCTCACAGGCCCCCCAAACCACAGTGTTGGAAAGGAAACTGAAGGTATGGTACACAAACGCTGATGGAATAACAAATAAGTGGGAGGAGTGGCACAAAAGAGTAAAAGAGGCATCACCGGACATCATAGCTCTCACAGAAACCAAGCTTACAGGTATGATAACAGATGCCATCTTTTCAATTGGATACCAGATCCTGAGGAAAGATGGAGGGAACAGGGGGGGGGTGGAGGAGTGGCACTGCTGATCAAAAACTGGTGGAATTTTGATGAGCTGGAGAGACGAGACAGCAGAGAAGCAAGTGATTACATAATGAGAATGCTTCACTCTGCAGGTCCCAAGGTGGTAATTGCAGTGATGTATAACCCACCACAGAACAGCAGGAGGCCAAGGCAAGAGTATGACGAGAGCAATAGAGTGATGGTTGATACACTGGCTGCAGTGGCCGGAAGAGCTCATGCATGCAGGGCAAAGCTCCTGATCATGTGTGACTTTAACCAAAAGGAGATCGATTGGGAGAGCTTGGAGCCACATGGGGGCCAAGATACATGGAGGGCTAAGATGATGGAGGTGGTACTGGAAAACTTCATGTACCGACACGTAAGGGACACTACAAGAGAGAGAGGAGAGGATGAACCAGCAAGACTGGACTTAGTATGCACCTTGAGTAGTGCAGATATTGAGGACATCACTTATGAAAGACCCCTTGGTGTCTTTCATAAGTGAAAGGGGGAAGGGGGAAGCAGGAAGGCCAGGACGAATGAAGCCAAACTACAAGAGAGAGGACTACACAGGTATGAGGAACTTCCTGCACGGGGTTCAGTGGGACAGAGAACTGGAAGGGAAGCCAGTTAATGAGATGATGGAATATGTAGCAACAATGTGCAAGGAGGCTGAGGAGAGGTTTGTACCCAAGGGTAACAGGAATAATGAAAAAGCCAGGACGAGCCCAGCCAGTCGTAGAGCAAGAAATGATATGCACAGATAAGAAGGGAGGCCCAATGAAATATGAAAACGACATTGCAGCGAAAGCCAAATCTGACCCGAAACTGTTATACAGCCACATCAGGAGGAAAACAACAGTCATGGACCAGGTAATCAGACTAAGGAAGGAAGGAGGAGAGACAACAAGAAATGACCGAGAATTATGTGAGGAACTCAACAAAAGATTCAAAGAAGTGTTCACAGAGGAGACAGAAGGGGCTCCAGAAAGACGGAGAGGTGGGGCACACCACCAAGTGCTGGACACAACACACACAACCGAGGAAGAAGTGAAGAGGCTTCTGAGTGAGCTAGATACCTCAAAGGCAATGGGGCCGGATAACATCTCTCCATGGGTATTGAGAGAGGGAGCAGAGGGCTATGTGTACCCCTAACAACAATATTCAATACATTTATCGAAACAGGGAGATTGCCTGAGGCGTGGAAGACAATAAATGTATTCCCAATCCTTAAAAAAGGAGACAGACATGAAGCACTAAGCTACAGACCAGTGTCACTGACATGTATAGTATGCAAAGTTATGCAGAAGATTATCAGTAGAAGAGTAGTGGAACACCTAGAAAGGAATGATCTCATTAACAGTAGCCAACGTGGTTTCAGGGACGGGAAATCATGTGTCACAAACCTACTGGAGTTCTATGGCATGGTGACAGCAGTAAGACAAGAGAGAGATGGATGGGTGGATTGCATTTTCTTGGATTGCAAGAAGGCGTTTGACACAGTTTCACAGAGATTAGTGCAAAAACTGGAGGACCAAGCAGGGATGACAGGGAAGGCACTACAATGGATCAGGGAATACTTGTCAGGAAGACAGCAGCGAGTCATGGTACGTGGCGAGGTGTCAAAGTGGGTACCTGTGACCAACGGGGTCTCACAGGGGTCAGCCCTAGGACCAGTGCTGTTTCTGGTATTTGTGAACGACATGACGGAAGGAATAGACTCCGAAGTGTCCCTGTTTGCAGATGACGTGAAGTTGATGAGAAGAATTCATTCGATCGAAGACCAGGCAGAACTACAAAGGGATCTGGACAGGCTGCAGACCTGGTCCAGCAATTGGCTCCTGGAGTTCAATCCCAACAAGTGCAATGTCATGAAGATTGGAGAAGGCCAAAGAAGACCGCAGACGGAGTACAGTCTAGGGGGCCAAAGACTACAAACCTCACTCAAGGAAAAAGATCTTGGGGTGAGTATAACACCAGGCACATCTCCTGAAGCGCACATCAACCAAATAACTGCTGCAGCATATGGGCGCCTAGGAAACCTCAGAACAGCATTCCGACATCTTAATAAGGAATCATTCAGGACCCTGTACACCGTGTACGTTAGGCCCATATTGGAGTATGCGGCACCAGTTTGGAACCCACACCTAGCCAAGCACGTAAAGAAACTAGAGAAAGTGCAAAGGTTTGCAACAAGACTAGTCCCAGAGCTAAGAGGTATGTCCTACGAGGAGAGGTTAAGGGAAATCAACCTGACGACACTGGAAGACAGGAGAGATGGGAGGACATGTTAACGACATACAAAATACTGAGAGGAATTGACAAGGTGGACAAAGACAGGATGTTCCAGAGATGGAACACAGCAACAAGGGCAAACAGTTGGAAGTTGAAGACGCAGATGAATCACAGGGATGTTAGGAAGTATTTCTCCAGCCACAGAGTAGTCAGGAGGTGGAATAGTTTGGGAAGCGATGTAGTGGAGGCAGGATCCATACATAGCTTTAAGCAGAGGTATGATAAAGCTCAAGGTTCAGGGAGAGTGACCTAGTAGCGACCAGTGAAGAGGCGGGGCCAGGAGCTCGGACTCGACTCCTGCAACCTCAACTAGGTGAGTCCAACTAGGTGAGTACACACACACACACACACACACACACACACACACACACACACACACACACACACACACACACACACACACACACACACACACACACACACACACACGCACACGCGCACACACACACAAGTCATGGAATAGTCTAGAAAGTGAAGTAGTGGAGGCGGGAACCATACATAGTTTTAAGGCGAGGTATGATAAAGCTCATGTAGCAGGGAGAGAGAGGACCTAGTAGCAATCAGTGAAGAGGCGGGGCCAGGAGCTATGACTCGACCCCTGCAACCACAAATAGGTGAGTACAAATAGGTGAGTATACACACACACACACACACACACACACACATCACACACACACACACACACACAACACACACACACACACACACACACACACACACACACACACACACACACACACACACACACACACACACACACACACACACTCACACACATTTTTTATAAAGGAGACAGAAACTAGGCACTGAACTACAGACCAGTGTCTCTGACGTGTATAGTATGCAAAGTCATGGACAAGATTATCAAGAGGAGAGTGGTGGAGCACCTGGAACGGAACAAAATTATAAACAATAACCAGGAATGATTCATGGAAGGCAAATCCTGTGTCACAAACCTTCTGGAATTTTATGACAAGGTAACAGAAGTAAGACACGAGAGAGAGGAGGGTGGGTTGATTGCATTTTCCTGGATTGCAGGAAGACCTTCGACACAGTTCCTCACAAGAGATTAGTGTAGAAGCTGGAGGATCAGGCACGTATAACATGAAGGACACTGCAGTGGATCTGAGAATACCTGGCAGGGTTCTGTCAGGTATTCTCGGATGTCTCAGATGTCTCAGGTGTTAAGGTATCACAGTGGGTGCCTGTGACGAGCGGGATCCCACAAGGGTCAGTCCTAGGACCAGTGCTGTTTTTGGTATATGTGAATGACATGATGGAAGGGATGGACTCAGAAGTGTTCCTGTTCGCAGATGATGTGAAGTTAATGAGGAGAATTAAATCAGATGAGGATCAGGCAGGACTACAAAGAGACCTGGACAGACTAGACACGTGGTCCAGCAACTGGCTTCTCGAATTCAACCCTGCCAAATGCAAAGTCATGAAGTTTGTGGAAGGGCAAAAAAGACCGCAGATAGAGTATAGGTTAAGTGGACAAAGATTGCAAACGTTACTCAAGGAGAAAGATCTTTGGGTGACCATAACACCGAGCACGTCTCCGGAGGCACACATCAACCAGATAACTACTGAAGCATATTTTCGCCTGAAAACCTGAGAATAGCGTTCCGATACCTTAGTAAGGAATCGTTCAAGACACTGTACACTGAGTACGTCAGGCCCATACTGGAGTATGCAGCATCAGTTTGGAACCCACACTTGGTCAAGCACGTCAAGAAATTAGAGAAAGTACAAAGGTTTGAAACAAGGCTTGTTCTGGAGCTCAGGGGAATGTCCTACGAAGAAAGGTTGAGGGAAATCGGCCTGACGTCTCTGGAGGACAGGAGGGTCAAGGGAGATATGATAACTACATGCAAAATACTGCGTCGAATTGATAAGGTGGACAGAGACTTGATGTTCCAGAGAGGGGACACAGAAACAATGGGTCACAGTTGGAAGCTGAAGACTCAGACGAGTCACAGGGATGTTAGGAAGTATTTCTTCAGTAATAGAGTCGTCAGGCAGTGGAATAGCCTAGCAAGTGATGTAGTGGAGGCAGGAACCATACATAGCTTTAAGACGAGGTATGACAAAGCTCAAGGTGCAGAGAGAGAGAGAGAGAGAGAGAGAGAGAGAGAGAGAGAGAGGGCCTAGTAGCGATCAGTGAAGAGGCGGGACCAGGAGCTGAGTCTCGACCCCTGCAACCACAATTAAGTGAGTACAATTAAGTGAGCACACGCACACACACACACACACACACACACACACACACACACACACACACACACACACACACACACACACACACACACACACACACACACACACACACACACACACACTCACTCACACACAAACACACTAATAGGAATGGACAAGGTGGACAGAAACAGGATGTTCCAGAGATGGGACACAGGAACCAGGGGTCACAGTTGGAAGCTTTAGACTCAGATGACCCACAGGGATGGTAGGAAGTATTTCTTCAGTCAAAGAATTGCCATTAAGTGGAATAGTCTGGGTAATGATGTAACAGAGGCAGGATCCATACATAGCTTTCAGACGAGGTATGATAAAACTTATGGAGCGGGAAGAGTGACTGAGTAGCGGCCAGTGAAAAGGCGGAGCCAGGAACTGTGAATCGACCCCTGCAACCGCAATTAGGTGAATACACACACACACACACACACACACTCACTCATTCTTCAATCTAAAAAAATCAATTTGTCCGCTAGTGATGAACGTTCATTCAGCTGACAGTCTGCCTGAGAGTGTCTGATGGGCACAGTTGTGCAGCTGGGTGATGCTGAGAGCTGACCATCGGTGATCTGCACTGATTGATCCGTAGCTTAATTGTTGAGTTCTCAGCTCACACTTATTAGGTCTCGGGTTCGAAATATAAGTGGGTCGAAATTAATTAATTAATTTTCGTTGTGTGATCATTATTGGCCGGCTTGTAGCTCAGTGGTTGGGAGATCAATTTTTAACAGATAGCACCCGGATTCTATCTGATAGTGGATGGGTATGTAGGGTCAAGTCTCCTCCTGCTGACCACGTTCACCTAGCAGTGTACAATAGGTGTCTGGTTGCTGGTCGACTGTTGTGAGTGGTATCCTGTACAGACGAGACTCCAGCCACATGTAACTAACATTCATCTATCAGTAACCAGACACCTATGTGTCACTAAGCTGTTATGGGCTGCATTATGGGAAGCGTGAGATGAATGAGCAAATTTCCTAACTCACTGTTTAATAACATTAAAAGCGAATTTAGAAGTTAGTAGACTGTTATGTGTTGTATCCTGTGGTGAAGGATCTGTGAACATTACTTTGGAAAAATAACTTGGATAAACTTCGATTATCTTAAGTTATCTGTCGTAAGTAATAATAATAATAATAATAATAATAATAATAATAATAATAATAATAATAATAATAATAAATTTAATCATGATACATTGTTTGTACAGAAATATGTGGCATTTAGTCGTACTTGTAGAAAGCTAACAGTTATACAAATTATTTCGGGCAACAGATTCGATGAACTAATGTTCGGTTTAACTCCCATTAAACCTTTTCAGGGAAATCTATACTGACAGTTTCTCATCCTTTAATGTTAGGAATGGAGAAAAAATTTACTTTCTTATCTCCGGTGGTCTTCAACCTTTTTAAGAAAATCATGACCCGGGCTAATAAAACTACCCAGCAAATTCCAGTTTGCAGTTAATTTCTCTTTCCAAATAAACTACAGTAAACTGAATCAAAGAAGACAGTGTATGCAGGAGACAGTGTCTGCAGGAGACAGTGTCTGCAGGAGACAGTGTCTGCAGGAGACTTTCTGCAAGAGATGGTGATTTTCAGGGCACTATGTCTGCAAGAGATGGTGTCTGCAGGAGATGGTGTCTGAAAGAGTTGGTGTTTGCAAGAGTTGGTGTCTGCAAGAGTTAGTGTCTGCAAGAGTTAGTGTCTGCAAGAGTTGGTGTCTGCAAGAGTTAGTGTCTGCAAGAGTTGGTGTCTGCAAGAGTTCGTGTCTGCAAAAGATGGCGTCTGCAAGAGATGGTGTCTGCAAGAGTTGGTGTCTGCAAGAGTTGGTGCCTGCAAGAGTTGGTGTCCGCAAGAGTTGATGTCTGCAAGAGTTGGTGTCTGCAAGAATTGGTGTCTGCAAGAGATGGTCTCTGCAGCAGACTATCTGCAAGAGATAGTGTCTGCAGGAGATGGTGTCTGCAAGAGTTGGTGTCTGCAAGAGTTCGTGTCTGCAAGAGATAGTGTCTGAAAGAGTTGGTGTCTGCAAGAGTTGGTGTCTACAAGAGTTGGTGTCTGCAAGACATGATGTCTGCAAGAGTTGGTGCCTGCAAGAGATGATGTCTGCAAGAGTTGGTGTCTGCTAGAGTTGGTGTCTGCAAGAGATGATGTCTGCAAGAGTTGGTGTCTGCAAGAGTTGGTGTCTGCAAGAGTTGATGTCTGCAAGAGTTGGTGTCTGCAAGAATTGGTGTCTGCAAGAGATGGTGTCTGCAAGAGATGATGTCTGCAAGAGTTGGTGTCTGCAAGAGATGGTGTCTGCAAGAGACTATCTGCAAGAGATGGTGTCTGCAAGAGACTATCTGCAAGAGATGGTGTCTGGAGGTGACGGTGTTCTCCTCTACGATGACTATCACCTATCATAAATACTTACCAAGAGTGAGAGATAAGAGCTTCCATAACCATGCTAATGAAAGTCTTCTACAACCCATTTCTTTTTATAAATTTGCACAATCTATTTTTAAAGATATCTGAGGTGATTGCTTCGATAAGTCTATTTAGCAGTTAAGGTTAAGAAATAATGGTCAGGAAGCAGGACATTTGTGTCCTGACACGGGTCTTAGTCGTATGATGATCCGTTACTGCAATTTTTATTCATCTGACCAATGAGTTCCACTGGCTTACTGGTTCACTTCTTTAGAAATCAAGATTGTAAGAATACAGATTGATCCAGTCATCCACAATTCTGCTGATACAACAGTGCTTGTCCTCGTCCTTCCTAAAATTGATTTATTGAACCTGAAGCAATTGTTTCGATTTATTTTTCTTGATTAGATATTCTTAGCGCCATATATCGCCCTTATTAATATATGACTCATACCTGTATAAGTCAACTGTAACTCATTCATTCTTATTTCAAGATAATGTTGATTCAGGTACTCAGTCTGTTTTTGTATGGAAGATTCTATATGCAATAGATTAATTTTGTCATTCTTTTCTGTAAGTTCTCTACAGCATTTATTCCAGGATGCTGTACTGGAACTGGAGATGAGCAACATAACTGTAACGAGAACTTCACTACTGCATCTGTCTCTTTGGGACCACTGCATTAAGTTCTCCAGTTCTTCCTGAAATTCAATGGTGATTTTCCGCCAATCATTTACTCTGCCTATTTTTTGTAGGCACAAGGAATGTACTTAGATCTAATGGTACGATATCAGTATTTCGCTATCTAGCTGATATTCTTGTATACTTGTTAACCTTACTACGATAGTTGGGCAACTCAACCAATAAATTGTAGCTACAACATCTGCTTCTTGGACTTTCTTAATATTAATCTTTAACTAATGACGCACTGACTTTCAAAGGACACAGTTAAACTTACAGGTGATTGGTTTAGTCAACAAACTATCTGAAGTCGTCAGTCACAAATAGTTCAGAAAGTAACTGGAGCCTGTGTGGGTTTACTAATGTCGTCTTCCCCAAAACCAATTACTGAGACAAGACACAGAGAGCAGCATTCTCTCAGTAGATGTTTTTATATTGGTCATGTTGGTTGCGTTAGAAACTTGGAAAATGCGCCGCGAAGCACCGTAAACAGGGCATTATTACACCTGTCGTGCTAGTTCACACAACAAGCACGCAATACATATAATAAAGGCAAAACAGTAATAAAAGCTCTCAAGAAAATAGGTAAAATTGCATTAACGTATATGTAGAAGTATACATTAGTGTTTATTAATGCTTATTAAAAAAAACAGTAGAGGAAGTAGGTAACGAAATACTTAATGGCCCCGGTTAAATACTTAACCACTTCCTTCTCTCTCTCTCTCTCCTCTCTCTCTCTCTCTCTCTCTCTCTATATATATATAATATATATATATATATATATATATATATATTAATATATATATTATATATATATATATATATATTATATATATATATATATATATGCAAAAACTGGTCAGTTAGCAAGAATTCATTTAAAATTAAGCCCTTTCTAAAATTTTCTCTTATACATTTAAAGATATATTTTTTCATTGATGTTAATGTAGAAAAAATAAAAATTTTGAACCAAAAAATGCTTAGAAAACTTACCTAACCTTATTATAACAAGCGCAATTTAATTTAGCCTAATCCAACTAAATATATTTTAGATAAGTGCTGAAGCAGCTGCCTCCACGAGTACATGTACCTGACGTTGTGCTGAGCGGTTGTCAGCTGTTGCTCCTCAGTCCCGACACCTGGTGGAGGAGTGTTTACACCATCAACAACAATGGCGACTGCGTTTCGCCGCCGCGTTAATACTGTTTGTATTCAACTAACGCAGGGATCTATCACCGGCGAATCAGTAAATGTGTTACTGCCAGCAATCATTCGTGATACTTATGGTATTCAACGTGAATCCTTGTGTGGCGTCGCCTTGAATGGAACTACACGGATCTTCGTCAAGTTTTGTGACACTCAGATGTACGAGAAGATTGTGACCCAGTACCAGGATATAAGTAAGCAAGTCACCCCAGCAGTTTCTGTCCAGTTGCATGACGTTTCACGATACTATACGTGGGTACGTGTGCGAAACGTGCCTTTTGAGGCCAATGAAGTTGATATACGTGACGTTTTTGAACGTTATGGGAAGATCCACCTGGTCACCATGGGTAGGTGGTCTGACGGCCACTATAATGGCCTTCAGGAGGGGTCATTTACGTTGAAAATGTCCCTGCGTCAGCCGATTCCTTCGTACATTCACCTGGAGGAGTTTCGTACCCAGGTGTACGTTATGTACCCTGGACAGAGAAGAACTTGCCGCCTCTGCGGCGCTCTGGATCACATAGCGGCTCAGTGTGTCCAGCGCCAGCCGCCATCGGGGCGTGGTCGTCGACCTGACGGTGAGGTACCCCGTCAGGCTCTGGAAGAGGAGGTTGTCGAGACATCGCCGCGTATGACATCATGGAGTGCTGAGGTTGATAGGGCCATGCTACTAGAGTCATCTTGTGTGACTCTACCTGGGACTGCCTCCCTTGACGAGGTGGAACATGTGAACAGTGAAATCCCTATAGCAAGAGAGGCAGGTGACATGGAAGCCGACATTGTATCTGCGTTAAGTGACCTATTAGCGTCGCATGAGTCTGATTCTGTGTTGTGTTCTAATGAGGGGAAATTACGTGCAGATGATGCTGATCAGATAGGAAAAGTGAGAGATTTGGAGAGTTCGAGTTTTCACACTGTTGAGGCAGAAATTCACAAGGAGAATACCCCAAGTACTGACATGTCTGAAGATGCTGTTTCTAGGAAGCGTGCGGCTACCCCGTCCGACTCCGATGATGTCTTGACCCCTGGACAACGTTCAGGGAAGAAGACGTGGTCGGAAATCACGGGTGCGGGGAGGTCGCGCGAGTCCAGGACAGCAGGTAATATCACGGGGATTGCCAAAGGTGCGGGAAGTGCCTTGGGTGCTTGCCGGCGCAAAGAGAAAAAGGGAGTGGTACCCCCTAGGGGGAAAGCCACCTTTAACACAGTTAGGTGTGTAACTATTAATGTTAATGGTTTGAAATCTGTCAGAAAGTGTGTGCAGGTGCGTGAGTGGTTGAGTCGTTTTGCAGTGGATGTGTGTTTTTTGCAAGAACATAACCATAAAGTAGGAAGTTTGTTTGAGATGGATGGTTATGACATTTATGTGACTCATTCCAGACGTCTGAAAGGTGGAGTGGCTGTGTTGATAAAAGCGACCAGCCCGTTTGTGCTGAGACATTGGGAGGAGGGGGGGGAGGGTCGCGTGGTGCGAGTCGTGGGGGATTGGGGTAGTAGAAGAGTTGGTTTTGTAGGGGTATATGGGCCGGCTGAACATGATGTTAACATTAAAAATACTTTTGTTAGAGATGTCTTGGTATATTATTGAGGTCCTGCCTGAAATTACAGTGGTAGGTGGTGACTGGAACTGTGTAGTGCGCCGTAAAGATGTTGACCGAGGGGGGCGGGGTTCTGTTCGCTTGTTTGGGTGATTTGTTGTTGGTTTGGGGTTGGGTTTAGATGTACGCGGAGGACGTGACTTTGGGATTGAGCATACTTTTGTGCGTAGGGGCTATGCAGCATGTTTAGATAGGGTGTATGTGTCTCGGCGGGTGGTCGTAATCAATGTGCGTGTATTGAACGTCTTTTTCTCCGACCACCGGGGAGTTTTTGTGGAGCTCGACTGGGGAGGTCTCCCGCATCGTTTTAAGGGATACTGGAAACTGAATATGCGGATGCTACAAAGTGCGGATGATAGGGAACTATTCGAGGACTTCTGGGCGTCTATGGGAGTAGACTCCTGGGGGATGGGATTTAGTACGACAGTGGGATGAGGTTGTGAAGCCTCGAATTAAGGATTTTTATGTGAATCGGTGTAAGAGGCCACTCGCATGGAGTATGGTTTTCAGAGGTACCTGGAGGGTCATCTACGACAATGTTATGCACAGGGAGAGGCATCTGGGGTTTACCCAGTGGATGAGATCGATGCTATTAAAGAACAAATCCAAGTAATGAAAAATAAGGTTTTCGATGGGCGCGCATTTCGAGTGGGGTGGAGGAGGCTTTGTGGGGTGACAAGCCGTCTGCTTGCGTCTTGCAAAGTCAGACACAAGGCGAAAAGCGACTGAAATTGTGAGTTTAGTGGTGCAGGATGAAGTTGACGGGTATAGTGAGGGACAGGTCTTAACAACAACTGAGGGGATAAGTTTTTATGTCGATACTTGGAGTAAGATCCAGATGCAAAGTAAAGACGTGAGTGAGCATGCGATACAGGATTTGGGGAGAGGCGTACGATGCGAGTTAAATGATTATGACCGCCTTCTCATGGGTGGGCCTATATCTGAGGCAGAGGTGTGGGAGGCACTACAAGGAATGAGTAAGGGGAAGGCTCCAGGCATTGATGGCATCCCTTGTGAATTTTATATCAAACATTGGGAGGTAATACGGACTTTTATGGTTCGTTTACTCAATGCGATGAAGGAGGGGGGGTGTTAGGTCTGTCTCAGCGTACGGCGGTGTTGGTCTTAGTTAGGAAATGTGATGTGCCGTTAGCGATTAAGGACTACCGTCCCATATCGTTGATGTGTAGTGACTATAAACTATATGCGAAAATATTGATGAATAGAATTAAGAAAGTGTTTGATAAGGTAATCCATAAGAGTCAGTTTGGTGTGCCAGGTAGGTCAATGTATGATGGTCATGGGAATATCAGGGAGTTTGTTGAGGAATGCGGGGTGAGGGGTGGGGGTGGTGTTTTGGCTTTAGACTGGCGAGCCGCTTTTGATAGTGTGGAAAGAGAGGTTCTGTGGAAATTTATGAGATGGCAGGGTTTTTGGGAAAAGAGGTCATCATGTGGGCCCGTTCGTTGTACAATGGAGCGGGTTTTAAAGTACAAATTAATGGCAAGTTAGGTGTTTTTGTACACATGAGCAGGGGCATTCGTCAGGGATGCCCCATGTCTCAAAGTTTTTTGCATGTATGCAGGACCCTTTTTACTGGGCTGTTTGTGGGAGGGCAATAGAGACATCGTTGGGTCCGAGTAGTGGTCGACCAACCCTTGTGGGTTATGTTGATGATACTACTGTGTTATTACGTTCACGGGAGCAATTGGGTTTTGTTGGGAGACTTGTTGACATATTTGGCAAGGCTACGGGGATGTGTGTTAATAGAGAAAAAATCGAAAATTATGGAGTTGGGGAGTGGGTGGGGGATGGGGTGGATGCAGAGGGGTGGACTGTGGTTGATCGTATCACTATATGTGGTATTCATTATATGCGGGAGGTCGATCAGATGAGGGCGTGCAATTCGGGGAGGGTTGTACATAGTGTCTTGGGGCGCTTAAATAGTTTACGGCCGCGACATTTAACCCTGCATCAGAGGGCGGTGGTCATTAATGTCCTGCTTTATTTGCAAAGTATGGCACGTTGCTGCACTGTATCCTCTGTTGCAGGGGGACGTCAAACGTCTTTTTTCATAGAATTTATCGATTTTTGTGGGGTTCTGGATGCGATTGGCTCACAAGAGCAGTGGTGGAGACACCACTGCATCAGGGAGGGTTGGGTCTCATTCCTCTAGAGGCTCGTGTCATGGCATGTTACGTGAAGCGTCGTTTTCTCCGACTGGGTGGGATGCATGGCGGGTTAAGCGAATTGTATCACGACCTGCGCAGGTGGTGGAGAGGGAGGAATTTAATTTGGTGCTTCGCGTATTATTGAACACGAGGGACGTGCGCTGTGTAAAATTATGTACCTTAGAAAGGGCGGGTAGGGAGGTAGTCGTGGTGCGAGTTGAAGGAATGTATCCCATGTATGCGTGGGGTGATATATGGAGGCGAGTTCAAAAGTTGCGTTTGCCTGCTCAAGTACGGGAAGTGGTTTTTAAATTTTTACATGGAATCTTGCCGTCTGGGGTGGTGTTGTATAATAGGCGTTTGGAGGAAGACTGGGGTTGTCCGGTGTGCGGGATGGAGGAATCTGCTTTTCATGTTGTGTATTTCTGTGAGACTTTAGGTATGGTACGAGAGTGGTTCAGTAGGGTTTTGCGTTTGGTAGGGGGGGAAGGTTTGTCGGTACTCCGGGCGTTTTAGTTTTGATGTGGTGGGGTTGACTTGCGTGTACAACGTGCGGTGTCGTATGTTGTGGCCGATTATATTTTCGTGTCATGGGCTATGAGGCACGTTGATGGTAACAGTAGAATTAGGGTGTTAGCAGGGACGATTTATAGGACAAAATGTCGAAATAGGTTGGTATATGAGGGGAGATGGGAGAGAGACTTCCCGCCTGAATATAAAGCCTTGGAGTTACGAGATTTGAGATAGTTGTGAGTGTTCAGTGGGTAATCTAACGGGCTGGTCAGCTGTGTCTAATTGTGTTTGTCAAGTGCGTGAATGTTTTGTGTTCTCAGAGTTTATGTGCGTCTCCTATGTAACGGAGATGACGAAATATCTTACGTGCTTTGTATATACAACTTTTAGGAATGTTTCTCGTCTTTTATGCCTCAATTACAAGTCATTGGTGTACTTTTTGTATATGGTGTGCTTCCTAGCACAGTTGAAACGTTTTTCTTATTTCCGTTTATACTTTATGCCGTGTCCGTGTGCTTTTCAATAATATGTATATATGCAAGTTTTCGTTTTCCTGTAAGCTGTGATGGAGCTTGAACTATATGTGGAGGTAGTATTTTTCAATGTGTGCATCTTGTCAGTGTATAAGTTCACTTATAGCTGCTGGCATTTGTGTTTTATTGAGATGTCAAATATCACAGTGTATTTTCGTTTTGTTATATTAGATATTTTCATTGTAGTAAATGGTAGCTTCATCCTGATTCACCTTTGAACTGTAATGCCTATTCTTAGTCCATGATAATAACCCCGTGGTAGTCGCCCAAATTAACGTATTGTTGTGCACTTTAAGGCACCTGAGTTCTTAGATTAAGTCTTGGATACGTTGTGTGTTGGCAGGCGGAAGCCACGCCTAGTTATATGCCAGATGAAGTATCACGTTGTATAATACGTGATTGCTTGTGTATGTGTGTAATTCTGTGTGCTTGTTTTTGTCACATTGTTTATTTGTATAGTGTTTTTTTTCCTGTGTTTTGACTTTATTATTTATTTATATAAGAATCTAGTTAGTGCCTGGTATCTCGTTGACATATTTATTTTATGCACCCATATTTTTTTTTTTGTTACCTGAGTTTTCAATAAAATAAACAATTCTTATTGTATAGGGGTAAATTTTGGGAAGAGCAATGTACTTGTTTTTAACTGAGATTGTGATGTAGGTTATTAGTCCGATTATATACTGTGAAGGTTGTGAACCTTTGTCATTAAGTCAGTCACAGTATGTTAACTATACAAATCTGAAAGGTTTATATAATTTATATTTTTATATAGTTTATATAGTTATAGTTTATATTGTTTAATTATAGTATATGTTATATGGAAAATTTGGTGAATGTATATGAGTAACCTCTTTTATGTCCATTACAATGTGTTGTTAAAACTTGTTAGTGTATGTTGTGTAGGATTGAGGGTCCTACTGTACCCATTTTTATATCTTTATTTAATATTAAGCTGTAAAGTTTTTTTTAAATAAAATATAAAAAAAAAAATATATTTTAGATAAGTTTACATTAATTTAATAATAAACAAAGACAGTGAAATATATTTTCTTCATTAGGTTCAGGATGATTTTTGTGAAATTATTACATACACAAGGTTGTAAATGAAGGTATGTAATGATCAACTATTGTAATGTAACTTTTTACGTCACATGACCTGTTCCCCGCGGTTAGAACCTTAGGGATGGCTATTAACTATCTTCTAGTATTTTAAATCATAGTATCTGCAAACTGTGAGGTTTATCCACTCTACCCCTGTATGGGGTGGGGTTGGGGGGGGGACCGTTGTGAGGTTGGCATCCCGCTTGCCTCTCCCAGACAGTCTGAGACTGCCGGGTGCCTCCACACACCACTTTCTGAAACTTACCTTACTCTCCTGTTGTTGATTTAGCAACATTACACCGTTCCTGATGACGCACTGAGAATTGTGAAAGTACATGAGCCAAAGACTTCCACCCCCTTGGCTTGTCTTGCATTGTTAGATCGCCTGTCTGCGATTGTTTTGTATATATAATATATATATTTTATATATATATATTTTTATATTTATATATATATATATCACAAACACACATATATATATATATATATATATTATAATATATATATATATATTATATATATATATATATATATTTCTTTCAACACACTGGCCGTATCCCACCGAGGCATGGTGGCCCAAAAGGAAAAACGAAAGTTTCTCCTTTTAAATTTAGTAATATATACAGGAGAAGGGGTTACTAGCCTCTTGCTCCTGGCATTTTAGTCGCCTCTTACAACACGCATGGCTTACGGAGGAAGAATTCTGTTCCACTTCCCCATGGAGATAAGAGGAAATAAACAAGGACAAGAACTAGGAAGAAAATAGAAGAAAACCCAGAGAGGTATGTATATATATATATATGCTTGTACATGTATGTGTAGTGTGACCTAAGTGTAAGCAGAAGTAGCAAGACGTACCTGAAATCTTGCATGTGTATGAGACAGAAAAAAAAAAGACACCAGCAATCCTATCATCATGTAAAACAATTACAGGCTTCCGTTTTACACTCACTTGGCAGGACGGTAGTACCTCCCTGGGTGGTTGCTGTCTACCAACCTACTACCTTTAATATTTTATATATATATATATATATATATTATATATATAATATATATATATATATATATATATATATATATATATAGTACCACCTCTATGGCTATACCACATATTATATATATATATTTATATATATATATATATATATATATATATATATATATATATATATATATATATATATATATATATATATATATATATATCAGAATTCAGCTTAAAAATTATATTAGGTTTAGTTTGGTTAGGTGAGATTTCTAAGTTAGGGTTGATCCAGTACTTCATAGTATTATCTTCGTAACACAAGAGCTCGGAGAAGCAGCTGAATCATCGTTGTGGTGTTTAGAGAGTTAGGAGGAATATGAAATTGCTCTTCGGGTGAGGGGTCTGATATTGAATAAACCAGATCATTGCAGCTTTGGTTTATTGTATTGACGCCTTCTATTCAATATCTTATCGATCCTCCCTGTGTAGAATGCATGACCGTGGTGGCATGGTAGTACGTGATGGTATGATACGTGTTGCACGTCATGTAAACTACTCAGAGCAGCGCAGACCTTCTGGAATTTACAAGATAATTACAAAGCCAGTCTAAAATTATACTGATTTGCGGATTCGTGTCAAACCGTCATATAATAAACTTGTAAAACATATAGAAGATATATTTTCAATTAATTTTTTTGTGTAATTGTTACTACGTACTATCATTACTCTTTTACTGCTACTGACAGTAATGATTATTGCAAAGCTCCCTTCAGAGGCTGTGCTACCAGTACACCATTAATCTCTTGCTATCACTCATTACGTGAACCCTCCCCTGTCATGTAGTATCTCTCTCTCTCTCTCTCTCTCTCTCTCTCTCTCTCTCTCTCTATCACAACACACATTGGTTTACTTCTAAGAAGGTCATTTATTGTAGCTTCCTCTCGTGCATTCTAAACAAGAAGGGAATTAAAGAACTGGCGAAAGCAAATAAACCTTTTAGGAACACACACTAGATTTACCGAGCTATTAAGAAAGATGTTCTTGCTTTAAACTCTATCTGCAAAGACTGTGATGTTGTACTCACCGTGTTCTTCTTGAACTATTCTCATCCTGTGATGTACTCAGCGTGTTCTTCTTGAACTATTCTCATCCTGTGATGTACTCAGTGTGTTCTTGTTGAACCATTCTTAACCTGTGATGTACTCAGTGTGTTCTTGTTGAAATATTCTTAACCTGTGATGTACTCAGCGTGTTCTTCTTGAACTATTCTCATCCTGTGATGTACTCAGCGTGTTCTTGTTGAACCATTCTTAACCTGTGATGTACTCAGTGTGTTCTTGTTGAAATATTCTTAACCCGTGATGTACTCAGCGTGTTCTTCTTGAACTATTCTCATCCTGTGATGTACTCAGCGTGTTCTTGTTGAACCATTCTTAACCTGTGATGTACTCAGTGTGTTCTTGTTGAAATATTTTTAACCTGTGATGTACTCAGCGTGTTCTTCTTGAACTATTCTCATCCTGTGATGTACTCAGTGTGTTCTTGTTGAACCATTCTTAACCTGTGATGTACTCAGTGTGTTCTTGTTGAAATATTCTTAACCCGTGATGTACTCAGTGTGTTCTTGGCTACATATCATTAGATCAAAGATATATAATGTAGGCCAGACCATAAGTATGACACATATACAAAACCCGGTTCTCTATAACGAGGGACGTTTCGCCCTCCTGGGGCTTCATCAGTCGAGTATGGAGATAAAAGAATCATTGGAAGGAGTGTACTGTAGGTGGGTCAGTTTATGAAGGAAAAAAAAATCACCCTCGAAAAATTCGAGTAAAAAATTTTCGGTATCTAACCTACTCGGTGTTTTAAACAACAGAAAATCAATGTCATCCAAAATCTAATCACCAGAAGTGGGTTAAAACTGATTCAGTTGCAAGTAGTTTGCCGCTCATAGTGACAATGAGGGAGGCGGCTATAACCATCTTAGTTATGAGGCGTAGAACAATGTGTTTTATATTTAACCTTATAATAATAATAATTATAATATAATAATAATAATAAATTTAACCTAGGGTTTAAGGGTCATTAAATCTACTGATGTTACTGGATTTATGCCTTATTCCATTAGATCCGTAGACCCAAGATGGCGGCCAACACTACCACATGATTTCATATTAGATTGAGGTTTTGGCTTCTTTATTTATGGTTCATATAATGTTATTTATTTTAACATTCTTTAAAAGCTATTTCCTTGAATATTCAAGTTTATTATATCTCTTTTTCCAGATGAGGAAGATGAATTCTTCAAGCTTAACTCATGAAAGATATCTGATCTGCAAACAAAGATTGGAAGATAGCGACGATGTGCTTCAGGTTGGTCATAAGGGCGTTGATTGCATCAGTGTAGTAAGTGTTGAGGGGTGCGGTAACGTAACTGTTGTGACGGCTGGGTAGGTGGTATTCTTGTACTCTCGCAAGCCATACATAAATCAGCATAACACTGAGAATCAATATTATGTTGATTTATGTACTTAACATAAGAACATAAGAAAGAAGGAACGCTGCAGCAGGCCTACTGACCCATGCGGAGCAGGTCCATGTTCAATCCCCCCCGGATTAGCCCAATGATCCACCCAGTCTGGTCACCTCCACCCAAGGAAGGAGCACGGCACCAGACTCAGCAGCACAAGTTAGTCCAGTCAAACTCACACCCACCAACACCCACTCATGTATTTATCTAACTTATTTTTAAAACTACACAACGTTTTAGCCTGAATAACCGTACTCGAGAGTTTGTTCCACTCATCCACAACTCTATTACCAAACCAGTACTTTCCTATATCCTTCCTGAATCTGAATTTTTCCAACTTGAAACCATTGCTGCGAGTCCTGTCTTGGCTGGAAATTTTCAGCACGCTATTTACATCCCCTTTATTAATTACTGTTTTCCATTTATACACCTCGATCATATCCCCCCTAATTCTACGCCTTTCGAGAGAGTGCAGATTCAGGGCCTCTGTCTATTCTTATACGGAAGATTTCTGATACATGGGATTTATCTTTGTCATCCTCCTCTGTACGTTTTCCAGAGCATTTTTATCCATTCTGTAATTACGGTGACCAGAACTGAGCAGCATAGTCTAAATGAGGCCTAACCAAGGTATATACGTGAAGAACAAAACCCGAGGACTTCTATTATTTATACTTCTAGATACGAAGCCCAAGAATTCTGTTAGCTTTATTGCGAACACTAATGCATGTTGTCTTGGTTTTAGATTACTGCTAACCCGAACTCCTAATCCTTTTTGCAATCAGTAGTATTAAGATTTTACATTTTTTTTAGTTTATATGTCGCATGGTTATTTCCTGTCCAACATTTAGGGAAATTTGCATTTGTCAATATTAAACTGATCTGCCACTTCTCCGACAATTGCATCAGTCTATTCAAATCATACTGGAGTGCTCTAGTGTCCTCATTAGAGTGAATTCGACGGCCTATTTTGGTGTCAAACAGCAAATTTGGTTTTTGTCGCTATTTATTCCCTCATCTAAGTCGGGTTTTTTGTAAACTGTGAACAACAACGGGCCAAACACTGGGCCCTGAGGAACACCCCTTTGCGACGTGCCCCCATTCTGATTTTTTCCCCATTTATGCAAACTCTCTGCTGCCTATTTGTCAGCCATGCCTCTACCCAGGAAAAAATTTCTTCTCCTATTCCGTGTTCCTTCAGTTTCCTCAATAGCCTCTGATGTGGAACTCTTTCGAAAGCCTTACTGAAGTTCATATACACAATATCATATTCTTACCCTGATCTACCTCCTCAAACACCTTAGTGAAAAAGTTAGTAAATTCGTAAGACAGGACGCCCCTTTGTAAAACCGTTGTTGAGATTCCTTTAAACAAAACTGTGCCTATCGAGATGGCTACGAATTGTTTCGGCAATTATTGATTCCATAAATTTCCCACTATGGAGGTAAGGCTTATTGGTCTATAGTTCGAAACCAAGGACCTGTCACCTGCTTTGTAAATAGGTATTACATTTGCCATTTTCCACTTATCAAGCACTATGCCAGTTTGTAGTGATATGTTAAAAGATTAGCAAAGGGATGCTAAGTTCCTCTTTACATTCCTTTAACACCCATGCAAAAAATTCATCAGGGGGTGGGGATTTGTTGGGTTTTTGTTTCTTATTTGTTGGGCCCTGTACTTGTTACCCCAATTGTGCTAGTTTATTATTGTCCTGTTTACATAAACTATTTTCAGGAAAATTGCAGTTTTTTTTAGGGGAAAACGAGAGGAAGTAGGTATGAGAATTTCACCATACCCTTTTCATGTCAGTGATTGAGCAGAGTTACTCTTAAATGGGCCCAAATTTTTCCCCAATCTTACTTTTATCCTGAAAAACCCTTTTTGGGTTTGCAATAGGCTTTTTTAGAAAAGTTTGGTTGGTTTTCTGTGGGACCCCTTTTGTCCCATTCCCCCTAGAGCGTGGTTCCCAAAAAATGTTTCGAGGCTCCGTGTCCCCTTTGGGTCCCAGGCCACATCCCTAGCGTCAACACACGCATACGAAAAATAGCTATTCTTGGTTTGGTTAACTTAAATTCTAAACAACAATAATTAACACTATTAAAAAAAGCGTATTTTGTCACAAATTTAAAAATTAAAAAAAAAAAAAAATTTAAATTTTAAATTAAAAAAAAAAAAAAATTTAAAAAAAATTTTTTTAAAAAAATTGTTTTACAATTTTAATGGAAAGGTTTCAGGAAACTCAAGGGTTTTTTAATGTAGTTTTTTTTTAAAGGGAATAAGAATGTCATAGATCCCCGTATTCGTAATTTTCATCTGTTTCTTGACTTTGTTCCCCTTTAGGGGGAGCAGCAGTTTTTTTTTTTTATTTTTCTAAAAAAACTTGATAGTTTTTTTGACTTTGGTTAGCTCACTGTATTTGGAGTGCAATAAATTCTTCCCCCCTATCCACTTTCCTCATTTTTGATATTAGGTATGGACGATCACAAGTCTGGTATTTTAAGGAAAAAAGACCCGAATTG
>NC_069401.1:102283468-102300174 GCF_026875155.1 Cherax quadricarinatus | reverse complement strand
AACACCGCACGTCTCTGGAAGCACATATCAACCAGATAACTGCTGGCATATGGGCCCCTGGCAATTGAGAATACCCTCCTATCCCTTTAGTAAGGAACCCTTCAAGATTTGTCCCGTGTGCCCCGGCCCATATTGGAGTATGCAGCACCTTTTTGGGAAACCCCACACTTGATCAGCACGTAAAGAAATTGGGAAAAAGGCAAAGGTTTGTGAAAAGGTTAGTTCCAGAGAAAGGGGGAAATGCCCTAAGAAGAAAATTTAAAGGGAAATCGGCCTGACGAACTGGAGGGGCGGGGGGTTTTTAGAGGAGCATGATGACAACATAAAAAATACTGCAGGAATAGAAAAGGTGGACAAAACAGGTGTTCCGAGAGGGGACACAGAACAAGGGGTCCAATGGTAAGTTGAAGCCCCGATGGTAAAAAGGGATGTTAAATTTAAAGAATATTTCTTCAGCATAGGATCAGGTGTGGAATAGCCTAGCAAGTGAGAAATTTGAGGCGGAACCATACATAGCTTAAGATGGGTATGATAAAGCTCAAGGGCGGGAAAAGAAAGGGACCTAGTGCATCAGTGAGAGGCGGGGAGGGCTGAATCCGACCCCTGCAACCAAAATTGGTGGTACAACACACACACACAACCACACACACAACACACCACACCACAGAGTGGGCCCCTGGACCAGGGGGGGTCCCACAGGGGTCAGTCAGGCCCGTGCTGTTTCGGTTTTGTGAATGAATGACGGAAGGAATAGACTCTGAGGTTCCTGTTTGGATGATTTGAGTTGATGAGAAATTCACTCGATCGAAGCCAGGAGAAACTAAAAAGGGTTGGACGGTGCAGGGGTCAGCAATTGGTCCTGGGTTAAAACCCCCCAAGTGAAAGTATGAAGTTTGGGGAAGGGCAAGAAGACCCAGAGGAAGTAAGTCTAGGGGGCCAGAAATACAAACCCCATCAAGGGGGAAAAGGGTTTGGGGTGAGTATAACACCGGCACATTCCTGAAGCCAAAAAATAAATAACTGCTCAGCTTTTGGGGCCCAGCAAACCTCGAAAAAGCATTCCGACTTTAATAAGGAAAACGTTTTAGGCCCTGTACACCCCTGTATTTTGGCCCTATTGGAGTTGCGGCCAGTTTGGAACCCCCCACCTAGCCCAAACACGTAAAGGGAAATGAGAAAAATGCAAAGGTTTGAACAAGCTAGCCCCAGAGCTAAGAGGTTGTCCCACGAAGGGTTTGGTTTGGGAATCAACCTGACGACATGGGGAAGGAGAGATAGGGGGCATGATGAATACAAAATACTGAGGGAATTACAAGGTGGACAAGAAAGGATGTTCCAGACATTGGGGCACGTAAAAAGGGGAACCCGTTGGAAGCTGAAACACAGATGAATCACAGGATGTTAGGAAGTATTTCTTCAGCCCCAAAATTTGCGAAGTGGGAAAAGTTTGGGAAGGATGTAGTGGAGGCAGGATCCATACATAGCTTTAAGCGAGGTTGATTAAAGCTCACGTTTAGAGAGAGGCCCAGTAGGATGGAAGAGGGGGGCCGGGAGCTCGGACTCGACCCCCCCAACCAACTAGGTGGTAAAATAGGGAGTACGTTTATGATAAAGTAAAAAGAAGTAAGACACGGAAGAGAGGGGGGGTTGATTTTCATCTTTTTGACTGCAAGAATGCCCTTTGACCGGCCTCACGAGAGATTTGTGCAAAGTGAGGATCAGGCGTTTAACAGGAGGGGACTGCAAGGGTCAGAGAATCCTGACAGGGAGGCAAACAAAAAAACATGGGACGTGATGAGGTATACAGTCGGAAAATGGGCAGGGTCCAAAGGGGTCGGTCTATGACCAGGCTGGGCCCGGAGGCTGGGAACCCGGGATTAGACCCCAAATGCCATAAATGCTTTCAATAAGCAAAAGATTATTGTGTTACTGCACCCATTCTTTAGTCTCCCAGACTTCTCCAAACCTTGGGCAGTATTGTTGCAAAACGGGGACAAGGAGTTGCTGCTGTAGCTTCTTCTCACTAAAAGTTCCAGACACACCAGAGGGCAACTCTACTTATCGAAAAAGAAGCCGTCATGCTGGTACTGGCTTTGAAGCACTTCGATGTTTATGTGGGCCTGACTTTTGCCAAGTGGTCACTGTCTATAGCAACAACAACCATTCTAGTATAATCTCCAAGCAATGAAAGAACACACAACTTACAAGGCTCATGAGATGGAGTTACAACTGCAACCCTATCTATCTGAATATTAGTCGATCATTGCGGCAAAGAATAATAAGTTGGCAGACTCTTTTATTCAAGTGTCTAAACACGATAATTATAATTATATATTAGGTTTAGGATGTTAGGGCCCTGTGGTAACCCCTTTCAAGCTCCTTTTTTTTATCTCCTGGGGTGGGGTATTTGTAGTGTGGGAGTGCGGGATACCGTCCTCTGCAATTTGGACCTAAGGACATTGATTATGGTTTAATATTACGAAATGGTTGTTAGGTAAGACAACTACTGACAACTGTAGGTTCCTTTATTTCGATAATAAAGTTACCTATACGGATTGGCATTTTGTGTCTTACCTAACAACTTTTGGACCTACCGCTATACCGACTGTCTGCTGTTCACCGCTCTGAGTTTAGGGCTTGTCTTTTGTCTCGAATAAAGCTGAGCTTATCTAAGAGTTGGATGGTTGAGAGGAAGGCGGTCCCATTATTTGGTGCCATGGACGGCTCTGTTACCAATGGGAGGTGGGAGCCTATTCATTACCATTTGGGGGTAGAGGAGTTTTGCATTCAAAGAGTTCGTAACCTTTATTCGGCACATGTTACTACACTCATTGAAAGGCTATCTCCCCCAATAGCAAACAGGTACTAGGGTTGATGATGGGGAAACCGCATTCTATTAGTACCCAGGTTCCTGCCAACTGAGATGATGGTTTTGGCAATCGAAGTGGTTATGTGGGTACCAATCACCTATCTTCCTTGTCATGCCCATTGTAGTAGAGCTGGTTGAGCACGGTCTCAGTTCTCAAGTGGCTTCTATTCTCCCTTGCTTACCATGGATGTGCACTAATACCTATTTTTTGTACATAGTGTATATAGTGTTCATCATCTGCTTCTAAATTGGTGAAGGATAATACAAGTCAAAGTTTCTCTGTTCTGTTAATTTTGCTCCCTTTACTCCCCGGGATTACAGCCTTTGGGACTCCTGGGTTGTATAAATATGTAACAACAAATGCGGAGGATGCCAGAGGAGGGTTTGTTCCAAGGGCAAATATAGAAAGTAATGGGAAGACCAAAGCGAGTCCTTGGTTTACCTGAAGGCGTTAGGGAGGCAAAAAAAAACTAAAGTGCAACAGAGAATGGAAAAGATACAGGACCAGGAAAATAGGAGAGGACCTAGTCGAAGAGCTAGAAACGAGTACACACAGATAAGGAGAAGGCCAGCAACAGTACGAAAACAAACCATAGCATCGAAACCAGTTTGGGACTTACAACTGCTGTATAGCCACATTAGGAGGAAGGACAACAGTCAAAGACAGGTGATCAGGCTGTGGAAAGAAGGTGGGGAACTCACCAGAAGTGATAAGAGTATGTGAGGAGCATCAACATGAAATTTTATGGAAGTATTTGCAGTTGAGACAGGAAGACTTGGGCGAAGAACAGAGGGGGATGGCCAACAAGGAATTTACCAACATCGTGTTAGTTTTCTTACATACAATGAGGAGGAGGTGAAGAAGCTGTTAAGGGACCTTGATACCTCAAAGGCAATGGGTCACAGAATCTCTCCCATGGGCCTTTAGAGAGGGGATAAATAGCAGAAATGCTGCGTAATCACTAACCACAATCTTCAGCGCATCTTTTGAAACTGGGCAAGCTATCTGAGGTACTTATGGAAGTAAGATGGCTAAATGTATATCCAATATTAAAAAAGAAGACGAAGAAAAGAGGCACTAAACTATAGACCAGTGTCACTGGGACGTGGGTTTATAGTATTGCCAAAGTCATGAGAAGATTATCAGGGAGGAGAGTGGTGGAGCACTGGAACGGAAACAAGAGTATAAAATGCCAACCAGCACAGATTTATGGAAGACCTAAATACTGTGTCACTGACCTACTGGAGTGTCATGTTAAAGTAACAGAAGTTAGAGACACGAGATAGAGGGGCGTGGGGTAAATTACATCTGATTGGATTGCAAGAAGGCCTTCAATACAGTTCCTCACAGTAATTGGTGCAGTAGCTTGAGGATTCCAGGGCGTATAACAGGAAGACGCCTGCATAATGGATCAGAGAAATACCCGACAGGGAGGCAGCAACGTGTCTTGGTTACATGATGAGGTATCACAGTGGCACCTGTTGACGAGCGGGCTCGGGCAGGGGTTCGGTCCTTGGACTAGTGCTATTCTGCGTATATGTGAATGACTTGATGTAGGCTTTGACCAATGTAGTCCCTGTTCGCCAGATGGATGATGTGAAGTTAATGGGGAGAATTAAATCAGATGAAGATCGGCAGGACTTTCAATGTGACATGGAGGGCCTGGACAATTGGTCCAGCAACTGGCTTTCTCGAATTTAGCCCCACTAATGCAAAGTCATGAAGGACGGGAAGACCGCAGACGGTGTATCGGCTATGTGGCCAAAGACTGTAAGCTCTCTCAAGGAGGAAAGTTTCTGGGGGTGAGTATAACACCCAGCACGTCTCTGGAAGCCATATCAACCAGATAAACTGCTGCAGCATAGGGGGCACCTGGCACAATTGAGAATAGCGTTCCTATACCTTTAGTAAGGAATCGTCCAGACACTGTACACCGTGTGCGTCAGGCCCATATTGGAGTATGCAGCACCTGTTTGGAACCCACACTTGATAAGACGTCAAGAAATTAGAGAAAGTGCAAAGGGTTTGTGACAAGGTTGTTCCAGATGCTAAGGGGTAAGTCCTATGAAGAAAAGTTAAGGGAAATCGGCCCTGACGTCATGGAGGGCAGGAGGGTTAGAGGTGACTTGATAAACACACATACAAAATACTGCATGGAATAGACAAAGGTGGGACAGAGACAGGATTTTCCAGGAGGTGGATGACACAGAACGAAGGGGTCCACAATTGTAAGTTGAAGACCAGATGAGTCAAAGGGGATGTTTTAATTAAGAAGTATTCTTCAGTCATAGAGGTAGGTCAGGTAGTGGATAGCCTAGAAAGTGAGAAAGTGGAGGCCGGAAACCATAACATTTTTTTTTGTTTTTTAGCTTTTTTTTAAGATTGAGGTATGAATAAAGCACAAGGAGCAGGGAGAAAGGGGACCTAGTAAGCACTCTAGTGAAGATGCGGGGCCAGTGAGCTGATCTCGACCTGCAACCATAATTAGGTGAGTACACACACACACACACACCACACACACAGAGTGGGCACCTGTGACCAGCGGGGTCCCACAGGGGTCAGTCTAGGACCAGTGCTGTTTATGGTATTTGTGAATGACATGACGGAGGAATAGACTCTGAGGGTGTCCCTGTTTGCAGATTGATTTGAAGTTGATGAGAAGAATTCACTCGATCGAAGAACCAGGCAGAACTACAAAGGGATCTGGACAGGCTTGCAGACCTGGTCAGCAATTGGCACCTGGAGTTCAATCCACCAAGTGCAAATGTAATGATGATTGGGTGAAGGGCAAAGAAGCCGCATGCCACGGGTACAGTCTAGGGGGCCTGAAATACAAACCTCACTCAAGGAAAGATCTTGGGGTGAGTATAACACCAGGCACATCTCCTGATGCACATATCACATCAAATAACTGCTGCAGCCATCATGGGCAACTAGCAAACCTCAGAAACAGCAAATCGAATCTCTAATAAGGAATCGTAAGGACCCTGTACACCGTGTACGTTAGGCCATATTGGAGTATGCGGCTCCTGTTTGGAACCCACACCTAGCCAGCACGTCAAAGAAACTAGAGAAGTGCAAAGGTTTGCAAAAAGACTAGTCCAGAGCTAAGAGGTTTGTCTTACGAGGAGTGGTTAAGGGATAATCAAGCTGAACGACACTGGAGGACAGGAGAGATAGGGGGGAACCATGATAACGACATCAAAAATACTAAGAGGAATTGCAAGGTGGACAAAGACAGGTTGTCCAGAGATTGGGGGGGGGACACAGTAAAACATTGGGGACACAGTTGGAAGTTGAAGACACAGATGAATCCCAGGGATGTTAGGAAGTATTTCTTCAGCACAGGAGTAGTCAGTTAAGTGGATTTTTTTTTTTTAGTTTTGGGAAGTCGAATGTGTGGAGGCAGGATCCATACTTAGCTTTAAGCGAGGTTTGATAAGATCAACGGTTCAGAGAGAGTGACTAGTGCGATCAGTTAAGAGGCGGGGCCAGGAGCTCGGACTCGACCCTCGCAACCTCAAACTAGTTGAGTAACAACTAGGTGAGTACAGTTTACGATAAAGTAAAGAAGTAAGACACGAATTGAGAGGGGTGGGTTGATATACATCTTTTTGAAACTGCAGGAAGGCCCTTCGACACAGTGCCTCACGAGAGGAGATTAGTGGCAGAAGCTAGAGGATCAGGCGCTTATAACAGGAAGGGAAACTGCAATGGAACAGAGAATACCTGACAGGAGGCAATACGAGGACATGGTACGTGATGAGGTAATCACAGTCTGCGACAGTGGCGGGGGGTCCCAAACAGGGGTCGGTCAGATGACCAGTGCTGGGCCAGGAGGATGGGCAACGAGCGAGTCTCGACCCTGCAACCATTTAGGTAAGTACACACACACACTCACCACACACTCACACAACACAACACACACCAAACACATACATACGCACACAAAACTCACACACAGACACACACACACACACACGCTTCCTAGTGACCTAGAGACACAAGGCAGTGGGACCGGACATATCTCCGTGGGTCCTTTGAGAGGGTGCAGGGACACTACGTGTGCCAATAACCAAAATCTTCACACCTTCCCTTGAAACTGGGCAAATACCTGATGTTTGGTAGAAGGTCAAATGTAGTCCCCATCTTTAAGAAGGGAGACAGAAATGAAGCACTAAATTATAGCCAGTGTCAATGGACATGGTATAGTATGCTAAAGTCTTGGGAAAAATATTATCAGGAGGAGAGGGGTGGAGCCCTGAAGCGGAACAAAGATTATAAACGACAAGGCCAGCACTGATTCATGGAAGGCAAATCATGTGTCATCAATACCTGTTAGAGTTTTGCTGCAAGGTAATGAAGTAAGGAAATGAGAGAAAGATGCCTTAGACATCAGTTCTCCATGAGTTTTGTACAGAAGCTAGAGGAAACAGGCACGTATAACAGAAAGGGACTGCAATGGATCAGAAAATACCTAACAGGGAGGCAACAGCGTGTCATGGTCAGTGATGAGGTATCTCCATGGGCGCCAGGGCGAGCGGCGGTTCCCACATGGACAGTCTGGGACCAGTGCTATTTCTTGGTATATGTGAACGACATGACTGAAGGGATCGGATGTGTCCCTGTTTGCAGATGAAGTGAAGTTAAAGTACGAGAATTAAATAAGACGCGGACCAGACAGCGTCTTACAGAAGAGGACCTGGACAGGCTGGATGTTTGTGGTCAGATAACTGGATCCTCCTACAATTTAACCCCGCAAATCAAGAATGAAGAGCGGAGGATTGCATAGAATGACTGTAGAAGAGTATAGGCTAGGTGGGCCAAAGGCTGCAAACATCACTCAAAGAGAAAGACCTAGGAGTGAGTTTAATACGTAGTACATCGCCAGTAAGCACACATGATAACCAGATAACTGCTGCGGCATATGGCGCGCGCTTGGCACACCAGAAGAATAGCGTTCGGTACCTCAGTAAGGAAATGTTTCAAGACTTATATACACTGTTGTATAGTTCAGGACATACGGAGTACGCAGCACCAGGTTGGAACCCACAACTGCCCCCCCCCAGTCAAACCCACGTCAAGAAATTCGTTGAAAGTGAAAGGTTTGCAAACTAGGCTTGTTCCAGGAGCTAAGGGGAATGTCCTATTGAAAAAAGGTTAAGTGAAATCGGTCTGACAACCTGGATAGGAACAGGAGGGTCAGGGGAGACATGATAACGACCATACAAAAAGTACTGCGTGTGGAATAAGAAAAGGTGGAATGAGACAGGATGTTCCAGTGAATGGACACAGGAGAACAAGGGGTAACAATGGGAAAGATGAAAAGACTCGATGAGTCAGAGGGAATGTTAGGAAGTATTTCTTCAGGTCATAGAGTAGTTAGGAAGTGAATAGTCTGGCAAGCGATGTATTGGAAGGCAGGAATATACATAGTTTTATGACGACGTATGATTAAAGCTAATGGTGCTAGGGGAGAGTGGTCCTAGTAGCGGTCGGTGAAGAGGCGGGGCAGGAGCTGTGTCTCGATCTGCAACACAATTCAGGTGAGTACATTAGGCGAGTACACACACACAATACACACACATACCACACACATACACACACAACACACACACCACACACACACACACCACACACACACACACACACACGCACACACACACACATACACACACATACACACACAACAATGACCAGTGAAAGGCGGGGCCAGGAGCCTGGTTCGAACCATGCAACTCAACTAGGTGAGTACTCACACACAGCACACACAATAGCATGAGAATCAAGACTGGGACCCGAAAGCGTTGCTTGCCACATCAGGAGGAAGACAACAGTCAAAGACACGTGATCAGATCTAGGACAGAAGGTGGAGAATCACAAGAATTGCTCAGGATGTATTGTGAGGAGACTGAAAAGGAAGATTTAGGAAAGTTTTTACAGTTAGGAGACTGGTAAGTGCTCTGAGGAAAGACTGCACAGAAGGGAACATCAACAGGGAATATACAACAAGTGTTGGATGCATACGAACATCTGAGGAAGAGGGAAGATGCTCCTAAGTGACCTTGACACCTCAAAGGCGATGGGACCGGTCAACATCTCCCTTGGGTCCTTAGAGAAGTGAGCAGAGATGCTGTGCTTGCCTCTAACACAATCTTACAACACATCCCTGAAACTGGGGCAACTACCTGGAAATGGAAGACAGAAGACAGCTAAAGTAGTCCCCATATTTAGAAAGGAATACAGAACGAGGCCGCTTAAACTACAGACCTGTGTCTGGACATGTATTGTGTGCAAAGGTCATGGAGAAGATTATCAGGAGAGAGTGGGTCGTACACCTGGAAAGGAACTAGATTATAAATGAAAAACAGCATGGGTTCATGGAAGGCAAATCTTGTTCACAAATCCTCCTTGAGGTTTTAAAGGACAAGGTAAACAGAAGTAGACCACGAAGAAGAGGGGCGCGGTAGATTGCGTTTTCCTAGACTGCCGGAAGGCGTTGGACACAGTTCCCCACAGAGATTAGTCGCAAGAAGCTGGAGGATCAGGGCATGTAACAGGGGGGCCACTGCATGGATCAGGGATTACCTGACAGGGAAGCCAGCAACGAGTCATCGTACGTAAAGAGGTATCACAGTGGGCGCCTGTGGCTACGAACGGGGTCCACAGGGGTCAGTTCTATGACAGTGCTTTTTTGATGTATGTGAACGACATGATGGAAAGGGAAAGGAAGTAGGACTCTGAGAGTCCTTGTTTCGCAGATGATGTGATGTTGATAGAAAGATTAATCGATGAGGATGATGCAGGACTGCAAAGAGACCTGGATAGCTGGGACATGTGGTCTCAGTAACGGCTTCTCGAAATCAATCCAAGCCAAATGCAAAGTCATGAGTTTGGGGAGGGCAAAGAAGACCGCAGACAGAGTATAGGTTAGGTGGACAAAGACTTACAGACATCCACTCAGGTGGAGAAAAGACTGGGGTGACCTAACACCGAGCACATCACCGTGAGGCACACATCAACAAAATTAATGCTGCTGCAAGGGCGTCCTGGCAAAACCTGAGAAATAAGCGTTAGGGACGTTAGGTAGTATTTTCTTCTGTCCCGAGTTGTCAGGATGTGGAAATAGCCTAGCAAGTGAAGTAGTGGAGGCAGGAACCCATACCTTAGTTTTAAGAAGAGGTATGATACAGCTCAGGAAGAGAGAGAGAGAGGACCTTGTAGCGATCAGTGAATAGGCGGGGCCAGGAGCTGAGTCACGACCCCTGCAACCACAATTAGGTGAGTAACACACCCGCACACATAGTTAAGCTACAAGTGGTGAGAGTAGTAGCAGGAATAGGACGGGAAAAACCAAACTTACAAAAGGGGGGGGACTACACAGGCATGAGGACCTCCTGCAATATGCTTCAGTGGGAGAGAGAATTGCAGGGAAACAGTAAAAGAATGATTGAAACCTATGTCGACAACAATTATGCAAGGAGGCATAAGAGGAGTTTGATCCCAAGGAAAAACAGGAAATAATGGGAAAATCAAGAACGAGTTCTTGATTCATCCAAAGGTGTTTGTAAGGAGGCAAAAGATAGTGCTCTAAAGATTGGTTACAATTACAGAAAAGACGAAGGGACCCAGAAAAATAATTAGAGATTGCCGAACAAAAACCAGAAAAGAAATGTGCCACAGATAGAAGTGAGGCTAAGCGACATTACGAAATCGACATCCATCAAAAGTTTGTCTGAAAGCGTTGTATAGCCACATCAGGAGGGAAAACAACAGTTCAAGGGCCCAGGTATTCTGGCTGAGGGAAGGAGGTGGGGAATTTACAAAGAAAACGGACCAAGTGTGTTATGTGAGGTTGTTCAAAATTACGTTTTAACTGTAGTAGTATTTACAGTGGAGACAGGAAGGACTCCGGGAAATAAAGAATTAAGGAGGTACACCAACAAGTGCAGGATGAAAATGACACATACGAGGAGGAGAGAGGTGGAAGGAGGGAGTGGTGCTGCTATGTGAACTTGATCGACAAAAATACGGTGGGAACAGAATACATCTCTCCATGGGACCTTAGAATTGGAGGCAGAGATGCTGTGTGTGCCACTAGCAAAAATCTTTTAACAATACATTGAAAACTGGGCAAACTTACCTGAGTATGGAAGAAGGCAAATGTAGATCCCAAACTTTAGGAAAGGAGAAGACACGAGGCATTAGCTACAGTCCTGTGTCCACCGACGTGTATAGTATGCAAAGTAGTGGAGAAGATTATCGATGGAGAGTGGTGGAGCACCTAGAAAGATACATCTTATAAACGACAACCAGCACGGTTTCAGGGAAAGGAAATTCCTGTGTCACCACACCTTCTGGTGTTTTTTGGCAAGGTAACAGAAGTAATGGACACGAGAGTGAAGGGTGGATAGACTGCATTTTCTTGGACTGCAAGAAGGCCTTCGACACGTTCCTCACAAAGAGGTGAATGCAAGAAGCTTTAGGATCAGGCCCTCGATACTGGAAATGGCACTGCAATGGATACAGAGAATACCTGACAGGGAGGCAACAATGGACGAAGTGTCAGAAGTGGGCGCCTATGATGAGCGGGGTTTACACAGGGTTTAGTCTGAGGACACTGTGATGTTTTTGGTATATGTGATGACATATCGGAAGGGATGACCTAAGAAGTGTCTGTTCGTGCAGATGTTGTGAAGTTAATGAGGAGGAATTAAAATCGGTCAAGGTTCAGCAGGACTACAAAGTGACCTGACATATACAAGCCTGGTCCAGGAAATGTCTCTTCAATTTAACCCCGTCCAAAATTTGCACATCAAGTCCTAAAATTCCATTGTCTCCATTTGGCCCCTTACATGCTCACACATGCTTTCAGTAACCTACCTCTTATTAAGTACATTTGCAAATTGCCTACATTGGCCCCCTATCCACCCTGTCCATTTGCCTTTTCCAAATTCCACATTATACAACAAAACATCTTTACCTTATCTAAATATTGTTCACTTTTGTGATTTCTATGTAAACACTTAGCAATGTTTAGCCTTTGTGGTTTAGCTCTTCTTTTTTATTATAATAATTAATAATGTAATACACTTGTACTAACACACCCTACACTTTCTAAAGCCTCCAGCTTCGTGCATCAGCTACTATCTACTCTCCATCTTACTCTTAACTTATCAATAATAACTCTACCATGCACTTTACAATGTTATATATATATATATATAATTATATTTTTATATATATATATATATATATCTATATATATATATTATATATATATATTTATATATTTATTTATATATATATGTATACATATATGAGTTGTGTGTGTGTGTAGTTCCAAATTAAGGCTGAATTGGCTACTAGTTTTGATAATATTAGTGTTATTCTCCGATTGTAACACCATCGGAGCTCTCTAACACCATGGCACCCTCCTTGAAGTGTGAATTAGGGGCTCTATATCAAGGCTGGTGACAACAATGGACATGTCTATGTGGACTTCTTATCGTGTACTGTCCTGTCGCCCACTGTGGCTACGTATCACCAAACTCTCGGGCATTTTCTGTGAAAGAATTTTTTTTTTTATCTTGGTAAAACCAATCACTATGTGTGTGAGTCAGCGTTGTTATTATTGCCACACATCACTGAGAGATTCATAATTTCTCACGGACTTATGTATGAGAGATATAACATTTCTGTGTGATTGTATAGTGAGAGATTACGCCTCTCTCAGTGATTTTATATATATATTCTTTATATATATATATATATATATTATATATATTATATATATATTATTTATTATATACTATATATATATATATAATATATATTATTATATATATATTATATATATGATATTATATATATATATGAAAACAACCACTCTGAAAGAATAGAGGAAATTCCAAGCGCTTTTCGTGACTACCTCACATTATCAAGGAATATGAAAGTAAAGCATAAGGAAGCTATATAAGGGGTCTGGCCTGCACCCTCACTATCAGATCCCAAATCGTTAACACACTGACGCGCGCCGACCCAACTTGGATATGGTTCTTTGCACAAATCATCCCACAAAAATTTTCTAACCAAGAAAATTTAAATAAATTATTATTTGTCCAGAATGATAATGTTATTGATACAGTCTTTTAATTTCTAGAAAATACTTTTTACAATCCAAAAGGGACAACCAGCCATATTCAACTAAAAATATGTTGGTTCCTCCCTTACCTGAAAACTTGGTTGATATGCATTCTATTCTTAAGACTTTAATATTAAAGTTGTATTCAAAAAATCTTGATACAGTAAAAAAACTTTTGATAAAGATTTCCCCCCAATATGATGATGGATGTGTCTATAAGATCCTTGTTAAAATTTGCGATAAAAGTTTGTTTCGGTCAAACTGGTATAAAATCTCGAACTAAGATTTAAACAAACATAAATATCGCATTAGAACTGGACAAGATTCCAATGCTCTATTTATGCATGTAAGAGATTTTACATCCAATTGATTTTCAAAAGTTGAGAAAGTAGTTATCATAAGCAAGTCCATGGTCGACAGGATATTATGGTATTCTTGTTTCATAAAAAGCTGTTTTGGACAATATTATGAATATTTTCCTTTGGTTTACTTATAAATTAGATCCATTTTATTTTATAGAATTTGGGCAAGAATTTAATAATACAATGGACAAATAATAATTTAAATTTTCCTTGGGTAGAATAGTTTGTTGGGTGAAGTTGCTGCAAAGGACCTATCCAAGATGGGTCGTGCGCGCGTCAGGTGTTGTACCGTTGTGAGGATATGATAGTGAGGTGCTGGCCCAGACCCCTTTATATAGCTTCCTTGGATGCTTCACTTTCATAGTTCCTTGATATTGTGATGTAGTCACGAAAAGGCGCTTGGAATTTCTCTATTCTTTCAGAGTGGTTGTTTTGGCTTATTCTGTAATCACCTGTTTACTGTTATTCTTATTGCATATATATAATATATATATATATATATATATATATATATATAGATATATATATATATTTATATATTTATATATATATATATAATATATATTATATTTATATTTATATCATATATATATTATATCATTTTGATGTGAGATACACATGTCCATCATTTTGTTACAGACCACTCAGACATTTTTCCTGTTAAATAGACAAGTCTGTGTTTGAAAAGTATTTTAAAATGTGATACTAAAAACACTGAAACAGAAATTACAATGTATTATTTTTTTAATGTTTATATTTATGTTGTTTAGTGCGCAAGCTGAAGTTTTACCTGATATTTTCAAACATTTTCTAAATCTTATTCTCGGCAGGGATTACCGATAGTTAGCCTGTCCAGTGGCCGGCTTGAAGACAGTCAGTGGTCCATTGGTAATCCCCCTTATGTATACTGGGAGGCATACATAAGGGGGGCTTCTAGTTTGTTAGGCCCCGACCTTTTTTTGTCTCTCAATGTACTCGTGGCGCCCCTGCTTTCATTGGGGGAATGTTGCTCCTCCTGCCGAGTCTTTTGCTTTCATAGGAGGGGATTTTAGGATTTTCGTTGTACAGGATTGGTACCAATCCTCCAGGACCTTCAAGTGTATATTACCATGTATCTCTCTCGCCTGCGTTCCCAGAGAATTTCAGAACAACGACCATCAACCGTTGCCTGTAATTTAGGTGCATTATGTACTTATGTGTCTCGTGAAAGTTTTTTGTATTGCTCTATAGATTTGCAGTGTTCGCCAGCCTTGAAGGGGACCGTATGTGTTACAGCTGTATTCCAGCCTAGAGAGAACAGTGATTTGTAAGAGTGTCATCATGGACATGGCGTCCCTAGTTTTGAAGGTTTCTCCCTTACCATCCTATCATTTACCTAGCAGATGAGGTAGATACATTCTTGGGTTTTGAAGGCGAGATCCTTGTCATAATCACTCCCAGGCCCTTCGCATTTCTTTTTCCGCTCTATTGTATGATTAGAATTTGTCGTATACCCTGATACATTTTTAATTTCCTCAAGTTTTCCAAATCTGTGTAGTTGAAATTCCTCCTCGAATTTTATATTGTTTTGAGTGGCCCATTTGAAGATTTGGCTGATGTCCGTTTGGAGTCTCGCAGTGTCTTCGATGGAGGTCACTGCCATGTCAATCCGGATGTCATCTGCAAAGGGAGACACGGAACTATGGCTTACATCTCTGTCTATGACAGAAATGAGGATGAGGAATAGAATAGGAGCAAGTACTGTGCCATTATGAACAGAGATTTTTCACCGTGGCGGGCCTGGGACTTTGTTTACTTTGTGTTCTATTTGTCAAGAAGTTTACAGATCCATCTACCAACTTTTCCTGTTATTCCATTATCACGCATTTTGTGTGCTATTACAACATGGTCACACTTGTCGAAGCTTATTGCAAAGTCTGCGTATCCTACATCTGTATTTTGATTATCCTCAACAGCATCCAGGACCTTGTCATAGCGTCCCAGTAGCTGGGACACACAGGAGCGACCTGCTCTAACTCCATGTTGTCCTGGGTTGTGTAATTGATGGGTATCTAGGTGGTTGACGATCTTCCTTCTTAAAACCCTCTCAAGACTTTTATGATATGGGATGTTAGTGCTATAGGTCATTAGTTCTTTGTGGAGTGCGGCTATGTCTGTTGTGTTTAGTGTGTGTGGGATGGCCCCTGTGTTCATGTTCCCTCTCCATAGAATGCTGAAGGCACGCGATAGGGGCTTCTTGTAATTCTTGATGAACATGGAGCTCCATGAGTTTGGGCCGGGGCAGAGTGCATGGGCACCTCATTTATTGCCTTTTCAAAGTCTTGTGGAGTTAGGATAATATCCGAGATTTTTGAGATGACCAAATTTTGGGTTTCCTTCATAAAGCACTCATTTGGATTGTCGACCCTTAGTCTGGGCAGCGGCTCGCTGAACACTGAGTCGTATTGGGACTTTAATATCTCACTCATTCCTTGGCTGTCATCTGTGTATGTCCCATTCCGCCTAAGCAGGAGCCCAATACTGGATGTTCTTTTCCCTTAAACTTGGCATCCTGCCTGGAGTCTACCTAGAGGGTATTCCGAGGATCAACGTCCCGGTGACCCCGGTCCATGACCAGGCCTCTCGGTGGATCAGGGCGTGATCAACGAGGCTGTTACTGCTGGCCGCAGCAATCCAACGTACGAACCACAGCCCGGCTGATCCGGCACCGACTTGAGGTATCTGTCCAGCTCCTCCTTGAACACAACCAGGGTTCTACTGGTAATGCTCCTTATTGCTGGTGGGAGGCTGTTGAACGTCTTGGGCCCTGGACACTTACTGCGTTTCTCTTAGTGTACCAGTGACGCCCTACTTTTCACTCGGGGTATTTTGCATCGCCTTCCAAGTCTTTTGCTTTCGTATGGAGTGATTTCTGTGTGCATATTAGGGAGAAGTTCCTCCAGAATCTTCCAGGCGTTTATTATGATATATCTCTCTCGCCTGCGCTCCTGTGATTACAAGTCAAGTGCTTCCAGGGCGTTCCCAGTAGTTACGGTGTTTTATGGAAATCATACCTGCAGTAAAGGTTCTTTGTACATTCTCTAGATCTGCAATTTCACCTGCCTTGAATAGGGATGTTAATGTACAGCAGTATTCCAGCTAGGGAGAACAAGTGATTTAAAAAGGATCATCACTGGCTTAGCATCTCTTGTCTTGAATGTTCTCATTATCCATTACTATCAGCTTCCTCGCAGATGTGATAGTGGCATTGTTGTGGTCCTTGAAGGTGAGGTCTTCGGACATTAGCACACCCAGGTCCTTCACATTAAGAGAAGAATTTTTATTTTTAAT
>NC_069401.1:102278831-102282968 GCF_026875155.1 Cherax quadricarinatus | reverse complement strand
TGGACGGGGGAAAAACAGGATGTTCCAGAGATGGGACACAGGAACCAGGGGTCACAGTTGGAAAGCTTTAGACTCAGATGACCCACAGGGATGGTAGGAAGTATTTCTTCAGTCAAAGAATTGCCATTAAGTGGAATAGTCTGGTAATGATGTAACAGAGGCAGGATCCATACATAGCTTTCAGACGAGGTATGATAAAACTTATGGAGCGGGAAGAGTGACTGAGTAGCGGCCAGTGAAAAGGCGGAGCCAGGAACTGTGAATCGACCCCTGCAACCGCAATTTAGGTGAATACACACACACACACACACACACACTCACTCATTCTTCAATCTAAAAAAAATCAATTGTCCGCTAGTGATGAACGTTCATTCAGCTGACAGTCTGCCTGAGAGTGTCTGATGGGCACAGTTGTGGCAGCTGGGTGATGCTGTAGAGCTGACCACCGGTGATCTGCACTGATTGATCCGTAGCTTAATTGTTGAGTTCTCAGCTCACACTTATTAGGTCTCGGGTTCGAAATATAAGTGGGTCGAAATTAATTAATTAATTTTCGTTGTGTGATCATTATTGGCCGGCTTGTAGCTCAGTGGTTGGGAGATCAATTTTTAACAGATAGCACCCGGATTCTATCTGATAGTGGATGGGTATGTAGGGTCAAGTCTCCGCCTGCTGACCACGTTCACCTAGCACTGTGTACAATAGGTGTCTGGTTGCTGGTCGACTGTTGTGAGTGGTATCCTGTACAGACGAGACTCCAGCCACATGTAACTAACATTCATCTATCAGTAACCAGACACCTATGTGTCACTAAGCTGTTATGGGCTGCATTATGGGAAGCGTGAGATGAATGAGCAAATTTCCTAACTCACTGTTTAATAACTATTAAAAGCGAATTTAGAAGTTAGTAGACTGTTATGTGTTGTATCCTGTGGTGAAGGATCTGTGAACATAACTTTGGAAAAATAACTTGGATAAACTTCGATTATCTTAAGTTATTTGTCGTAAGTAATAATAATATAATAAAATAATAATAATAATAATAATAATAATAATAATAATAATAATAATAATAATAATATAAATAATAATAATAAATTTAATCATGATACATTGTTTGTACAGAAATATGTGGCATTTAGTCGTACATGCAGAAAGCTAACAGTTATACAAAGTATTTCGGGCAACAGATTCGATGAACTAATGTTCGGTTTAACTCCCATTAAACCTTTTCAGGGAAATCTATACTGACAGTTTCTCATCCTTTAATGTTAGGAATGGAGAAAAATTTTACTTTCTTATCTCCGGTGGTCTTCAACCTTTTTAAGAAAATCATGACCCGGGCTAATAAAACTACCCAGCAAATTCCAGTCTGCAGTTAATTTCTCTTTCAAATAAACTACAGAAAACTGAATCAAAGAAGACAGTGTAGGGCGGGAGACAGTGTCTGTAGGAGAACAGTGTCTGCAGGAGACAGTGTCTGCAGGAGACTTTCTGCAAGAGAGGGTGATTTTCAGGGCACATGTCTGCAAGAAAATGGTGTCTGCAGGAGATGGTGTCTGAAAGAGTGGTGTTTGCAAGAGTTGGTGTCTGCAAGAGTTAGTGTCTGCAAGAGTTGGTGTCTGCAAGAGTTGGTGTCTGCAAAAGATGGCGTCTGCAAGAGATGGTGTCTGCAAGAGTTGGTGCCTGCAAGAGTTGGTGCCTGCAAGAGTTGGTGTCTGCAAGAGTTGATGTCTGCAAGAGTTGGTGCTGAAAAGATTGGTGTCGCAAGAGTTGGTGTCTGAAAAAGATGGCGTCTGCAAGAGATGGTGTCTGCAAGAGTTGGTGCCTGCAAGAGTTGGTGTCTGCAAGAGTTGGTGCCTGCAAGAGTTGGTGTCTGCAAGAGTTGATGTCTGCAAGAGTTGGTGTCTGCAAGAGTTGGTGTCTGCAAGAGTTGGTGTCTGCAAAAGATGGCGTCTGCAAGAGTTGGTGTCTGCAAGAGTTAGTGTCTGCAAGAGTTGGTGTCTGCAAGAGTTAGTGTCTGCAAGAGTTGGTGTCTGCAAGAGTTGGTGTCTGCAAGAGTTAGTGTCTGCAAGAGTTGGTGTCTGCAAGAGTTGGTGTCTGCAAGAGTTTGGTGTTTTGCAAGAGTGGGTGTCTGCAAGAGTTTGGTGTCTGCAAGAGTTGGTGTCTGCAAAAGATGGCGTCTGCAAGAGTTGGTGTCTGCAAGAGTTAGTGTCTGCAAGAGTTGGTGTCTGCAAGAGTTAGTGTCTGCAAGATTGTGTCTGCAAGATTTTGGTGTCTGCAAGAGTTAGTGTCTGCAAGAGTTAGTGTCTGCAAGAGTTGGTGTCTGCAAGAGATGGTGTCTGCAAGATTTGGTGCCCTGCAAGAGTTGGTCTGCAAAGATGGCGTCTGCAAAGAGTTGTGTCTGCAAGAGTTAGTGTCTGCAAGATTGGTGTCTGCAAGAGATGGTGTCTGCAAGAGTTTGGTGTCGCAAGATTTTGGTGCCTGCAAGAGTTGGTGTCTGCAAGAGTTGATGTCTGCAAGAGTTGGTGTCTGCAAGAATTGGTGTCTGCAAGAGATGGTGTCTGCAGCAGACTATCTGCAAGAGATAGTGTCTGCAGGAGATGGTGTCTGCAAGAGTTGGTGTCTGCAAGAGTTGGTGTCTGCAAAAGATGGCGTCTGCAAGAGATGGTGTCTGCAAGAGTTGGTGCCTGCAAGAGTTGGTGCCTGCAAGAGTTGGTGTCTGCAAGAGTTGATGTCTGCAAGAGTTGGTGTCTGCAAGAATTGGTGTCTGCAAGAGATGGTGTCTGCAGCAGACTATCTGCAAGAGATAGTGTCTGCAGGAGATGGTGTCTGCAAGAGTTGGTGTCTGCAAGAGTTGGTGTCTGCAAAAGATGGCGTCTGCAAGAGATGGTGTCTGCAAGAGTTGGTGCCTGCAAGAGTTGGTGTCTGCAAGAGTTGGTGCCTGCAAGAGTTGATGTCTGCAAGAGTTAGTGTCTGCAGGAGATGGTGTCTGCAAGAGTTGGTGTCTGCAAGAGATAGTGTCTGAAAGAGTTGGTGTCTGCAAGAGTTGGTGTCTACAAGAGTTGGTGTCTGCAAGACATGATGTCTGCAAGAGTTGGTGCCTGCAAGAGATGATGTCTGCAAGAGTTGGTGTCTGCACAAGATTTGGGTGTCTGCAAGAGTTGGTGTCTGCAAGATTTGATGTCTGCAAGATTTGGGTGTCTGCAAGAGTTGTGTCTGCAAGAGTTGGTGTCTGCAAGAGATGGTGTCTGCAAGAGACTATCTGCAAGAGATGGGTCTGCAAGAGACTATCTGCAAGAGATGGTGTCTGCAAGAGACTATCTGCAAGAGATGGTGTCTGGAGGTGACGGTGTTCTCCTCTACGATGACTATCACCTATCATAAATACTTACCAAGAGTGAGAGATAAGAGCTTCCCATAACCATGCTAATGAAAGTCTTCAAACAACCATTTTCTTTTTATAAATTTGCACAATCTATTTTTAAAGATATCTGAGGTGATTGCTTCGATAAGTCAAATTTAGCATTTTAAGGTTAAAAATAATGGTCAGGAAGCAGGACATTTGTGTCCTGACACGGGTCTTAGTCGTATGATGACCCGTTACTGCAATTTTTATTCATCTGACCAATGAGTTCCACCGGCTTACTGGTTCACTTCTTTAGAAATCAAGATTGTAAGAATACAGATTGCTCGAGTCATCCACAATTCTGCTGATACAACAGTGCTTGTCCTCGTCCTTCCTAAAATTGATTTTTTGAACCTCAAGCAATTGTTTCGATTTTTTTTCTGATTAGATATTCTTAGCGCCATATTTTCGCCCTTTTATAATTTTGACTCATACCTGTATAAATCCCAAATGTAACTCATTCATTCTGTCTTTCAAGATAATGTTGATTCAGGTACTCAGCTGTTTTTGTATGGAAGATTCTATATGCAATAATTAATTTTTTTCATTCTTTTCTGTAAGTTCTCTACAGCATTTATTCCAGGAAAGCTGTACTGGAACTGGAGATGACAACATAACTGAAACGAAACTTCACTACTGCATCTGTCTCTTTGGGACCACTGCATTAAGTTCTCCAGTTCTTCCTGAAATTCAATGGGGATTTTCCCCCCAATCATTTACTCTGCCTA
>NC_069401.1:102163831-102273831 GCF_026875155.1 Cherax quadricarinatus | reverse complement strand
GATTTTTTTCAGCACGCTTTTTAAACCCCCCCTTTTTTAAATTTTACTTTTTTCCCCATTATACACCTCGATCAATCCCCCCTAATCTACCCTTTTCGAGAGAGTGCAGATTCAGGGCCCTCATTATTCTTAAGGGAAGATTTCTGATCATGGGTCACTTTTTCATCCTCCTCGTACGTTTTCCCGAGTATTTTTATCCATTTTTAATCGGTGACCAGAACTGAGCCATAGTCAAAAGAGGCCTAACCCAAGGATATATAGAGTTGAAGAACAAACCCGAGGACTTTATTATTTTACTTCTAATAGAACCCAAAAATTTTTTGCTTTATTGGAACTAATGCACTGTTTCTTGGTTTTAGATTATGCTAACCAGAACTCCTTCCTTTTCGCAATCAGTGTTTAAATGTACATTATTTAAATTTTTTATGTCGCAGGTTATTTTTCCCGTCCAACATTTGAACTTTGATTTTTCAATATTAAACTGAATCTCCACTTTTCCGACAATTTCATCGTCAATTTAAAACAACTGGGGCTCTAGTGTCCTCATTAGGTGAATTGGCGGCCCATTTTTGGGGTCATCAGCAAATTTGCTATTCGCATTTATTCCTATCAAGTCTTAAAAGTAAACTGAACAACAACGGGGCCAAAAATGACCCCCGAGGAAAACCCGCTTGCGGGCCCCCATTCTGATTTTCCCCCCAATTTATGCAAAACTCCTGCTGCCCATTTTCAGCCATGCCTCTACCCAGGAAAAAAAATTTCTTCTCCCCATTTCCCTTTTCCTTCAGTTTCCTCATAGCCTCTGATGTGGAACCTTTTTGAAAGCCCTTTCTGAAGTTCATATACACAAAATTATTTATTACCATGACTTCCTCCCAAACACCTTTGAAAAAAGTTGTAAATTCGTAAACAGGAACGCCCTTTTTAAAACCGTGTTTAGATTCATTAATCAATCGGCCGTCGAGATGGCTACGAATTACTTCGGCAATTATTGATTCCATAAATTTTCCCACTATGGAGGTAAGGCTTATTGGTCTGTAGTTCGAAGCCAAGGACCTGTCACCGGCCTTGTAAATAGGTATTACATTTGCCATTTTCCACTTATCAGGCACTATACTAGTTTGTAGTGATATGTTAAAAAGATTAGCCAAAGGTATTGCAAACAGTTCATCAGGGCCTGGGAATTTGTTAGGTTTTAGTTTCTCTATTTGTCTGAGGACCATGTCACTTGTTACCGCAATTGTGCATAGTTTATTATCGTCCTGTTCTACATAATCTATTATTTCAGGAATATCGCTAGTATTTTCCTGGGTGAAAACTGAGAGGAAGTAGGTATTGAGAATTTCACACATATCCTTATCACTGTCAGTGATCTGAGCAGAGTTACTCTTAAGTGGGCCAATCTTGTCCCTAATCTTACTTCTGTATACCTGAAAGAACCCTTTTGGGTTAGTCAACTAGGCTTTTCAGCAACAAGTTTGGTTGGCTTTTCTGTGGGACCCATTTTGTCCCATCTCTCTAGAGCAGTGGTTCCCAAACTGTTTCGTGGCTGCCGTCGTCCCCTTGGCTCCCAGGCCACATCCCTAGCGCTCAACACACGCATACGAACATAGCTATTTCTTGGTATTAGGTTAACTTCAAATTCTAAACAACAACTAATCTAACACTATAAACAAGCGTATTTATGTCACAAATAATAATTAACATAGTAAACCAATTTATTTAACAATGTGAAAGGGAAAATTTACATCTCATTTGTAACTACATTGTGTTTACAATTTTAATGAGATAGATGTGCTTGGTGCAGGAACATCAGCGTCTTAATGTTAGTCTTAAAGGCAATAAGAATGTCTTAGATCCCAGTATTCAGTAATTTTCACTCTGTTTCTTGACTTTGTTCCACAGTGCAGGGTAGCAGTCATTTTTTTTTTTTATTTTGCTAAAAATCTTGATAAGATTTTTTTGAACTTTGGCTTCAGCTCACTGTCATTTTGGAGTGCAATAAATTCTTCCTCCACTATCCCACTTTCCTCATTGTTGATATCTAGGTATGGACAGATCACCAAGTCTGGTATTTTAAGGAAAAATGATCCCGAAATCTGTCAGACATGTCTCTATGCATCTCATTCTTGCAACTGCAAATTAATTTCGTGGAACTTGGTGAATACACCTGACAAATAAGTAATGTCATGATTAATGTTTCTTAGTTCATCACATAGAACAGAATAGGAGCCTTGTATAAATTCAACAACTGTTTTAAAAAAGTGAGTAAAAATGTCTCAGGAAGTTTCCCTTTCACAGTCATCTAACTTCTGTGTGCAACAACAAATGTTCAAAATCTTCATCATTCTCCTCAGTGCAGAGATGTCGACACAGTGGGAAATCAAGAGAATATGCCCTCATTTTATTTAAAACTGCGATATCAGATTAATGATTTATGAACTCGATCCCTTAGGTTTTTGCAACAAGTTGTTGCCTGTGGATTTCACAGTGAACAGTAAACACACCAGGTATAGCTTTTTTTCCATGAAACTGATGAAGCAACGATGCCAACCTGTCATGGATGGTGCCCCATCTGTCGCACAAGCAAGAATGTAAGCAGGATGTCTTTTGTCTTTGAAAAAATTTTCAACAACAAGAAATACTGACTCCTCTTTGTATCTATTTCTAGTTGTCTTGCCAGTAACAGCTCCTGAACTTTCATCTCTGACGACACAAACATAATCAAGAAGCAAAGATTCATTGCCTGACAGAGTGGACTCGTCCAATTGTAAGCCAAATTCTGTTGTCTTAAGCATATTGTACAATGTTTCTTCAATATTTTTAGCAATATCATCCACTCTTCTTTGAACAGAGTTATCATAGAGATGAACAGATTTAATAATTTGTTCAGATGACTTGTGTAAAACTGTGTGCAAACCTTCACTTCTGGTTGAATAAGCTCTTCTCCAGCTGCATGAGGTTTACCGGATCTAGCTGTTAACAATGAAACACTGTATAATGTACACAAACCGTCACTGGATTGTCGTGAAACACTAGCAAACATCTAATAGTTTTCCGTTTCTGTAAGTTTTCTCGAAGTGACTGAAAATATGCTATCAAACCATACCACGGGCGGGGCTAGAACCCGCGATCAGAGAGTCTCAAAACTTCAGACCGTCGTGTTAGCCACTGGGCTACCTAGCCACAATAAGATTCATCCCAGTGGCTAACGTGACGGTCTGGAGTTTTCAGACTCTCTGATCGCGGGTTCTAACCCCGCTCGTGGTATGGTTTGTTAGCAATCGTGTCATTATGATTTCGTGAGTCAAGTTAAACATGCTATGTTTTCGTCTGCTTTATCGGAGTGTATTATCTTCAAATGTTGAAGAAGCCTGGAAAATTTTATGGCTTCATCTCATAAGACTTTCACACAGTAGACCAGTGGTTCCCAAACTTTTTCAGCTTGTTACCCAATTTAACATGCCACATAAAGCATGTTACCCCTTTCACAAAATGTTGTTATTATTGATATATATGGCTAAATTAAAACACTTGAGATATTTTCTTTTATTTATTGTATTTGAACATTGTGCATCTCTAATGACTATTACCAAAGATGTCAAGAACATCAGTGGGATGGATGGAGTTGCATACTTGAAGCTAGTTTAGGAATTCTTGGCTTCATACCAGCTTATGTCTACCTCGGCTGATGCTCACAGATAAATGACAGTGTGAAATTGAGGCAGCCTCAGGAAGTGAATGACGCGTACTGGACAGGTCGATCTGGGCTACTGAGTGACTTTTGTCCTGAAGCATACTTGTCAAAATACTTTTGGGTTTCCACACACTTAGCTATATATTTCTTCTTTTCTAATACTGTATATTAGTTTTTGATGTTTATTGTTATTTGGTTTAACTTTATTACTTACTTATAATAGGTTTACTTTACAACTTTATATACTAAGACAAAGTTAACAATAATCCTCATACCGGGTACCGCATTGTTTTCTTGATTTTCAGAATTCATAACTTTTTTTCTGTCACCCCTCCATTACCCCCCAAAAATGGTTAAATTACCCCCAGGGGGTAATTTACCCCCAGTTTGGGAACCACTGCAGTAGACACATGGATTGTTGTTGATTATTTGGTGCTGATACAAGTTCATATTTCACATATTCCTCTTTTTTGTCTGCTGTGTTGGGACCATATTTTATTCTGGAACAAAAAAAAAATATGTTCTTATTAAAAATCATGCCAATCAAAACAAAATGCAGCAGAAAAAACTTGACACGATAATACAAGTATGAATGTTAAACTAAAAATCAAATACTTAAGAACTGGAAAATCACAGCCTAAGCGAAGCAACACTTCCACACACATTGGTGTCCCTCCATCAATTCCACTCGATCATATCTTTAATATTTATACTTTAAAATATACAATACAAGATTGAAGATAACTTGCAGTGTACAAAGCCTTGGTTCTTGCAGACGTGAAAATCCGATCATCAGCAGTACCCGCGGCGTCTGCTGTCTGATCTGGCTGGTGTGTAGCGCGTTCGAACAAACGTTCGGTCTTTTAACTCCGACTTCGGACCACAATATAAAATAAGACTATGCTTTCTTATATAACTCTATGTTAATTTTATTATTTGTAAAGTATCTACGTTACTTAAGTGTTCATGACTTAGATTTTGTCCTAAGTATTATATATAACAAACATTCCTTTGGTTATGATGCCTCCCCTACCGACCTCTTTTTCCTCATCGCTCCCCTAACAGATCTTTCCACAGCTCCTAGGGGGGCTCTACCACCCACTGCTCTAGAAAGATATGTTCTCGACGGTGATTCCTTACTGCACAAGCTGAAGTCAAGGAGGAGAGATACCCATGGTAAAATAACGAAGGCATATGCCTACTTTACAGTAAACACTATGGGGCAGCAACTGCTGTTCTTGGCTGGTATGGGTCAACTCCCTCCATAAAGAATAATGCTCACCAGAGACGGAGACAAACCATGAATTATTCGGTTAATTTCTCCCTTGAAAGTGAAGTAAAAGAGGAAGAATTCCTTTCAAGGGGAACAATCATCAACTAATCAGCTTAATTAGTTATGAAATGAGGAGGGTTGGTTGACCGATCATACAAGCAGAAGTGGACACTGATGTGGACATCACTAAAGCAGCAATCAGCACTGCGTATGCGAAACCGGTTACAGAACCCTTCGTTGAAGTTGCAGAAGACAGGGGCTCCTGTATAATTGTTGCATGTGAATCATACCGTGAAATTCTGCTCAACTAGCTTTCAGAGGAACTAGTGGATACTTTTCAGCATTAACTGCGACGGTAAGAGAGTGATCTGACTTGTTTTATTATCTCGTCTTGATAATGTTAAAATTTAATTTTCATTTAGTAAGATTTTTCATTCAGTCCATCACTATGCTCTCTGAAATTCATTATTCTGAAACTAATCAATAAAATTATTCACAAAAACAAAACAAAGTTGTACATTCTTTGGCCACAAAGAATATTTATCAAGGGAAAAAATAAGGGAGTTGATTTTAGTGTTTTCATTCATGATTGTTGGCCAAGTAGTGGAGTTGCTAATGGGATTATTAGTGAGATTATTAGTGGGAGTGTTAGTGGAATTGCTAGTGGGATTGTTAGTGGCATTGTTATGGGGATTATTAGTGGGATTGTTAATAGGATTCTTAGGGGGATTGTTAAGGAGATTGTTAAGGGGATTGTTGTCATATAGGGAGAATAGAATTTTAGGAAATAGCTGGGGAAATTGAGAGGGAGAGAGGACAGGGCTCTCTGTTTCCAGCTAGAACTGAACTCCAAGTCTCCAACAAAGCATCCGGCTCGCTCGCCTGGTCAGAGTACTGCTTTTCGTCAGTTCTTGGCTGGATATTTTCAGCACACCAGGTGTGCTTTACTCAAGGATAGGCATCTCCTCCAGCGTCAAAAACAACCACTCCTAATGTTCTCTTGTGATTTTCACAATGTTTGCGTCCAATAACCCGCGAAGGGTGTGTTAGTTTCGCAATTGCTAGGTAGCTCCTACTCTGAAATAATATTTGTTCGAAGGCTCGTTTACTAAATCGTATTGTTGGGAGATTGTTAATGGAATTGTTAGTGGAATTGTTAGTGGGACTGCAAGAGGAATTGTTATCGGGATTGTTAGCAGGATTGTTAGTGGGATTATAATGGGTTTATTGGGGACTGTTAGTAGGATTATTGAAGGTTTGTTAGTGGAATTACTGGGTAATGTTAGTTAGATTGTTAGTGGGTATTTTAGTCGGATTAATTGGGGGAGATTTTGGTGGGATTGTTGGTGAATTTTTAGTGGGATTTATTGTGGGAGTGCTGGTGGAATTATTATTAAAATTGTTTAGGATTGTAAGTAAGATTGTTAGCGAGATTCGTAGTGGGATTATTTGTGGAATTGTTAGTGAAATTTTTAGTGGGTTTGTTAGTGAGATTGTTAATTGGATTGTTAATGAGATGATTGAGGAATTGTTAGTAGAATTATTAAAAGTAGAATTATCAGTTTAAAGTGAGCCTTCAATTAACCAGACTAAGGTTCAATAATCTAAATTAAAGTCTTTATGGACCCAAAATTTCAGTCATCTCAAAACTTGATTAGTATCCTAAGACCGATAAATACGTGTCGGATTCTTTGAACCATTCATCTACAATCCTGTCAGACACTGCAACTTCTTGGATCTTAATACTTAGGAATTCTTCGCTTGCCTAACCCTTGGGCACGACCTACTTCCACATTGGACAAATGTGACACCATCTACCACTGCTGCACCTCTCCTGCCTACGGTTTATAAGCTCCTTCTCCGGTCATATGCCGTATTCTATTCAAGATTGATGGACTGACCGCATCGACTCAAGGTTGAGGGACTGATTACCTCATTCTCCTCTTGTTCTTCAAGGCAATAAATGACATGCCCATGCACTCTGCCTCAGGCCCGGACTCATGGAACTCCGTGTTCATCAAGAACTGCAAGAAGCCTCTGTCATTTGCCTTCAGCATTCTATGGAGAGGGAGCATGGACACAGGGGTCATCCCACACTCACTAAAAACAACAGACATAACCCCACTCTACAAAGGTGGCAGTAAAGCAATTGCGAGGAACTTCAGACCGATAGCTCTAACTTCCCATATCATGAAAAGTCTTTGAAAGGGTTCTAAGAAGCAAGATCGCCAACCACCTAGATACCCATCAGGTACATAACCCAGGGCAACATGGGTTTAGAGCAGATCGCTCCTGTCTGTCGCAGCTACTGGACAATTATAACAAGGTCATGGATGCTATAGAGGATAAACAAAATGCAGATGTAATACACAGACTTTGCAGAAGCCTACAACAAGTGTGACAATGGTGTAACAGCACACAAAAAGCATGATAAAGGAATAGCAGGTTGATAGATGGATGTATAACTTCCTAACAAAGAGTAATTAATAGTAAACAGAGTACAGACTTAGGCAGCTACGGAAAAAGGCTCTGTTCCACAAGGCACAGTACTCGCTCCCATTCTATTGCTCATCCTCATATCTGACATAGACAGAGATGCAAGCCATAATTCCGTGTCTTCCTTTGCAGATGACACTCGAATTGCAATGATAGCGTCCTCCATCGAAGACACTGCAAGACTCCAAGCGGACATCAACCAAATCTTCAAATGGGCCACTCAAAACAATATGAAATTCAATGAAGAGAAATTTCAACTACTCAGCTATTGAAAACTTGAGGAAAGTAAAACCATATAAGGGTATACAAGGAATTGCAACCATACAATAGATCGAAAAAATAATGTGAAGTACCTGGTAGTGATAATGTCAGAGGATCTCACCTTTAAAGAGTATCTACAGCATCTGTTAGAAAAATGATAAGATGGATAATGAGAACCTTCAAAACTAGGAATGCCTAGCCCTTGATGATTCTCCTCAAATCGCTCATTCTCTCTGTGTTGGAATACTACTGTACACTAACTGCCCCCTTCAAGGCAGGCGAAATTCCTGACCTAGAGAATGTACAAAGAACTTTCACGGCACACATAAGTACGATAAAGCACCTAAATTTTTTCGGACACAATTCCCCGGAATGCAGGCGAGAAAGATACATCATAATATGCATTTGGAAAATTCTAGAGGGATTGGTACCAAACTTGCACACGAAAATCACTCCCTACGAAAGCAAAAGACTCGGCACGAGATGCAACATTCCCCAAATGAAAAGAAGGGGCGCCACGAGTACACTGAGAGACAGGACAACACAGTAAGTGTCAGGGGCCCAGGACTGTTCAACTGCCTCCCAGCATATATAAGGGCTTTCTGTCTTCAAGAAAGCGCTGGACACGCACCTAAAGTCAGTACCTGACCAGCCGGGCTGTGGTTCATACGTCAGTTTGCGTGCGGCCAGCAGTAACAGCCTTGTTGATCAAACCCTGATCCACCACGAGGTCTGGTCTCAGACCAGGCCTCGTGGTGGATGAGGACCTAATGATCTTTTACCTTAATGTTGTTTATTAAAATGATTAAATATGAAGGTGGTTATATATGAAGGTGATTATATATGAAGGTGATTATATATGAAGGTGATTATATATGAAGGTGATTATATATGAAGGTGATTATATATGAAGGTGATTATATATGAAGGTGATTATATATGAAGGTGATTATATATGTAGGTGATTATATATGAAGGTGATTATATATGAAGGTGATTATATATGAAGGTGATTATATATGAAGGTGATTATATATGAAGGTGATTATATATGAAGGTGATTATATATGAAGGTGATTATATATGAAGGTGATTATATATGAAGGTGATTATATATGAAAGCAATTACATTTGAAAGAGATTATATAAATTTCAGCAAAATTTCAAAGAAGTTCCCTAAATACTTCCTAACTGAAGAGAATTTTTGAAAGGTGATATCCGATGAGTATACTGGAGCAGCAAGCCAAATAGCAACTTTAGACATTACCAGGAGCTGAGAGTTGTTTCATGACAGCTCAGGAGCTGAGAGTTGTTTCATGACAGCTCAGGAGCTGAGAGTTGTTTCATGACAGCTCAGGAGCTGAGAGTTGTTTCATGACAGCTCAGGAGCTGAGAGTTGTTCATGACAGCTAAAGATAAAGGACATCATTCTCCAGGTAGTCAGCCAAGTCCTGAATACCCACTGATGTTTAATGAAACAGCTAATACAGGTCATACAGGTGTAGGTATAAGTCACATTATTTCCACATTTTCTAGCAGTGCTTACACAGTCTGGGTTGACAATTAAAGAGAATATTGAGTGTGATACAAATGTGAATGTTTCGGAGCCTAAGTTGACAAATGAGGTAAATACGTTAATTAAGCACTGTGATGTTGGTCTATAGAATGTGTTAACTGAGGATCAGATTTCATACTGGATTCATAAAATTCCATTAGAGTGGAATAGCTCATTTGAGAAATCCAAGGGGTCAATTAGAAACCAAGATATGTATTGTGCAAACAGTTTATCTTATTCAAAGAAAGTTAATGGCGGAATACTCTGTCAGGAATGGTTAGCAAACTCGTTGATGAGTGTTTGTATTCACTGCTTTGTCTGCAAGCTCTTCTCAACATCTTCCACAGCCATTGGTGGATTTGCTGACTAGCACAGTCCAATTATAACTGAGTCATGACAACTCTGACGATCAAAGGGCAGCTTTGATGATGTACCTAACAAGGGAACGTCGTTTAACCTTTCACAACTAGTTGAACAGGTAAAGGCACATCAGCAGTGTTAGTGTAGAAAAACTGGCAGAGCTTGTGTTACCTTACAGAGAAGACAATGATACCTTCAGATCATCATGTGATGGGAATAAAGACACTAAGCAGTAGAGGAGGATTGTTTTAATGCAACGTTTCGCCCAAGACTGGGCTCTATCAAGTGAACAAAAATAAGTACAAAACAGAGTGTAACTCATAGTGTAACTACATACGGTGTAACTCATAGTGTAACTACATACAGTGTAACTCATAGTGTAACTACATACAGTGTAACTCATAGTGTAACTACGTACAGTGTAACTCATAGTGTAACTACATACGGTGTAACTCATAGTGTAACTACATACGGTGTAACTCATAGTGTAACTACATACAGTGTAACTCATAGTGTAACTACATACAGCGTAACTTACAGTGTATTATGTGTTAGTAATAACTCTCAGATTGATAACTCAGGGAACGGGAGGGAGTTGAACCTATGGGAGGAGGTGAGTCTTAAAACTCACAGGTCAGTGATTTGTTTGCAGTCATGTTAGGTTAGGATTTCGTGATTCAGATTTATTGAGAGTAATTCCAGTAGATGAGTGTGAGCACCGACAGGTAATGAAGACATTCATCACACTAATATACCTCCACTGTGAAAATCCACAGTTTTCAACATTTGAAGAATAAAGTGACAATACCATGGCTGGAACAAAACACAAATAACCTGCACTTAGGAGACTCAACCTTATTTTGACATGAACAAGTCAGACTTAAGCGAGAAGAGCAGTTGGATAGAATACATGAGAGACGGTGGGGGAAGGGAGTGGTAGAACAGGAGAGAGAAGTAGTAGTAGTAATAGTAGAAGTAGTAGTAGCAGTAGTAGTAGAAGTAGAAGTAGTAATAGTAGTAGTAGTAGTAGTAGTAGTACTAGTTGTAGTAGTAGTAGAAGTAGTAGTAGTAGTAGTAGTAGTAGTAGTACTAGTTGTAGTAGTAGTAGAAGTAGTAGTAGTAGTAGTAGTAGTAGTAGTAGTAGTAGTAGTAGTGATAAATGTAGAGGTAGCAATAAGAAGGTAGCAGTATTAGTAACAGTATTGGAAAACTTGGGATAAAATAGTCGCAGAGAGCGTAATATCAGTGAAGAACAGTAGTTGGAGTAGTAGTAGTAATAGTGGAGATATTCTCGTTGAACAAATTTTGCCCCTTCCATCATCAGTTTCCTCAAATTCGACTTCTTGGGCACTCTCGTGATCCTGCCCACTTCATACTTACACTGTTCATACGTTCTACTAGTCTCAAGCTAATGATATATTATTCACTCGCCCTCCATCAAAGTCAAAGTGCTCTCTTTTCCTTTCACATGATCTCTGTAACCTCCTCACTACCATTGTTTTCCATACTGTTTGTCTTAATTATGAAATTCACTCTACTAAATTACGGAACGAACTACATCGCCTTATCTCCGACAGCTCTCGGTCCAAATTCTCCCTCAATGTCTTGCTAATTTACCTTTCGTCACATTCTCCCGACTTTAGCTTGAACTTCTCGGCTGAGAAGTATTCATTCTCCATATTTTTATTTTTTCCCCCTAACTTGCATTAATTTGATGTTTACTGTATGTTTATATTTGGTTCTTATAGCTGATATTCTTTGATACTGTACACTGCCTGAAAAGGATTAAGTTAACTCCAAAACTAGTCAGTAATAAACGATGTTTTAAATTGCAGTGCTGGTTATCATCTTACTTATAAGACTCAGGTTCCCAAGGAACTCTCCAGTCACTGACATATGTGTATACAGAGCAACCACTGTGAAAAAAACAGTGAAATTTCAAGCGCATTCGTGACTTGTCACATTATGAACCTAATTTATGTATGTGTATGCAATAAGATCGCAGTAAACAGATGAAATAACAATGTACAGAATAACAACTGTGAAAAAACAGTGAAATTAAAAGCGATTTCGTGATTTATCACATTATTAAAGAACTATCAAGTTCCTTGATAATGTGAGAAATCACGAAGTCGCTTGGAATTTCACTATTTTTTCAGAGTGGTTTCACTGCACACACACACACACACACACACACACACACACACACACACACACACACACACACACACACACACACACACACACACACACACGCGCACACACACACACATGGTGGGTGCAGACGTGGGTGCACAAGGCTCCGAGAACCTTAGTATTTTTAAGGTGTGCAGTAACTGCTAGCAGTAATCAGTGGTAGTGACAACGTCAGTGAACAAACCTACGAGTGATAACTAAAGTTATTAGTTAAAAAAAGTCGAGAAGAAGCCTGAAATCATTAGTATTTCAAAGTGCCAAACCGTTGTGGGTCTACTAGGCACTGTTGCCACACGGATTCAAACATACAAAGATCAAAGTGAATGTGGAAGCGGGTGTTCAAGAATTACCAGCGTTTGGTTAACAAGTGAAATGTGGGGCACAATACTGTCAGCATAGTTGCTGATCCCTGTGTTGTTTAGCATATCAGTATCATCCATGTGCTTTAGATAGGAGATCCCTTTTAGGCCTGTGACTTTGTGTGACGTCACGGGATGCGCATGTGTACGTTCGTACCTCTGCCTCTGTCTCAGTCGGCGTTTTGACACAGGCTAGGACAGGCAGAGGCTGGGCTCCATGTCCCATCATCACAGTCTGACAATATATCGTTACCATCCAACAAGTGTGTCTACCGTCAACCCTCGATATCTCCATTTAAGAACCCCTACGATAAATGGTGGCAACGGAGGGCCTGTAATTCTGAGGATTACAGCGATTTCTGGAGATAAATTTCGACCGAGCCTGCCATCTTGTGAGTAGGCCTACCGAGAAGGTTAACACCAGCCAGCTATCTCAGCCAGTTCTCCCGCCCAAGCTCCTACCAGCTTCTACACCATTCACTGGTCAGTCTCTTTGTATTAGTGTTTATCTGCTTATTTGCATCACTCCCGAGGGGTTGACCCGAGTTTGCAAAATAAGCCAGCTTCCAGTCTGTGGTGGGGGAGTCAGAACAATGGAGTCCAGTCCAGCCTAGTCTACTCCATCCAGTTCCTTTGCCTGCCAAGCCAGCTTCCACCCCTGCTGTGCTCATCGTGTGAAGGGTTAAGATAAGCCAGCTAGCACCTAACCCAGGTGTCTTGCCCCAGTACTCAAGCAAGCCATGTGAGTAGTCTTCATCGCTTGTGATTCAAGCTCCAAGCCATCCTGAGTGCTCTTTTTCATCCTTGTGGTGCTGTGGTATTTCGTGGGTATATTTTAAGCTAGCCAGCTTAGAATATCTTCACGGCAGTGTGGCTGTCTTCAGTGAGGCTTACGCCGTTCAACCCATAGGCCCAACCACCCACTCACCACGTGTGTCTCACCATTGCCCAATCTTAGCCATGTTTACCCACAAACCCAACCACTCTCACTGTGTTGTGGTACTCACCCAACCTCTACCAGTGTTTTGGCGCACTACTAAGGGTTGTAGCACCATATTTTAAGGACCACATAGGGGGTCAAGAGCTAGATTGTGTTTTGTGCCACCATCAAAAGCCTCCTGTATGAAGTCTATCGTCGATGTAAGCGAAATTCTATGGTCACGTGTGCAGAGGACAGCATCAAGACGACATAAACAATCCTCTACTCTCCACTACCATCTACCTCATTCTACACCAAGTCCTTACAGCGATATTTTTTTTCATTGAGACATTTGCGAGTGTTGAGACATTTCTTTTGTGTTCCAGTGATTTTCTTAGTGACATTTAGTGACTCTCGATCAGACTCAGTGTTTGTTTGCAATAATCTTTTTACTCCTTAATTCAGTGTTAATTTCAGTGCATTATCTTATGTCTGTTGTGTTGTGTGTCTTTTTGACTTGAAGTAAGTACCTAGTGTTTTTCCTTATTGTGTGTGCAACATATGAGCAGTATAGAACTTGTGTTTACACTTCAGAATCACCTAGTGTTCTCAGTGATTCAGTGGAGTAATTCAATAATTTATTTAGTTATATTCTGCATCACAACTCAGTGTTATCTCAGTTATATATATTTTTTTTCATCCCAGCATTTGTGTATTCTTGTTTTGTTCCCTGTGTGTTGAACATTCTTGTGTTCATATTCTTTTCATTTAGCCAGTGTCTAAGTTGTCTTATTTCCACAGATATTAGTGCCATTATTTTGTGCAAGCAAGAAATCATTTTTACAAAATTTTTTGCACATCAAGCTTCATTGCAAGAAAATTCTAGTATTGTGTTTATGTTGATGTGTTGTGTTCTACATCACTGTAAGTGTTCAAACCTTTTTGTTATGTGTTTTAGCACCTATTATTTTTCATGTTTCATTGAACAAATTCACTCTTAGTGCAATTTTTAAGTTCTTCTTTTAGAGTAAATTGTTCTTTTGCTTGTTAAGTGTTTTTTAAGTTGTAGTTAAGAGTTAAAGTGTTCAATCAGTTCATTCCTTGATATATTCCTTTTCTTGTGTGTGTAATATTTTTTTATTATTGCACATTGACTCATTTTGCAATAATTCTTGTGCAAAGATTGTGTTGCCATTAAAGTTTTTCTTGCAGAGATTTTATGCAGTGTTGTGCAATACTTTTTAATTAGCAATTGTCATTTGCAATATTGCTACAGTTTATTTCAGTGCAGTTTCATATGCTCTGTTCTGTGCATAATATTTTATTCTTTCTGTGCCATTTTATTTTATTCCAGTGAATTGTGTCACAGTTTGTTTTATTTTGCACAAGCTTTATTGAGTCCATTTCATCATTTTATTGTGTGTTTCCCTATTGCATTGAAAGTAAAGACAACTCACTGTGCCATTTATTCAATTTACAGTAAAAGTTGAGCAAATCAGATTTGAGTAAAGTACAAGTTCTCTTGATTTTCAAAGTGTTTTTTGTTCAGATAAGCATTTTCTCTGTGACTGTGAGTTCTTTGCTTACTGTGTGACCTGTCAATTTTTAGTTACTTATGCAGAATCGTTAAGCATTTTTTCCCATTTAAGCTTACTGTGTCATTCTTTCTATTTTTTTTTTTTGCCTTATGCCCTTCAGTAAGTTCAGTGAAAAGATGTCCCAGTCACTTTTGAATGTTCACTTAGTGTATCATGCCAGTCAAAGCCAATATGAATCAGTCCACAGTACCAATATTCCGTTACTGACTGAAAGACAATACCTAGCCCTTGAGCAATGTGTTTGTTCTCACAGCTTGTATCTGAGATTTGTCAAAGTGCTGCAAAATGTGAAGTTCAGATTAAGTTCCTATAGATCCGTGAATTACTTATTAACGTAGCCGAGTGGTCAGGCACTAGTAACTCTGTCATTCCCATCTGTGTTCCACCTACACCTTCAGACTTGCAGGATAGTGTTCCGTTGCCTCAAGTGTCCGGAGACACTCAGACTGCCTTGAGTGCACAGTCTATTCCTGCAATGTCTGCTAGTTCGAGTAGTAGTTTCTCCACAGGGGATGCCTTGTCAGTAAACGATTACTTGAAACTAGTAATGCAATCTCTTGTTGATATGACATGCTGTCTGCAGAAAGACGTCTCTGTTACAGCTAGTGTTCTCACTAGAGTGTCTGTTGTTGTTCCTAATGTTCCAGATGGTGATCCCATCATAGTTGACAGTAATCAGTGCATTGTAAGAAGTTATTTCTCGAGTAACTTTCACATGTTGTTAACGTTTGTAAGTGTAGTTTCTTTATAGCTGATACCTTGTGTCATTGTGTGCGACTCAGATTGAATATCAGCATTGTTGACCGTGTTCATTTATTTTCTCCTGTGCTTGCAGTTTGAGATAGTAGATTCGTTCTCCCTTGCTCATATTGCGTGTTATAGCGTTAATTTTTTTCAACCGGGGAGAGTCATCCGCTCCACCGAGTTTGTTCATTCCTCCAGTAAGAAAGAACCAATCCCTTGTGTTCTGGTGATTCGATTCCTGCTCCAGGAAGATCTTTTTCTTACTGTGAAGCCACCAGCACCCATTAGTGACTTTGTAATGGGCCAAGAATTACTGTATCAAACAGCCGAGTTGGGTACTCCAAGCAGAAGTACCAGTTAGTAATTCCATAGCCACTAGTGAACGTAGCTCTACAGCTAGTTCATGATGCACCAGGTGTTGCACACCCTGGTATGGATCGTTCTGTGAAACAAGCCAGAATGAAATACTTTTGGCCACATATGGCAACTGACATTTCCGAGTATGTTAAGAAATGTAGTGTCTGTATGCAACATAAAGGAAATGTCAGTGGTCCTAATCCAATCCAAGTGTACCCAACCACTAGCGAACCGTGGGAAAGAGTTGCCCTTGACTTGTTAACCAATTTTAAATGTTCCCTCCAAGGTAACAAACATCTGTGTGTTATGGTAGACCATTTCACCAGATATTGTGAGTTAGTTCCTATTGCAGATAAGACTGCAGAGACAGTAGCTAAAGCGTTTAAAGAACGCATTATCTGCAGGCATACCACCCCTAAGTCCTTAGTAACAGATAATGGAGGTGAATTCTGTAATGAGATTCTTGAAAATTTGTGTACTTTATACAAGATCTCTAAATCCACCATTGTTCCTCATCATCCTGCCAGCAATGGGTTAGCCGAACGAACCAATAAGAAAGTACTTGATGTCCTGAGAGCCACTATCAACCCCAATAGTGAAACTTGGGATGAAGTCATACCAGATGTCCAATGTGCCATAAATTCTGCTTACAATGCTTCCATAGGTGATACTCCACATTATGCATTGTATGGTGTAGACAAGCATTTACCCTATGAGTTATTATATTCCACTCCGAAACCTAATTACAACCCTGATGATTTCGTAGCAACTCGTACCAGCATGGCTCAAAGTGTTTTTAGAAGAATCCGTGAAACACTTCATAAATCAACAGAAGAATTTACTAGAGTAACTAATAGCCGTGCTAAGCCATCAAAAGTCAAAGTAGGTTCAAGAGTAATGCTGACAAATTTCAACAAAACATCCGCAATGCCTAAGCTCGATCAAAAGTTTGTCGGACCTTATCGAATTGTAGAACATATCTCTGGTAATAAGTATAAGGTTAGAGGAATTAGTACTGGTAAGTACAAAGAATCGCATTTAGATCATATGAAATTAGTATGTGATGTTGATGATATTGCTACCCAGACTAATGTGACAGATGCTGAAAATCCTCTTGACTCTGTACCCTCTACCTCAGATACTCAATTAGATAACCAACCTGAATGTCGTTACTCCTTGCGTACTCAACAAGTAATGAGAAACCCACAAGTATCTTTTGTAGATACTCGTTCAAGTCTCCCTCAGTCAAGGCATGTGTTAGCCATTGCAGAGGAATTCGATCCTCCCAGAGATGATAACCATTCTGCATATGTAAACCTCACCCTTGCAGAATTGGGTTTAAATGTACATAGTCTGTATAACTAGATGTCCGAGATAAAGTAAATTGTCAACTGTTTTTTATTATCTGATTAGTTTTTTCAGAATTTTTTTTTTTTCGTATTCACGTTCCCTCCGTATTCTGAGAATTTGACAGTAATAGTCTGAGTGCACCAGATGCCTTTGCTGCTAATTTCACCTTGTTTATATATATTTATTCTTCCTTTAGAATCCGTAGAGTGCATGAATACGGATCAATTGATCAATTCCATCCCATATTGTACAATGATTTGTTCTTATAGTTTGTAATGCATTACATTAAAAGTGATTACGTTAACACCCATTACGTAAAATTCATTTTGTTAACATCCAGTATGATACCATCCATTAGTTCTAAGTTATATATGAATTTGTTATTGTATAGAATCAGCCCAGAACCACCTGCCTGTTCAGCCTATAAGATAGTAGTGTATGTCGAGACGACATACGCAACATGACTGAGCTGTCAGCATAGTTGCTGATCCCTGTGTTGTATAGCATATCAGTATCATCCATGTGCTTTAGATAGGAGATCCCTTTTAGGCCTGTGACTTTGTGTGACATCACGGGATGCACATGTGTACATTCGTACCTCTGCCTCCGTCTCAGTCGGCGTTTTGACACAGGCTAGAACAGGCAGAGGCTGGGCTCCATCTCCCATCATCACAGTCTGACAATATATCGTTACCATCCAACAAGTGTGTCTACCTTCAACCCTCGATATCTCCATTTAAGAACCCCTACGATAATACAGTGAGAGCAAAAAAGTTAATTAGCAAAAGGAGAAAGAAAAAATAAAATATACAACAAGGGAAGGTGGCAGTAGTAGGCCTGCTGAAGCAGTGACGTCACAACAGTTGTATGCCATTATACATATAAAGTGTAACACCGAATGTGTATATTGTCATAAGTGAAAAGTGAAGTCACTGTGGAACGCAGGATGCATGAGCATATATATGGTTATAAACATCACGGGTGAAGGATTTACAAAATAGTGATAGAAGGCCTATGTATGACGACTATGTCATCAGCATCTGGCAACTTGCCATTACACCGCTGCCAGTGCAAGTATTGCTCACCTGTTGAGGTTGCATGTTGCAGGGTTCTGAGTTCTGGTCTTGCATCACTGTTAGATACTGGTCACTCACTCCTGCAAGCTATTACCAGAATTAGAGTAGAAATAGCATAGACGAGAGTGAAAGGAGTAAAGTGGTAGCGAGGGATAACTTCAGACATTTAAGCTGAGACAAGCTAAATTTTACAACCTAGCTACTTTCTGTATTTTATAAGTAGAATCGATAAGTGTTAGAAGTATTGGTAAGCTTTAGAATTACTGGTATTTACCGGTATTTACTAGCAGTATGAATACTTAGAAGTGGGGGCACACACACACATACACACAGGCACAAGCACTTGTAAAAGCTGTAGTACACATGTGCACACACACACATACACAGGATTTCACACCTTCCTGTGAACTGACCATCTAAACCTCACTCCTCTCTCTCTCCCTCTCTCACTACCTGTCTCCCTCTCTATCTACCTATCTCTCTCTACCTATCTCACTCTTTACCTATCTCACTCTTTACCTATCTCTCTCTCTCTACCTATCTCTCTCTCTCTACCTATCACTCTCTACCTATCTCTCTCTCTCTCCCCTCTCCCATCTCTCCCCTCTCCCATCTATTCCCTCTAACATCTCTTCACTCTAACACCTCCCCCCTCTAACATCTCTCCCGCCTCTAACATCTCTCCCCTCTCATTATCTCTCCCCTCTACCTTTTCCCATCTCTCTCCCCTCCTCCCCTCTCTCTCCCCTATCCTCTCTCTCCCCTCTCTCTCTTGCATCTCCCCCCTCTTTCCCCCTTCTCCCCCTCTCTTTCCCTTTCTCTCCCCCCTTCTTTGCCCTCTCTCTCTCTCTCTAATCTCTCTCTCTTGCTCTCTCTCTTCCCCCTTTTCCCTTCTCACTCTCCCCCTGTCTCCTTCTATCTTCCCTTCTCTCTCTCTCACCCTCTCTCTCTCACTCTCTCTCTCCCCCATTTCCCTTATCACTCTCCCCCTCTCTTACCCTTCCCTTCTCTATCTCTCCCCCTCTCTCTCTCCCTTTTTCCTTCCCACTCTCCCTCTCTCTCCTACCTTCCCTTCTCTCTCTCTCACTCTCTCTCTCCCCTTTCCCTTCTCACTCTCTCTCTCCCCCTTTCCCTTCTCACTCTTCCCCTCTCTCTCTCCTTCTACCTTTCCCTTCTCTCTCTCTCTCTCTCTTACTATAAAAAAATGGTGGGGACTCGCAGGAACCAGGGATCAGATAAGAATGGTTCTGGTAGGGAGGAGTGGATGGAGGAGCAGTGGAAAAGGATGGAACAAGAGTGGGAGAGAAAATTAGGAGAGCTTTCTTAAAAAATGGAGAAAGAGCTTTCTGTGAAATTGGAAAAGAGGTTGGAGAAGGAGACAAAGAATTGGGAGGCACAAGTCGAAACTGCAGTGGCCAGGATAAGGTTCCTAGAAGTTGAGATAAATAGGCTGAAGCGAGTTACAGGGGCAGTGACCAGAAAAGACACAGCATATGAAGCTGAGAGGCCAAACAGGAAGGAGATATGAATTACGCTAAGGTCATATCAGCCTGCCAAGAAGGGCCAAGGAGTGAAAGGGAAGAACAGCTGGGTGCAGATGGAGAGGATGATAGGTCGAATGCGGAGGCACAATCATGCTACCAAGAACCACTGGAAAAATCAAGGCAGAAAATGACCACATACAGACAGGATCCAGAGTCACAGAGGGTGAGGCAATGGGAGGAGGAAAGGGCAAAATCAATGTTTATCCATGGGCTTCAGGAGAGAGAGGAAAGGACGCACACTGAAAGGCAGCAGGCAGAAAGGAGATTGAGAAAATCATCACGGAAATAGGTGAAGAAGAGATGGACGAGATTGTAAATTTTCAGAGAATAGGGGGGTACTCGAAAGTGAGAAACCGACCAATTAAGCTGATTCTCAGGACAGAAACAGTGCAGAACAGGATCCTTCAAGAGAAACCATGGTTGAAATACTCAGAAGAGTACAAGAGGGTATTCCTAGACAGAGACAGAACACAAACAGAACGACAGCAGCTGAGGGAGAGGACAAAAAAGCGAAAGGAGCTAGGAAAGGAGACAAGGAGGAACCAGCAGAGGCCAGTCAGAGCAGAATGAAGCAGCAAGGGCAAGCACACACACAACCATCCTCAGAACCCCACAACCTATCACACCACCCCAACACACACTACAATCCATACCCACAGTATTACAACCCAGGAGTCCAAATGGCCTGTTATCCTGGGTGTAAAGGGAGCAAAATAAAAACAGCAGAAAAGTTTTGACTTATATTATCCTTCACCAATTTAGAACAGCAATATGTACACTATGTACAGTGATAGGTATTAGTGCACTCCACGGTAACCAAGGCAGAATAGAAGCCACAAGAGAGCAGACCGTGCTTCAACCAGCTCTAGAATGGGAATGACAAGGGCAGACAGTAGAGTGGTACCCACATAACCTCTGCAATTGCCAAAACCATCTTCTTATTGGCTGGAACCTGGGTACTAGTTGAATGATGGGGCCTCATCGTCAACTCTTAGTCACCTGGTTTACTGGTTGGGGGAGATAGCCTGAATAAAGGTTACATACTCTTTGCATGCCACACACAGCCTGTAAATGAGGGTGTGCACATGCGCCGAATAAAGGCTATGTACTCTTTGCATGCCACACCACCACCCTGAGAAGGCTCAGGATTAGGCTGCCACCTCCCAGTGGTAACCGTGCTACTATGGCACAAAATAATGAGACCGCCTTTCCTCTCAACCATCCAACTCTTAGATAGAGCTCAGCTTTTCTTGTGACCAAAAGCCAAATTCTAAACTCAGAGCGAGACAGCAGACAGTCAGGCTAGCTTAGGTCCAAGATACTGGAGGACGGTAGCCCACATCCCCTAACTAAAAAAAAACCCCACACCAGGGGATAAAAAGAAAGAGCTTGGAAGGGGTTATCACAAGTAACCTAACATCCTAACCTAATATACCATTAAATAATATAGTTAGACTCTAGATAAAGAGTCTGCCAACATATTTTCTTTGCCGGCAATATATTTAATTCTGAGAGAGTAGGGTTGCAGTCTTAAAGCCCAATGCATTAGCCTTGTGTTGTGGTTCTTCATGGTTTGGAGATATAATAGAGGATTGTGATCACTGTAGACGGTGACCACCTGCGATGTCTGGCCCACATAAACATCGAAATGCTCCAAAGCCAGTACCAGCACGAGGGCTTCTTTTTCAATGGTAGAGTAAGCCCCCTGATGCGGCTGGAACTTGGCTGAAAAGTATGCTACAGGCTGCAACTCCTCATTCTCGTTTTGCAATAGTACTGCCCCAACCCCAGACTCACAAGCATCAACCTGTAATGAAAAAGGTTTGGAGAAGTCTGGAGACAAAAGAATGGGCTCAGTACACAATAATCTTTTTGCTTTATCAAAAGCACTTTGACATTCTGGAGTCCAATTAAAGGAACTTTGTGACTGGTAAGAGAGGTAAGAGGGGCTACAATATCTGAGAAATTCTTACAGAATCTTCTGTAAAATCCTATCATGCCTAGGAAACGTTGAAGATATTTCCTATCTTGAGGAACTGGATAATCTTTAATGGCAAGAACTTTAGCAAGTTTAGGAGCAACTTACCACTACCTACTTCATGGCCTAGAAAAGTAACAGTGGCCTGGCCAAAGGAAGACTTAGATAAATTAACAGTTAAATGGGAACTCTGAAAGGTCTCAAAAAGAGCCTTAAGTCTAAATAGGTGTTGATCCCAAGTATCAGACACCACAACAATATCATCCAGGTACACTGCCATGCCTTCAAGTCCTTTAATAGCCTGATGGATAAGTTTCTGGAATGAAGAGGGGAAGTTTTTCATTCCGAAGGGGGTAACTATATATTGATAATGACCTCCTGGAATTACGAAGGCAGAGATTTCCTTCGCCTAATCCGTTAAAGGTACCTGATAGTAACCTTTAAGGAGATCTAACTTGGACACAAAAGTAGCCTTACCTACAAAGTCGATTACATCATCCAGACGAGGAAGAGGTTAAACATCTGTGATTGTGACCTCATTTACCTTACGGTAGTCTGTACACATACGAAACTCTCCATCAGCTTTTTTAACAAGGATGCACGGTGAAGCCCATGGACTAGATGACTCCTCCACTAAACCATGCTCTAACAGAAATTCTACTTCTTGCTGAAGTAGCCTCTGCTTTTCAGGATTAGCTCTGTAGGGGGAGAGTTTAATAGGTTTAGAGTTTCCCACATCTACATCATGATAACCTAACGTACATTTTTTCGGCACATCCGAAAAAACATTAGGGTATGACTGTAGAAGCTCACTTAAACTTGTTACTTGCATTTCAGATAGTCCCACCATTAACGAGCTAGGGTCCTTGAGGAGGACAGAGTTTGAAAGTTTAACATTAATTTCAGAAATAGAGTGCAAAGAATCAGAGTCGTCCTCAGAGGTAGAGGACAGAGTCATTACTGGGACTTTATCTGGTGTATGAAAAGATTTTAACTGATTAATGTGGTAGGTTTTAGTTTTTGAGGTCTTATCAAGAGGAACTACCACATAATTTACATCAGATAATTTACTTACAATTTCCATAGGTCCCGTAAATCTAGCTTACAAGGTGTGGCCAGGTATAGGTTCCTGCACCAACACCTTGTCTCCTGGATGGAAGGAGCGGAATTGTGCACTTCTGTCATACCTCTGTTTCATCTTATTTTGAGCTGTCTTTAGGTTAGCCTTGGCTAACTGACGTGCCACCTGCAACCTTGAAGAAGGGTTGTAGAGTCTTGAGCTAACGTCTTCTCCCATCCATCCTTCTTTGAGCACCCGAAGAGGACCTCGTACATTGTGCCCAAAGATCAGCTTAAACGGATTATGCCCGGTAGACTCTTGCACCGTCTCTCGTACTGAGAACAGCAACAAAGGTAGTGATTCATCCCAGTCTGTAGGAAAATGCATGCAAAAAGTTCTCATCATGGTTTTTAACGTCTGATGGAATCTTTCCAAGGCGCCTTGGGACTGAGGATGATAGGCAGTGGATAAGTTGTGGATTATCCCTAACCTAGTTAATGCTTCCCTAAATGCTTTGGCAGTGAAGTTAGTACCTTGATCACTTTCAATAGTTTTAGGAATGCCAAAACAAGAAATAAATTTTGTTAAAGCTTTGAGAATAGCTTTAGTATTATACTGCACATGGGAATTGCTTCAGGATACCTGGTTAATCTAGCCATAATGGTAAATAAATACTGATTTCCCGACTTTGACCTAGATAGTGGACCTACACAATCTATAATTAAATCTGAAAAAGGTTCTCCATCAGCAGGTATAGGCTGCAGAGGTGCAGGTTTAATGGAATGTCCAGGTTTCCCTACTTGCTGACATTCTCGGCAACACCGGATATGATTCTTCACATCCTGCCTTAATTTTGGCCAATAAAATTTTTTTGTGATTCTATACAAGGTTTTTGTAATTCATAAGTGACCTCCTAATGAAGTATTATGAGCTATATTCAATATTTGAGGTCTAAACTTTGTTGGAACTACTAACCTGTCAGACAATTGCCGGCCCTCTATCTCCTTACCAGTCTCAGTGCAGATCAAATAATTGTTTTTAAGTTCATACTTGACCAGATGATCCAAAGAGGATTTACCTATGGCTGCATGAAAAACGAATTTTAAAGAAGGGTTCTTTCGTTGTTCCTCCCGGAAGGACAGTCCCTCGGGCATGGAAACAGAGATATCTGGCAATCCTGCAACCTGGGAATAGGAAGGCTTGATCGGGGTCTGTTCACTTGATTTACGAGGCTCCGGCCAGTGTGCCTCGTAAAACAACGTGGCTATTCCGAGATCGGAGTCGTCCAAGGATAGGTCAACATTCTCGCCAGACAACCCTTGGGATGTTGCCCGAGTTATGACCAACATCGGAGAAGAATTAATCATTATAGGTTCAGGACACACTCTAGCAGTAGTAAAGTTATTACCCAGTAATAACATGGCATCTTTCATGGGGAATCCTTCGGATACACCCACAGCGAAGTACCCAGTGTAATATTTGCACTGTACAAAAATTTTATGCAAAGGGACAGAATATATAGCTCCTCCAAATGCTTCCAATAAAACAGAGGAATTCAAGGAAGTGTTCTTTGAAAGGTTTAATATTCCCTCTCTTACAAGTGAGTAATATGCTCCAGTATCTCTAAAGGTTTTAACTTCAGTTGTTTCTGAGTTTTCCTGAAGGGAAATAAGACTCTTACAATAATAAGGGGCCATCCCTTTTTCTACTTCTCTCGGGGACATGTTACTAGGGATATTAGAGATTTTCCCAATAGGTTGGGGTTTGTGGGGGCAATTGGGACGGATGTGACGTACTTTGTTACAGAGGAAGCAGACGACAGGCTTGCCCTTTACTCCCTGCTGACGTTGCAACTGGTGTCGTTCTGGCTGACATCTCCCTGAATACTGCTGTCGAGATGCACCATGTTGAGTAGTTTGTCTCTCAGCAGGTGGACCATAAGTTGAGAAGCGTGGCTCACCAGGTGACTTAGTTGGCTGACGTAGACGTTCTCCCTCCGGCTGGCACTTCATTCTCCAAGGTTGAAGATCTCTGCTCATGCCAGGCTGTTGAAAAGAGAGACGGGGCCGCTCGGACAAGGAGCGGTTAGTTTCGAAGGTATCAGCCAACCTGGCTGCCTCCAATGCAGTGGTTAAGTCACGATCCTGCAGAAAGACTCGAACCTCTGGTCCCACGGACTCCAGAAGGTTGTCAATCAGAATAAGCTGCACCAGATCCTCAAAAGTAGCGACACCACTTGCTTTATACCAGCTGGTAAAAGCTTTGGTCTGCTGTCGCACAAAATCAACCAGGGATTGACCAAGCTGTCGCCTGCCTAATTTAAATAATTTACAATATTTAGCTGGCATACAGGTATATGCTCCCAAAACTGTGGTCTTCACTACTTGATAATCAGAAAATTCAGTGTCATTTAACACTGACGTAAATTCCTGTTCCTTACCAAGCAATGCTGTGTGAACCAACGATGCCCAATGCTGTTGCGGCCACCTCAAGTCTCGAGCCTGATTTTCGAAGCTTTCGAAAAAATTTTCTGGTTCGGCCTCATTGAAGCGGGGAACAAGCTGAACTGCTTTCTGTAAACTAAAATCTTTTACAGAATGCGAAAACTGCCTCCTTTCTCTTTCCCTATCAAATTCTCCTTTTGCATGCAAATGCTTTCTGTTCCCTAGTCTGCTCAAGATTGATTTTTGCCAGTTCAATTGCCAACGCCGCTGATTCACCTTGAGACAACCCTGCTGCACTAGACTGACTATTTTGCTCCGTTGATATATCATCTTCCTCCTGCGAGATCATAGTAGTTTTTGCCCTAGCTCCCGTAAAGGGAGGAGTCTGATGTGCCATCTCTTCTTCTCGAAGTTTGTCAGTAATCAGTGAACGCAGTTGCGCAGCTGTGAGAGTGCGTTCGTAATTAATGCCAATGGAACGAACAATTTGCCAACAACGCTGTAGGGACAATTTTGGTAAGTTATACAAAGTATATGCCGGCACCAGTACGATTGCAGAATACCCCAACGTAACACGTTTATTTGCAGAACACGCTTAGCTATGCACAGTACGATTGCAGAATACCCCAGCGTAACACGTTTATTTGCAGAACAAGCTTAGCTATGCACAGTACGATTGCAGAATACGCATACAAGGTGGATACGCAATAGCAAAGCTGACTGCAAAATTCTTCACACCGAACAGGCTAGTAGCAACTGACACGCAAAATTTGCAAAGCAATGCCAGACAGCAAGCTACACACTGTTCTACAAGACTGACCGTAGCGAAGCGAGCACACCGAACAAGCTAGTAGCGAGCTGTTGAACGATCACACAATAGCAAGGCTGACCATAGCAAAGTAACTGACACGCAAAATTTGTAAAGCGTTGGCAAAGCTAATGCAATACCAGACAGCAAGCTGCACAATGTTTCTGCTACCAGCTTCACCCTAGGCTCAACCCTTTCTCTAAGTCCAGCTCCAGCTCTCGGACAGGCTACCCATATTACAACCCAGGAGTCCAAATGGCCTGTTATCCTGGGTGTAAAGGGAGCAAAATAAACACAGCAGAAAAGTTTTGACTTATATTATCCTTCACCAATTTAGAACAGCAATATGTACACTATATACACTATGTACAGTGATAGGTATTAGTGCACTACACGGTAAGCAAGGCAGACCGTGCTTCAACCAGCTCTAGAATGGGAATGACAAGGGCAGATAGGAGAGTGGTACCCACATAACCTGTGCGATTGCCAAAACCATCTTCTTATTGGCTGGAACCTGGTTACTAGTTGAACGACGAGGCTCCATCGTCAACTCTTAGTCACCTGGTTCCCTGGTTGTGGGAGACAGCCTGAATAAAGGTTACGTACTCTTTGCATGCCACACACAGCTTCCACCCAACACCCAACAATAGAATCCCACAGTATGCTACCAGGTCTCCCACCCTCACAGGCCCCCCAAACCACAGTGTTGGAAAGGAAACTGAAGGTATGGTACACAAACGCTGATGGAATAACAATTAAGTGGGAGGAGTGGCACAAAAGAATCAAAGAGGCATCACTGGACATCATAGCTCTCACAGAAACTAAGCTTACAGGTATGATAACAGATGCCATCGTTCCAACGGGATACCAGATCCTGAGGAAAGACAGAGGGAACAGGGAGGGGGGTGGAGGAGTGGCATTGCTGATCAAAAACCGATGGAATTTTGATGAGCTGGAGAGAGGAGACAGCAGAGAAAAAAGTGATTACATAGCGGGAACGCTTCACTCTGGAGGTCCCAAGGTGGTAATAGCAGTGATGTATAACCCACCACAGAACAGCAGGAGGCCAAGGCAAGAGTACGACGAGAGCAATAGAGCGATGGTTGACACACTGGCTGCAGTGGCCAGAAGAGCTCATGCATGCAGGGCAAAGCTCCTGATCATGAGTGACTTTAACCACAAGGAGATTGATTGGGAGAACTTGGAGCCACATGGGGGCCAAGATACATGGAGGGCTAAGATGATGGAGGTGGTACTGGAAAACTTCATGTACCAACACGTAAGGGACACTACAAGAGAGAGAGGAGAGGATGAACCAGCAAGACTGGACTTAGTATTGACCTTGAGTAGTGCAGATATCGAGGACATCACATATGAAAGACCCCTTGGGGCAAGCGATCATGTGGTTTTAAGCTTCGAATACACAGTAGAGCTACAAGTGGAGGGAGAAGCAGGAAGGCCAGGACGAATGAAGCCAAACTACAAGAAAGGGGACTACACGGGAATGAGGAACTTCCTGAACGGGGTTCAGTGGGATAGAGAACTGGCAGGGAAGCCAGTTAATGAGATGATGGAATATGTAGCAACAATATGCAAGGAGGCTGAGGAGAGGTTTGTACCAAGGGTAACAGAAATAATGAAAAAGCCAGGATGAGCCCATGGTTCACCCAAAGGTGCAGGGAGGCAAAAACCAAGTGTGCTAGGGAATGGAAGAAATATAGAAGGCAAAGGACCCAGGAGAATAAGGAAAGCAGTCATTCAGCCAGAAACGAATATGCACGGATAAGAAGGGATGCTAAACGACAATATGAAAACAACATAACAGCGAAAGCCAAATCTGACCCGAAACTGTTATACAGCCACATCAGGAGGAAAACAACAATCAAGGACCAGGTAATCAGGCTAAGGAAGGAAGGAGGAGAGACAACAAGAAATGACCATGAAGTATGTGAGGAACTCAACAAGAGATTCAAAGAAGTGTTCACAGAGGAGACAGAAGGGGCTCCAGAAAGACGGAGAGGTGGGGCACACCACCAAGTGCTGGACACAGTGCACACAACCGAGGAAGAAGTGAAGAGGCTTCTGCGTGAGATAGATACCTCAAAGGCAATGGGGCCAGATAACATCTCTCCATGGGTCCTGAGAGAGGGAGCAGAGGCGCTATGTGTACCCCTAACAACAATATTCAATACACCTATCGAAACAGGGAGATTGCCTGAGGCATGGAAGACAGTAAATGTAGTCCCAATCTTCAAAAAAGGAGACAGACATGAAGCACTAAACTGCAGACCAGCGTCACTGACATGTATAGTATGCAAAATCATGGAGAAGATTATCAGGAGAAGAGTGATGGAACACCTAGAAAGGAATGATCTCATCAACAGCAGCCAACATGGTTTCAGGGACAGGAAATCCTGTGTCACAAACCTACTGGAGTTCTATGACATGATGAGAGCAGTAAGACAAGAGAGAGAGGGGTGGGTGGGTTGCATATTCTTGGACTGCAAGAAGGCGTTTGACACAGTTCCACACAAGAGATTAGTGCAAAAACTTGAGGACCAAGCAGGGATAACAGGGAAGGCACTACAATGGATCAGGGAATACTTGTTAGGAAGACAGCAGCGAGTCATGGTACGTGGCGAGGTGTCAGAGTGGGCACCTGTGACCAGCGGGGTCCCACAGGGGTCAGTCCTAGGACCAGTGCTGTTTCTGGTATTTGTGAATGACATGACGGAAGGAATAGACTCTGAGGTGCCCCTGTTTGCAGATGACGTGAAGTTGATGAGAAGAATTCACTCGATCGAAGACCAGGCAGAACTACAAAGGGATCTGGACAGGCTGCAGACCTGGTCCAGCAATTGGCTCCTGTAGTTCAATCCCACCAAGTGCAAAGTCATGAAGATTGGGAAAGGGCAAAGAAGACCTCAGACGGAGTACAGTCTAGGGGGCCAAAGACAACAAACCTCACTCAAGGAAAAAGATCTTGGGGTGAGTATAACACCAGGCACATCTCCTGAAGCGCACATTAACCAAATAACTGCTGCAGCATATGGGCGCCTAGCAAACCTCAGAACAGCATTCCGACATCTTAATAAGGAATCGTTCAGGGCCCTGTACACCGTGTACGTTAGGCCCATATTGGAGTATGCGGCACCAGTTTGGAACCCACACCTAGCCAAGCACGTAAAGAAACTAGAGAAAGTGCAAAAGTTTGCAACAAGACTAGTCCCAGAGCAAAGAGGGATATCCTACGAGGAGAGGTTAAGGGAAATCAAGCTGGCAATATAAACACAAATGCAGTATAATGTGATCCTTTATTGACTACGTTTTGCCCACACAGTGGGCTTTTTCAAGTCACAAACAGAACTACCTGGGGTGGAAGGAACGCGAGTATTTATAGTCCGGCTGAGGTCAGGTGAAGAATGCTGCATCTGATGATGTACCGAGTGGGGTTATATTGCCATTGTGTCGGTATTTTATACCATTTATTTCCATCGGAAATCAAGCTGACGACACTGGAGAACAGGAGAGATAGGGGGGACATGATAAAGACATACAAAATACTGAGAGGAATTGACAAGGCGGACAAAGGCAGGATGTTCCAGAGATTGGCTACAGTAACAAGGGGACACAGTTGGAAGTTGAAGACACAGATGAATCACATGGATGTTAGGAAGTATTTCAGCCACAGAGTAGTCAGTAAGTTGAATAGTTTGGGAAGCGATGTAGTGGAGGCAGGATCCATACATAGCTTTAAGCAGAGGTAGGATAAAGCTCACGATTCAGGGAGAGTGACCTAGTAACGACCAGTGAAGAGGCGGGGCCTGGAGCTCGGCCCTCGATCCCTGCAAACTCAACTAGGTGATTAACTAGGTGAGTACACACACACACACACACACACACACACACACACACGTTAGGAAGTATTTCTTCAGTCATAGAGTTGTCAGCAAATGGAATAGCCTAGCAAGTGAAGTAGTGGAAAGGCAGGAACCATACATATTTTTAAAGAAGAGTGTATGACAAAGCTCAGGAAAGCAGAGAGAGAAGGGACCCAGTAGCGATCAGTAAAAGGGGGGGGCCAGGAGCTGAGTCTCGACCCATGCAACCACAATTAGGTGAGTACACACACACACACACACAACACACACACACACAAAACACACACACACAACACACACACACACACACATACACTCACCACACACACACACAACACACACACACACACACACACACACACACACACACACACAAAACACACACACACCCATACACTCAAAACACACACACACACACACACACACACACACACACCCCACACACACACACACACAACACACACCACAACACACACACACACCACACACACACACACAAAGCATAGATGTGCCCGATAAATACAGTGATGAGTAAGAACGTTGGCTGAACTAGTGACTACAGTGCCTACAGGAAAGTGGGGAAACAAGCACGTAACTGTGGAGGCATCGAGCAGCGGCAACTACACGGGACCCAGGAGCCAAGTAACATACTGAGCCTTTTATGGTTGTATGTCGGGACTGGGTCTGGCCCTGCAAACACTGATAGCTGAGGGTCCTAAAACCCTGCTCTGGAGAGCTGAATATCATTATAGAGCACTCAACGCTTATTAAATGGGAGTAACTGGAAAGGGACACATCACACACATCAGAGTAGCACAAGGCGCACAGGCCAGGACAAATACATCTATACTGCAAGCTAGTTAGTTCAGGCAGACACAGGTACTGTGCTGCATTGCCATACATAGCATCACAGTGAGGGGAACCTGGGGATAACCCAAGAGGTCAGACAGTGATCTGCTTTACTGCTAAAGTAAAGAAGAAAGCTTGGGAGAAAGGACAGCAAAGCGCACACACAAGAAAGTGGAGCATACTCAAGGTGTGAACATACTTGTGCCTCGTACAAAATCTTGCAACTCCTACTGTCAAGCAGATGTGAGATATGGCGAAGTGCTGTAAGCTTCCTGGCTGCCTTGTTTGCCAGATTTACAACGTGGTTTTTTCATGGTCAGTTTGGAGTCAGATTTCACCCCAAGGATATCAACTTCTTCTCCAGGTGCCAACACCCTCCCATTCATCCTTACTACTGCACCGGCATTACCATCTTGGTGCCTAGATATCATCATTTGTGTTTTCTCAGGTGCAAATGTTACTTGCCATCTATTTCCCCAAGCTGGAATAGCGTCTAGCTGGTGATTTATGTGCTTAGAGCAACTGGCATTTCTTCTCTTGAATAAGTAAATGTCATTGTACAGTCATCTGCATATGCATGGGATTTTGGGATGAGATGAAGGTCATTGAAGTAGACATTCCATAACAATGGTCCCAGCACGCTTCCTTGTGGAACACTTGCCCCAATAGGTGTCTTGCTGATTCTGTTCCATTGAGAATTGCCCTTAGAGATCTACCATGAAGGTAATCACTGAGGAGACATAGCGTAGAGCCTGCAATTCTCAGAGCTTGCAGTTTTGCTAAGAGGCCCTTGGCCACACCCAGCCCGAAAGCACCACATATCCAGTGTTTACCACACACTGACTTTGGATTCATCCAGGATTTGGTGCCATTTAGTAAGAGGTTTAACAACAAAATCAGCAGCAAGAAAACCTTTCCTGAAGCCATATTGACGATCACAAAGTATGAGTGGTAGTCAAAAAACTCTGTCATTTGTCTTGAGATTATTGTCTGAAGGATCTTCCATTGATTAACAGGAGTGACATTGGTCTGCAGTTGCTGCTTTCCCTGCTCTGCTTCTTCTTTTGTAAACAGGACTACAATTTGCCTCTTTCCACAGAGAAGGCCATTTACACTGTGCTAGGCAGTGCTGAAAGATGCGAGTTAAAGGTGCTGCTAGCTGATCTGCACATCTTCTCAGCAATCTTGGGCTCAACTTGTCTGGGCCCACAGCCTTTTCTTGGTCAAGCAATTTAAGGGAAAGGAAGTGGCACCCTCTCCTGCCTTACTGTCACCACTGACAGTTTTGACACAGTTCTTGCAGCTAGCCAAGGAGGGTCCCTTGCTGGATCAGGAACTTGCATTTTGGTAGCAGTGTCCGGCAAAGAGGTCCTCTTTCTCTTGACTGCTAGTAGAGGTGATCCCATCCTGTCGATTTAGAGGTGGAATGAGTTCATCAGGCAGATAACCGTGTCTGTCCTTGACCAGGGACCGCCAGGTTTTGGAGCCTACCCTACCTGATGCTTGCTTTCTTCTTGTGTCCATCTCCTATTTAGCAATAGCCCACTTTTGAATGTCACCCATATGCTTACAGGCTTGCCTGTGCAAGTTCCTGTTATAGGTGGTAGGATGTAGGATGTAAGATACCTGCGCCATGCCTTGTACTTAGCAGTAGCAGCCTCTCTACAATGAAAGCCAAACCAAGGCTGATCTGTAGGCTTCGTCACATATTGCCGGTGAGGAATGTGTTGTTGTTGTAGATTAAGGATGTGTCTAGTGAAGGCTTTCACTTGGTTGTCAGCATCCCCTTGGAGAAGAGCATTCCAATTGGTGGTGGCGAGCTCAGAGCAAAGGGCTCGGCAATTACCTCTTCACCATAGCCACGTTGTGCGTGTGGACTCCTCACCTCGTTCTGTTGGGATCTTAATTATCGTTAAAACAGCCTTATGGTCAGATGATCCAACGTAGCCGAGGGGTTGACAAGTGACTATAACTTCTGCTAGATCACTCACTACTGGATCAAGGAAGGAGCCAGAGATGTGAGTAGGGAAATCAACCAAGTTTCTCATGTCAGAAACTGCAAGAAGGTCATCAAAGTCCCTCTGTTACAAGGTGTTGGTTGAAGTCACCAACAATTATGACAAGTTGACAGTTGTGTTGTAGCAGAAGGGAGTCCACATTTTCCATTTGGAAGTTGATGGGGTCTGCATGTTGCCACTGAGGTCTGTACATTGCACATGCTAGTACAGAGGTACTAGTGTTTATGCATAGCTTGAAGAACATCATTTCAAGATGAGTAGGGATGGCAACATCAATGTATTGGGCATGTACACTTTAAGAGAAGCACAGAGCAACACCTCCTCCTTGCCCTTGCCTGTCTCTTCTCATCCATGAGGCATAGCCAGCAATTCTTGCAAAATTTTCTGGAGTCCTGTCGTCCAAAAATGTTTCAACAACAGCTATCATGTCGGGACGTCGAGTTTTCCCCAAACTGTGTGTGAGCTCTCCAACATTAGTAACAAAACCTCTAATGTTGGCCGAGAGGATGCTGATAGACTGGCTCCTCATGACGTGGTCAGCTTGAGGTGGTGGGTGTGTAAGGCATGTACGGTGCCTGTCCTCGAGAGAAGTAGGGCACTGAGGCACTAAGGCACTCTCTCTCTCTCTCTCTCTCTCTCTCTCTCTCTCTCTCTCTCTCTCTCTCTCTCTCTCTCTCTCTCTCTCTCTCTCTCTCTCTCCTCTCTCTCTCTCTCTCTCTCTCTCTCTCTCTCTCTCTCTCTCTCTCTCTCTCTAATCTCTCCCTGCCGCTGTCCCCCTCCCTCCCACATCATATCCTTCTCCCCTGCCCTCCCTATATCCCCTAGTACTCCTTAAATCTCTCCCTGCTGCTGTCATCCCCCCTCCCACCTCACATCCTTCTCTACCCTGCACTGCCTCTCCCCCTTTTCCTCCTTACAACACCCAGCTATCACAAATACCCACTTGAAAGTTCACAGAGTTGTTCTGCTGTTCACTGGGTTACCAAAGAAGGCTGAGAACCAAGGGTCTGGCAGAACCTGAGAGGGAAGATTGGGAAGCAGAGGTCAGAAAAAAAGGAGGAAGACTGGGGAAGGAAACTAGAAGAGCTTGGAATTAAAATTGAGGAGAGGATAGCTGCACAGAGCAGGAAGTGGGAGCAACAAGCCATTGAAGCAGAAGCTAAGAAACAGTGCTTAGAAGAGAAAAATGACAGTACAGGAACTTCTGCATCAGGCACAGACAGGAGAGAGCATAGATGCTATACTGCATACAAGGGCTCTATCAGACCCAAATGGGGCCAAAACAAAGATGAGGAGCACACTGGGAACAAATGAGAGGTCTGAAGACAATGAAGAAGCTATGATGCATGCAGAGACTCTAACAGACACCTGCAGGGGCCAGGAGCAGCTGAGCATAGGGGTCTCAGCCAGAGAAGGGCTTGAAGGGAACACTCCAATGGAAGAAACTAAAACACCTCAGAGGACACAATGGGAGACACAGTGGGAGGACGAAAGGGCAAGATCAAGGAAGTTGAAGGGAAAACTTGTGATGAAAGGAAACAGGAGGAGAAAAAAGTGATTGAAGATATTATGAAAGCAATAGGTGAAAGCGACATGACCCAGGTGGCAAATTTTTGGAGAAACGGCCTCTCAAAGTAATTTTCAAGGCAGAATCAACTCAAACCATGATTCTGCAGGAGAAAGCGTGACTGAGAGACAAACAAGAGTTCTAGAGTGTGTAATTCGATCGAGACAGAACACAAGAGGAAAGGTTGATACTGAAAGAGAGAGTACAAAAACGAAAGGAGGAATGAGAGGAAATGACGAAGATGAGCAGAAGAACCCAGATGCAGGTGGAAGGGCAAACACCCCCGCAGAAACACCCGCAGAAGGACTCCAACCGCGAAAACCCTAAGGCAACTGAGCAATCTGAACCGACACTCACTGATCCCTATGCCCCCACCCCCCACACCACAAACCCCACCCATACAGCAACCCCCTATGGGACCTCTGCCCCCACGCCCACCGCAACCCCCTGCAGGCACCCACCAGGGCTCCCAATCCCCCAACCCCAATCTTCTCCCAAGGATCACATTATTAGAAAAGAAGTTGAAGGTTTGGTACACAAAAACGGATGGAATAACGAATAAATGTGAGGAGTGGCATGAAAGGAGCAGAGGGAAAGGAGGGGTTGCTCTGCTCATAAAAGATTGATGGAAATTTGAGGAAATGGAAGGCATCGATGAGATTGGAGGAAGGGATTACATAGTAGGTACACTTAAGTCTGGGGAGCATAAGGTAGTCATTGCAGTGATGTATAATCCACCACAGAACTGCAGGAGGCCAAGAGTGGAATATGAAGAGATCAACAGAGCAATGGTGGGCACACTGGCTGAGGTGGCAAGAAGAGCTCACTCGAGCAGAGCAAAGTTATTGGTTATGGGCGATTTCAACCACAGGGAGATCGACTGGGAAAACCTGGAGCCACACGGGGGTCGCAAAACATGGAGAACAAAGATGATGGATGTGGTACTGGAAAGCCTTATACATCAACATGTTAAGGACACTACCAGAGAGAGAGGGGAAGATGAACCAGCAAGACTGGACCTTGTGTTCACCCTGAGCAGTTCAGACATTGAGGACATCACATATGAGAGGCCCCTTGGAGCTAGTCTTCACATGGTTCTGCATTTTGAATACATAGTAGAACTACAGGTAGAGAGGGTAACAGGAATTGGATGGGAAAAAACAAACAATAAAAGGGGGGACTACACAAGTATGAGGAACTTCTTGTAGAAGGTTCAGTGGGACAGAGAATTGGCAGAAAAGTTAGTAAATGAAATGATGGAATTCTGTGGCATGAAAGGAGTATGTAACCTTTATTCGGTGTATGTACACACCCTCATTGAAAGGCTATCTCCCCCAACCAGCGAACCAGGTACTAAGGGTTGATGATGGGGCCCCGTCGTTTAATCAGTACCCAGGTTCCAGTCAATGAGAAGATGGTTTTGGAAATCTCAGAGGTGATGTGGGTACCACTCACCTGTCTGCCCTTGTCATTCCCATTCTAGAGCTAGTTGAAGCACGTTCTGCTCTCTAGTGGCTTCTATTCTGCCTTGCTTACCATGGAGTGCACTAATACCTATTGTTGTACATAGTGTATATAGTGTACATACTTCTGTTCTGAATTGGTGAAGGATAATACAAGTCAAAAGTTTTTCTGCTCTGTTTATTTTGCTCCCTTTACACCCAGGATAACAAGCCTTTGGGACTCCTGGCTTGTAATATGGGTAGCCTGTCCGAGAGCTGGAGCTGGACTTAGAGCATGGGTTGAGCCTAGGGTGATGCTGGAAGCAGGACATTGTGTAGCTTGCTGTCTGGCATTGCATTAGCTTTGCCAACGCTTTACAAACTTTGCGTGTCAATTGCCTTGCTATAGTCAGCCTTGCTATTGTATGATCGTTCAACAGCTCGCTACTAGCTTGTTCAGTGTGCTCGCTTCGCTACGGTCAATCTTGTGTGAAGATTTTGCAGTCAGCTTTGCTATTGTGTATCTACCCTGCAAGCATATGTGCGTATTCTGCAGTTGTATTGTGCATAGCTAAGTGTATCCTGCAAATACGTGTTACGTTTGGGTACAAGTATTCTGTAGTAGTACTGTGCATAGCTAAGCGTGTTCTGCAAATAACGTGTTACGTTGGGGTATTCTGCAATCGTACTGTGCATAGCAAATAACTTATACAGTGTGGTATGCCACCTAGACGAGTCAGACGTCTGGTGTCGACATATACTTTATTTAACTTGCCTAAATTGTCCCTACAACGATGTTGGCAAATTGCTCATTCCATTGGCATTGATTACGAACGCACTCTCACAGCTACACAACTGCGTACCCTGACCACCGACAAACTTCGGGAAGAGGAGATGGCACATCAGACTTCTCCCTCTACGGGTGCCAGGAATAAAACTCCGAGGTTCTCGCAGGAGGAAAATAATACATCAATGGAGCAAAATCGTCAGTCTCGTGCAACAGGGTTCTCTGAAAGCGAATCAGCTGCGTTGGCACTTGAGTTGGCGAAAATCAATCTTGAGCAGACTAGGGAACAGAGGGCCTTTGCCAAGGAAGAGTTTGATAGAGAAAAAGAAAGAAGGCAGTTTTCGCATTCTGTAAATTACTTTAATTTACAGAAAGCAGTACAGCTTGTTCCCCACTTCAATGAGGCAGAACCAGAACAATTTTTCGAAGCTTTCGAAAATCAGGGTCGAGCCTTGAGGTAGCCGGAACAGCATTGGACGTCGTTGGTTCACACAGCATTGTTCGGTAAGACACAAGAATTTACGTCAGTGTTAAATGACACTGATTTTTCCGATTATAAAATAGTGAAGACCACAGTTTTGGGAGCGTATACATGTATCCCAGCTAAGTACAGAAAGTTGTTTAAATTAGACAGACTACAGCTTAGTCAGTCCCTGGTTGATTTTGTGCGATAGCAGACCAAAGCTTTTACCAGCTGGTATAAAGCAAGTGGTGTTGCTGCCTTCGATGATCTTGTGCAGCTTATTCTGGTTGACAACCTGCTGGAGTCTGTCTGCAGGATCGTGACTTAACCACTGCACTGGAGGCAGCCAGGTTGGCTGATACCTGTGAAACTAACCGCTCCTTGTCCGAGTGGTCCCATCTCTCTTTTCAACAGCCTGGCATGAGCAGAGATCGTCAACCTTAAAGGATGAAGTGCCAGCCGGAGGGAGAACGTCTACGTCAGCCAATTAAGTCACCTGGTGAGCCACGCTACTCAACTTATGGTCCACCTGGTGAGAGACAAACCACTCAACATGGTGCAACTCGACAACAGTATACAGAGAGACACCAGCCAGAGCGACACCAGTCAACAGGGAGTTAAGGGCAAGCCTGTCGTCTGCTTCCTCTGTAATAAAGTAGGTCACATCCATCCCAACTGCCCCCACAAACCCCAACCTATTAGGAAAATCTATAACATCCCTAGTAACATGTCCCTGAAAGAAGTAGAGAAAGGGATGGCTCCTTATTACTGTCAGAGTCGTATTTCCCTTCAGTAAGACTCAAAAACAACTGAAGTCAGAACCTTTAGAGATACTGAAGTATATTGCTCACTTATAAGAGAGGGAGTACTTCCCCTTTCTAAGAATACCTCCTTGCAATCCTCTGTTTTGCTGGAAGCATTCGGAGGAGCGATATTTTCTGTCCCCTTGCATACAATTTATGTACAATACAAACATTACACTGGATACTTGACTGTGGGTGTATCCAAGGTAATTCCCTATGAAAGATACCATGTTATTACTGGGTAATAGCATTTCCACTGCTAGTGTATGTCCTGAACCCATAATGATTAATTCTTCTTGAGTGGTGACGTGTACTTAGCTCTGTGAAGACCTGTTTGTGTGCTCTCTGTGAATCTGAACCAGGATGCCCTCTCTTGAGCAGCTTTACCAGCAGCTGAGAGAAGAACTCAGAGTTGCTAAACTGGAGATACGGCGATTAACGGAGGAGAACAAGAGGATTCGTAGTAATCCTCCTGTTGTGAGTCCCCAGGTTAAGAGGGGAGCTTGGTCAGTGGTCGGGCAACATGGAACCAAGCTGAAGATTAAGAAAACGGTTGGAGAGGCAGAAACAACGAGAAACCAGAAGACTGCCGTGGAAACTTCCAACTCATTCTCGGTGCTACCTGACGAATGTGAGTGTTCTACTGGGAATGCCACAACGAGCACCAAGGAAGCATTGGCAGACGTGAGTGAGACATCCCTAGAAAACCCCAACGAAGACCATCGAGAACGTCATGACGAATTCTACAAGTGGTGTTAATGCTACCTGGCGAATTTGAGTCGACTACTCGGAGCATCACTACGGACGACGCCAAGGAAGGTAAAAACATTGTTGTTGTTGGGATAGTCAGATTAGGTACAATGGATGGGGCATTCTGTTTGAAGGATAGGAGTAGGAGGAGCAGAGAGTGTGTTTTCCTGGGGCTGGGATGAAGGATATTGTTAGCCGTCTGGATGACATCATGAGAGGTAATGGGAGCAATCCTATTATCTGTCTCAGTGCTGGAGGCAACGATGTTGGCAGACGTAGGAGTGAGGACCTGATTAGCAGGTATAGGTCAGCAAATAGAGTAATTAGGAAGAAGGGTGGGAAACCTGTCATATGTGGCATTTTGCCAGGAGAGGAGTTGGAAATGAATGGTTGTCCAGAGCAATTGGTGTCAATTGCTGGCTGGACAAATACTGTAAGGAAAATGCGGTAACATCATTGACAACTGGGACCTCTTCTATGGCAGAAATGACATGTATGCCAGGGATGGGGTTCACTTGTCTAGGTGTGGGGTGGGAGCACTGGCCAACGCAGTGGAGGGAGCTGTTAGGTCTTTAAACTAGGAATAGTTAGTGGTATGGGTTTTGCGGAAAACTGTGAAGTCTCAGGGTAGTAATATGAGTACTAGGAGAACTAGTAATAGGCAAAATGAGGTGGATATCGGAAGGCCAGTGGCACTAATTGACAAGGACAATAATAGGTTTAGTGGAATAACAGAAAGGAGCAGGAATGATAAAAGAGAAAGGAGGGTCCTTAAGTATATATTACACAAATAGTCGCAGTACTAGGAATAAGATGGACGAGTTGAGACTAGTTGCTAATGCAGGTAACATAGATGTATTTGCCATTACTGAGACGTGGTTTAATTCAAAAAGTCGGGACATGCCTGCAGAATGTCACATTCAGGGTTTCAAATTGTTCCAAGTAGATAGAAGTATCGGGAAGGGGGGTGGGGTGGCATTGTATGTCCGAGATCGCTTGAACTGTTGCATTAAAACGGGTATTAAGTCTGAAGTAACACATACAGAGTCTGTTTGGATAGAATTTTCAGAGGGGCATGAAAAATTAACTTTAGGTGTGATATACCGTCCCCCAAATTTAGATAGGGACCAGGGAAGACTACTATGGGAGGAAATTGTTAGGGCCACAAGGCACGATAATGTAGTAATTCTAGGAGACTTTAACTTTAGTCATATTGATTGGAATTTCTTGACTGGGAAATTTAGAATCATACGACTTCTTAAAGTAGTTCAGGATTGTTTTCTGAAGCAGTTTGTGACAGAACCTACAAGGGGTAATAACCTGCTTGACTTAGTTCTGGCAAACAATGAATCCCTTGTTAATAATTTAGAAAGTTTTCAGAAGAACTGGGTGCTAGCGACCACAAATCAATTACATTTAGAAATTGAATGGAAGTATGATAGTAGGGATAACTCAGTAACAGTCCCAGATTTTCGCTTAGCAGATTACGATGGGCTTACAGAACACTTATCATCTGTTGACTGGGGTAACGAAGAGAGCTATCAATATGACAGTTTTCTGAACACAATACATGCTGCTCAAAGAACATTTATCCTTATAAGAAATAGATCAAATAGAAATGACCCAAAATGGATGAATAATAGGCTGAAATACTACTAGGGCATAAGAAAGGAATTTATAGGCGTATCAAAAGAGGCGATGGGTCATCTAATGAATCAGTATATTGACACTAAGAGGGACATTAAAAAGGGGATAGAAAAGCTAAAAGGGACTAGAAATTAAAGTTGCTAGGGACTCTAAAACTAACCCAAAAAGTTTTTTTCCAGGTATATAGAACAAAAGTCAGAGATAAGATAGGTCCCCTTAAAAAAACTATGGGCATCTTACTGACAAAGAGAATGAAATGTGCTCGATTTTAAATAATTATTTTCTCTCGGTTTTTTACACAGGAAGACACTAGTAGTGTTCCGGTAATTAATTTTTATAGTGGGCCAGAAGAAGATAAATTATGTAACATCATAGTCACTAGTGAAATGGTTTGTGAAGCAGATAGACCGACTGAAGCAAAAAAAGTCACCGGGTCCTGATGAGGTTTTTTCAAGGGTTCTAAAGGAATGCAAAATGGAAGTCTGTGAACCATTAACTAATATTTTTAATTTATCTCTTCAAACAGGTGTAGTGTCTGATATGTGGAAGATGGCTAATGTAATTCCTATTTTAAAACAAGGGGACAAGTCGTTACCGTCAAATTACCGCCCAATAAGCCTGACCTCCAATTGTAGGCAAATTACTAGAGTCAATTATAGCTCAAATTATAAGAAGCCATCTCGATAAAGCATAGCTTGATTAATGATACTCAGCATGGATTCACAAGAGGCCGGTCTTGTCTAACTAATTTATTAACTTTTTTCAGTAAAGCTTTTGAGCTGTTGACCACGATAAAGAATTTGATATTATTTACTTAGATTTTAGTAAGGCATTTGATAGAGTTCCGCACCAAAGACTGTTGAAGAAAGTAGCAGCTCATGGAATTGGGGGAAGAGTGCTCTCGTGGATCGAATCATGGCTCACAGACAGGAAGCAGAGAGTGTCCATAAATGGGGTTAAATCCGAGTGGGGATCAGTAACAAGTGGCGTTCCACAGGGATCAGTCTTGGGCCCGTTGTTGTTTATAATATAATCAATGATCTTGATGAAGGAATTACTAGTGATATGAGCAAATTCGCCGATGACACGAAGATTGGTAGGATAATTGATTCAAACGTAGATGTTAGGGAACTTCAGGAGGATTTAGACAAACTCTGCTCTTGGTCGGAATGGTGGCAGATGCAGTTCAATGTAGATAAATGCAAGGTTCTGAAGCTCGGGAGTGTCCATAACCCTAGCACTTATAAGTTAAATAATGTAGAACTTAACCATACAGATTGCGAAAAGGACTTGGGGTTATGGTAAGCAGCAACCTTAAACCAAGACAGCAATGCTAAGCGTACGTAATAAGGCAAATAGATTACTGGGATTTATATCAAGAAGTGTAAGCAACAGAAGTCCAGAGGTCATACTGCAGCTTTATACATCATTAGTAAGGCCTCACCTAGATTATGCAGCTCAGTTCTGGTCTCCATATTACAGAATGGACATAAATTCGTTAGAAAACATTCAGCGTAGGATGACAAATTAATACATAGCATTAGAAATCTTCCTTATGAAGAAAGATTGAAGACTCTTAAGTTACATTTCACTTGTTAGACGAAGAATGAGGGGAGACCTGATCGAAGTGTATAGTGGAAGATAGGTATTAATAAAGGGGATATTAACAAGGTCTTGAGGATATCTCTCCCAAGAGAGAACCCGCAGTAATGGATTTAAATTAGATAAGTTTAGATTTAGAAAGGACATAGGAAAGTATTGGTTTGGAAATAGGGTAGTAGATGAGTGGAACAGTCTACCTAGTTGGGTTATTGAGGCTAGGACTTTGGGTAGTTTCAAATTTGGTTGGATAAATACATGAGTGGGATGGGTTGGATTTGAGTGGGACTTGCACATCAGAGCTTATTTCTTGGGTAGCATTGAAAATTGGGTAGGTCAAATGTTTGTTAGTGGGATGAATTGTAAAGGACCTGCCTAGTATGGGCCAACAGGCCTGCTGCAGTGTTCCTCCTTTCTTATGTTCTTATGTTCTTATGTTCTCCGATGTTGGCCATAACTTGGGCAACATCCCAAGGGTTGTCTGGTGAAACTGCTGACCTATCCTTGGACGACTCTGATCTTGGAATAGCCAATTTGTTTTATGATGAAAACTGGCCAGGGCCTCGTAAATTAAGTGAACAGACCCAGATCAAGCCTTCTATTCCAGGGTTGCAGGATTGCCAGATATCTCTGTTTTCATGCCCGAGGGGCTGTCCTTCCGGAAGGAGCAACGAAAGGACCCTTCTTTGAATTTCGCTTTTCAGGCAGCCATGGGGAAATCCTTTATGGATCATCCTTAAAAACGACTAATTGATCTGCACTGAGACTGGTAAGGAGACAGAGGGCCGGCAACTGTCAGACAGGTTAGTGGTTCCAACAAAGTTTAGATCTCAAATATTGAATATAGCTCATAATACTTCATTAGGAGGTCACCTAGGAATTACTAAAACATAATATAGAATCACAAAAGAATTTTATTGGCCAAAATTAAGGCAGGATGTGAAGAATCATATCCGGTGTTGCCGAGAATGTCAGCAAGTTGGGAAACCTGGACATTCCATTAAACCTGCACCTCTCCAGCCTATATCTACTGATGGAGAACGTTTTGCAGATTTAATTATAGATTGTGTACGTCTACTACCTAAGTCAAAGTCTGGAAATCAGTACTTATTTACCATTATGAATAGAGTAACTAGATACCCTGAAGCAATTCCCATGCGCAGTATTAATACTAAAGCCATTCTCAAGGCTTTATCGAGATTTATTTCTTGTTTTGGCATTCCTAAAATTATTCAAAGTGATCAAGGTACTAACTTCACTGCCAAAGCATTCAGGGAAGCATTAACTAGGTTAGGGATAATCCACTACTTATCCACTGCACATCATCCTCAGTCCCAAGGCGCCTTGGAAAGATTCCATCAGATATTAAAAACCATGATGAGAACTTTTTGCAAGCATTTTCCTACAGACTGGGATGAATCACTACCTTTGTTGCTATTCTCAGTGCGAGAAACGGTGCAAGAGTCTACCGGGTATAATCCGTTTGAGGTGATCTTTGGGCACAATGTACGAGGTCCTCTTCGGGTGCTTAAAGAAGGATGGATGGGAGAAGACGTTAGCTCAACACTCTACAACCCGTCTTCAAGGTTGCAGGTGGCACGTCAGTTAGCCCAAAATAAGATGAAGCAGAGGTATGACAGAAATGCACAATTCCGCTCCTTCCATCCAGGAGACAAGGTGTTGGTACAGGAACAAATACCTGGCCACACCTTGAAAGCTATATTCACGGGACCTATGGAAATTGTTAAGTAAATTATCTGATGTAAATTATGTGGTATCTCCCATTGATAAGACCTCAGAAACTAAAACTTACCACATTAATCAATTAATTTTTTTCATACACCAGATAAAGTCCCAGTATTGACTCTGTCCTCTACCTCTGAGGACGATTCTGACTCTTTGCACTCTATTTCTGAAATTAATGTCAAGCTTCCAAACTCTGTCCTCCTCAAGGGCCCTAGCCCTTTAATGGTGGGGCTGTCTGAAACTCAAGCAACAAGTTTAACTGCGCTTCTACAGTCATACCCTGGCATTATTTCGGATGTTCCGAAAAAATGTACGTTAGGTTATGATGTAGATGTGGGAAACTCTAAACCTATTAAACTCTCCCCCTACAGAGCTAATCCTGAAAAGCAGAGGCTACTTCAGCAGGAAGTAGAATTTCTGTTAGAGCATGGTTTAGTGGAGGAGGAGTCTAGTCCATGGGCTTCACCGTGCATCCTTGTTAAAAAAGCTAATGGAGGGTTTCGTATGTGTACAGACTACCGTAAGGAAAATGAGGTCACAATCACAGATTCTTACCCTCTTCCTCGTCTGGATGTTGTAATCGACTTTGTGGGTAAGGCTGCTTTTGTATCCAAGTTAGATCTCCTTAAAGGTTACTATCAGGTACCTTTGACGGATAAGGCGAAGGAAATCTCTGAATTCGTAATTCCAGGAGGTCATTATCAATACACAGTTACCCCTTTTGGAATGAAAAATTCCCCCTCTTCATTCCAGAAACTTATCCATCAAGCTATTAAAGGACTTGAAGGCACGGCAGTGTACCTGGATGATATTGTTGTGGTGTCTGATACTTGGGATCAACACCTATTTAGACTTAAGGCTCTCTTTGAGACCTTTCAGAGTTCCCATTTAACTGTTAATTTATCTAAGTCTTCCTTTGGCCAGGCCACTGTTACTTTTCTAGGCCATGAAGTAGGTAGTGGCAAAGTTGCTCCTAAACTTGCTAAAGTTATTGCCATTAAAGATTATCCAGTTCCACATGATAGGAAGTCTCTTCAACGTTTCCTAGGCATGATAGGATTTTACAGAAGATTCTGTAAAAAAAATTCAGATATTGTAGAGCCTCGTACCTCTCTTACCACTCACAAAGTTCTCTTTATTTAGACCCCAGAATGCCAAAATGCTTTCACTAAAGCAAAAAGATTATTGTGTACTGCACCCATTCTTTAGTCTCCAGACTTCTCCAAACCTTGGGGCAGTATTGTTGCAAAACGGGGACAAGGAGTTGCAGCCTGTAGCCTTCTTCTCACTAAAGTTCCAGACACACCAGAGGGCTTACTCTACTATCGAAAAAGAAGCCGTCATGCTGGTACTGGCTTTGAAGCACTTCGATGTTTATGTGGGCCAGACTTTGCACGTGGTCACTGTCTATAGCAACCACAACCCTCTAGTATATCTCCAAGCCATGAAGAACCACAATACAAGGCTCATGAGATGGAGTCTACAACTGCAACCCTATTCTCTCAGAATATTACACATTGCCGGCAAAGAAAATAAGTTGGCAGACTCTTTATCAAGAGTCTAAAACTCATAATTATAATTATATATTAGGTTAGGATGTTAGGGACCTGTGGTAACCCCTTTCAAGCTCCTTTTTTTTATCTCCTGGTGTGGGGTTTTTGTAGTGAGGGAGTGCGGGATACCGTCCTCCTGCACTTTGGACCTACTGAACATTAAAATGGTATAAAATACCGACAGGTTGTTAGGTAAGACACATATGCAACAGTTAGGTACCTTTATTTCGATAATAAAGATACCTAACTGTTGCATATGTGTCTTACCTAACAACTTTGGACCTACGCTATCCCGACTGTCTGCTGTCTCGCTCTGAGTTTAGGGCTTGTCTTTTTGTCACGAATAAAGCTGAGCTCTATCTAAGAGTTGGATGGTTGAGAGGAAAGGCGGTCCCATTATTTGGTGCCATGGCGGCACTGTTACCAATGGGAGGTGGGAGCCTAATCCTTAGCCCTCTAGGGGTAGGAGTTTGCATTCAAAGAGTACGTAACCTTTATTCGGCACATGTACACACCCTCAATGAAAGGCTATCTCCCCCAACTAGCAAACCAGGTACTAAGGGTTGATGATGGGGACCCGTCATTCAATTAGTACCCAGGTTCCAGCCAATGAGAAGATGGTTTTGGCAATCGCAGAGGTTATGTGGGTACCACTCACCTATCTTCCCTTGTCATTCCCATTGTAGAGCTGGTTGAAGCACGGTCTGTTCTCAAGTGGCTTCTATTCTACCTTGCTTACCATGGAGTGCACTAATACCTATTTTTGTACATAGTGTATATAGTGTACATACATCTGTTCTAAATTGGTGAAGGATAATACAAGTCAAAAGTTTCTCTGTTCTGTTTATTTTGCTCCCTTTACACCCAGGATAACAAGCCTTTGGGACTCCTGGGTTGTAATAAATATGTAACAACAAAATGCAGGGATGCAGAGGAAAGGTTTGTTCCCAAGGGCAATAGAAATAATGGGAAGACCAAAGCGAGTCCTTGGTTTACCTGAAGGCGTAGGGAGGCAAAAAAAAAACTAAGTGCAACAGAGAATGGAAAAGATACAGGACCCAGGAAAATAGAGAGACTAGTCGAAGAGCTAGAAACGAGTACACACAGATAAGGAGGAAGGCCCAGCAACAGTACGAAAACAACATAGCATCGAAAGCCAAGTTTGACTTACAACTGCTGTATAGCCACATTAGGAGGAAGACAACAGTCAAAGACCAGGTGATCAGGCTGAGGAAAGAAGGTGGGGAACTCACCAGAAGTGATCAAGAGGTATGTGAGGAGCTCAACAAGAAATTTAAGGAAGTATTTGCAGTTGAGACAGGAAGGCCTCTGGGCAGACAGAACAGAGGGGGATGCCAACAAGGAATATACCAACAAGTGTTAGATGACTTACATACAAATGAGGAGGAGGTGAAGAAGCTGTTAAGGGACCTTGATACCTCAAAGGCAATGGGACCAGACATCTCCCCATGGGCCTTTAGAGAGGGAGCAGAAATGCTGCGTATATCACTAACCACAATCTTCAGCGCATCTCTTGAAACTGGGCAGCTATCTGAGGTATGGAAGATGGCAAATGTATAATCCATATTTAAAAAAGAAGACAGAAAAGAGGCACTAAACTATAGACCAGTGTCACTGACGTGTATAGTATGCAAAGTCATGGAGAAGATTATCAGGAGGAGAGTGGTGGAGCACCTGGAACGGAACAAGAGTATAAATGCCAACCAGCACAGATTTATGGAAGACAAATCCTGTGTCACAGACCTACTGGAGTTTCATGATAAAGTAACAGAAGTAAGACACGAGATAGAGGGGGTGGGTTAATTACATCTTCTTGGATTGCAAGAAGGCCTTCGATACAGTTCCTCACAGGAATTTGGTGCAGAAGCTAGAGGATCAGGCGCGTATAACAGGAAGGACGCTGCAATGGATCAGAGAATACCCGACAGGGAGGCAGCAACGAGTCATGGTACATGATGAGGTATCACAGTGGGCACCTGTGACGAGCGGGCTCGGGCAGGGGTCGGTCCTAGGACTAGTGCTATTTCTGGTATATGTGAATGACATGATGGAAGGGCTAGACCCAAATGTGTCCCTGTTCGCAGATGATGTGAAGTTAATGAGGAGAATTAAATCAGATGAAGATCAGGCAGGACTTCAAAGTGACCTGGACGGGCTGGACACTTGGTCCAGCAACTGGCTTCTCGAATTTAGCCCCACCAAATGCAAAGTCATGAAGACCGGGAAGACCGCAGACGGAGTATAGGCTATGTGGCCAAAGACTGTAAGCCTCGTTCAAGGAGAAAGTTCTTGGGGTGAGTATAACACCCAGCACGTCTCTGGAAGCACATATCAACCAGATAACTGCTGCAGCATATGGGCACCTGGCAAATCTGAGAATAGCGTTCCTATACCTTAGTAAGGAATCGTTCAAGACACTGTACACCGTGTGCGTCAGGCCCATATTGGAGTATGCAGCACCTGTTTGGAACCCACACTTGATCAAGCACGTCAAGAAATTAGAGAAAGTGCAAAGGTTTGTGACAAGGTTAGTTCCAGAGCTAAGGGGAATGTCCTAAGAAGAAAAGTTAAGGGAAATCGGCCTGACGACACTGGAGGGCAGGAGGGTTAGAGGAGACATGATGACAACATACAAAATACTGCATGGAATAGACAAGGTGGACAGAGACAGGATGTTCCAGAGAGGGGACACAGAACAAGGGGTCACAATTGTAAGTTGAAGACCCAGATGAGTCAAAGGGATGTTAATTAAGAAGTATTTCTTCAGTCATAGAGTAGTCAGGTAGTGGAATAGCCTAGCAAGTGAGAAAGTGGAGGCAGGAACCATACATAGCTTTAAGATGAGGTATGATAAAGCTCAAGGAGCAGGGAGAAAGGGGACCTAGTAGCACTCAGTGAAGAGGCGGGGCCAGGAGCTGAATCTCGACCCCTGCAACCATAATTAGGTGAGTACACACACACACACACACACACACACAGAGTGGGCACCTGTGACCAGCGGGGTCCCACAGGGGTCAGTCCTAGGACCAGTGCTGTTTCTGGTATTTGTGAATGACATGACGGAAGGAATAGACTCTGAGGTGTCCCTGTTTGCAGATGATTTGAAGTTGATGAGAAGAATTCACTCGATCGAAGACCAGGCAGAACTACAAAGGGATCTGGACAGGCTGCAGACCTGGTCCAGCAATTGGCTCCTGGAGTTCAATCCCACCAAGTGCAAAGTCATGAAGATTGGGGAAGGGCAAAGAAGACCGCAGACGGAGTACAGTCTAGGGGGCCAGAAACTACAAACCTCACTCAAGGAAAAAGATCTTGGGGTGAGTATAACACCAGGCACATCTCCTGAAGCACATATCAATCAAATAACTGCTGCAGCATATGGGCACCTAGCAAACCTCAGAACAGCATTCCGACATCTTAATAAGGAATCGTTCAGGACCCTGTACACCGTGTACGTTAGGCCCATATTGGAGTATGCGGCACCAGTTTGGAACCCACACCTAGCCAAGCACGTAAAGAAACTAGAGAAAGTGCAAAGGTTTGCAACAAGACTAGTCCCAGAGCTAAGAGGTATGTCTTACGAGGAGTGGTTAAGGGAAATCAAGCTGACGACACTGGAGGACAGGAGAGATAGGGGGGACATGATAACGACATACAAAATACTAAGAGGAATTGACAAGGTGGACAAAGACAGGATGTTCCAGAGATTGGACACAGTAACATGGGGACACAGTTGGAAGTTGAAGACACAGATGAATCCCAGGGATGTTAGGAAGTATTTCTTCAGCCACAGAGTAGTCAGTAAGTGGAATAGTTTGGGAAGCGATGTAGTGGAGGCAGGATCCATACATAGCTTTAAGCAGAGGTATGATAAAGCTCACGGTTCAGAGAGAGTGACCTAGTAGCGATCAGTGAAGAGGCGGGGCCAGGAGCTCGGACTCGACCCTCGCAACCTCAACTAGATGAGTACAACTAGGTGAGTACAGTTTACGATAAAGTAACAGAAGTAAGACACGAAAGAGAGGGGTGGGTTGATTACATCTTTTTGAACTGCAGGAAGGCCTTCGACACAGTGCCTCACGAGAGATTAGTGCAGAAGCTAGAGGATCAGGCGCTTATAACAGGAAGGGAACTGCAATGGATCAGAGAATACCTGACAGGGAGGCAACAACGAGACATGGTACGTGATGAGGTATCACAGTCGGCAACTGTGGCGGGGTCCCAACAGGGGTCGGTCCTATGACCAGTGCTGGGCCAGGAGGCTGGGCAACGAGCTGAGTCTCGACCCCTGCAACCATTTAGGTAAGTACACACACACACACACACACACACACACACACACACACACACACACACACATACATACGCACACACACACACACACAGACACACACACACACACACGCTCCTAAGTGACCTAGATACCTCAAAGGCAGTGGGACCGGACATCTCTCCGTGGGTCCTTAGAGAGGGAGCAGGGACACTACGTGTGCCACTAACCAAAATCTTCAACACTTCCCTTGAAACTGGGCAACTACCTGAAGTATGGAAGAAGGCAAATGTAGTCCCCATCTTTAAGAAGGGAGACAGAAATGAAGCACTAAATTATAGACCAGTGTCACTGACATGTATAGTATGCAAAGTCTTGGAAAAAATTATCAGGAGGAGAGTGGTGGAGCACCTGAAGCGGAACAAGATTATAAACGACAGCCAGCACGGATTCATGGAAGGCAAATCCTGTGTCACAAACCTGTTAGAGTTTTGCTGCAAGGTAACTGAAGTAAGAAATGAGAGAAAGAATGCCTTCGACACAGTTCCTCACAAGAGATTAGTACAGAAGCTAGAGGAACAGGCACGTATAACAGGAAGGGCACTGCAATGGATCAGAAAATACCTAACAGGGAGGCAACAGCGAGTCATGGTCCGTGATGAGGTATCACCATGGGCGCCAGGGACGAGCGGGGTCCCACATGGATCAGTCCTGGGACCAGTGCTATTCTTGGTATATGTGAACGACATGACTGAAGGGATCGGAAGTGTCCCTGTTTGCAGATGACGTGAAGTTAATTACGAGAATTAAATCAGACGCGGACCAGACAGGTCTACAAAGAGACCTGGACAGGCTGGATGTGTGGTCCAGAAACTGGCTCCTCCTACAATTTAACCCCGCCAAATGCAAAGACATGAAGATCGGAGGATTGCAAAGAAGACTGTAGACAGAGTATAGGCTAGGTGGCCAAAGGCTGCAAACCTCACTCAAAGAGAAAGACCTAGGAGTGAGTATAATACCGAGTACATCGCCAGAAGCACACATTAACCAGATAACTGCTGCGGCATATGGGCGCTTGGCAAACCAGAGAATAGCGTTCCGGTACTCATAAGGAATCGTTCAAGACTTTATACACTGTGTACGTCAGGCCCATACTGGAGTACGCAGCACCAGTTTGGAACCCACACCTGGTCAAACACGTCAAGAAATTCGTGAAAGTGCAAGGTTTTTGCAACAAGGCTAGTTCCAGAGCTAAGGGAATGTCCTATGAAAAAAGGTTAAGGGAAACGGACTGACAACACTGGAGGACAGGAGGGTCGGGGGAGACATGATAACGACATACATAAGTACTGCTGGAATAGACAAGGTGGACTGAGACAGGATGTTCCAGTGAGGGGACACAGAAACAAGGGGTCACAATTGGAAGCTGAAGACTCAGAGATCAGAGGGATGTTAGGAAGTAATTTCTTCAGTCATAGATTTAGTTAGGAAGTGGAATAGTCTGGCAAGCGATGTAGTGGAGGCGGGAACTATACATATTTTTTAAGACGAGGTATGATAAAGCTAATGGAGCAGGGGAGAGAGGACCTAGTAGCGGTCGTTTAAGAGGCGGGGGCCCGGAGCTGAGTCTCGACCCTGCAACCACAATTAAAGGGGAGTACAATTAGGCGAGTACACACCACACACAATACACACACATACACACACATACACACACACACACAACACACACACACACACACACACCAAAACACACACACACACGCACACACACACACATACACACACATACACACACACAATGACCAGTGAAGAGGCGGGGCCAGGAGCTAGGACTCGAACCCTGCAACCTCAACTAGGTGAGTACACACACACACACACACACATAGCATCGAGAATCAAGACTGACCCGAAACCGTTGCATAGCCACATCAGGAGGAAGACAACAGTCAAAGACCACGTGATCAGATTAAGGACAGAAGGTGGAGAACTCACAAGAAATGATCAGGAAGTATGTGAGGAGCTGAACAGGAGATTTAAGGAAGTTTTTACAGTAGAGACAGAAAGGGCTCTGGGAAGACAGCACAGAAGGGAACATCAACAGGGAATATACCAACAAGTGTTGGATGACATACGAACAACTGAGGAAGAGGTGAAGAAGCTCCTAAGTACCTTGACACCTCAAAGGCGATGGACCGACAACATCTCCCCATGGGTCCTTAGAGAAGGAGCAGAGATGCTGTGCTTGCCTCTAACCACAATCTTCAACACATCCCTTGAAACTGGGCAACTACCTGAGAAATGGAAGACAGCTAAAGTAGTCCCCATATTTAAGAAAGGAAACAGAAACGAGGCGCTAAACTACAGACCTGTGTCTCGGACATGTATTGTGTGCAAAGTCATGGAGAAGATTATCAGGAGGAGAGTGGTCGAACACCTGGAAAGGAACAAGATTATAAATGAAAACCAGCATGGGTTCATGGAAGGCAAATCTTGTATCACAAACCTCCTGGAGTTTTAAGACAAGGTAAAAGAAGTAAGACACGAAAGAGAGGGGCGGGTAGATTGCGTTTTCCTAGACTGCAGGAAGGCCTTTGACACAGTTCCCCACAAGAGATTAGTGCAGAAGCTGGAGGATCAGGCGCATGTAACAGGGAGGGCACTGCAATGGATCAGGGAATACCTGACAGGGAGGCAGCAACGAGTCATCGTACGTAAAGAGGTATCACAGTGGGCGCCTGTGACGAGCGGGGTCCCACAGGGTCAGTTCTAGACCAGTTGCTATTTTTGATGTATGTGAACGACATGATGGAAGGAATAGACTCTGAAGTGTCCCTGTTCGCAGATGATGTGAAGTTGATGAGAAGAATTAAATCGGATGAGGATGAGGCAGGACTGCAAAGAGACCTGGATAGGCTGGACATGTGGTCCAGTAACTGGCTTCTCGAATTCAATCCAGCCAAATGCAAAGTCATGAAGATTGGGGAGGGGCAAAGAAGACCGCAGACAGAGTATAGGCTAGGTGGACAAAGACTACAGACCTCACTCAGGGAGAAAGACCTTGGGGTGACCATGACACCGAGCACATCACCGGAGGCACACATCAACCAAATAACTGCTGCAGCATACGGGCGCCTGGCAAACCTGAGAATAGCGTTAGGACGTTAGGAAGTATTTCTTCTGTCACAGAGTTGTCAGGAAGTGGAATAGCCTAGCAAGTGAAGTAGTGGAGGCAGGAACCATACATAGTTTTAAGAAGAGGTATGATACAGCTCAGGAAGCAGAGAGAGAGAGGACCTTGTAGCGATCAGTGAATAGGCGGGGCCAGGAGCTGAGTCTCGACCCCTGCAACCACAATTAGGTGAGTACACACACGCACACATAGTTAAGCTACAAGTGGAGAGAGTAGCAGGAATAGGACGGGAAAAACCAAACTACAAAAGGGGGACTACACAGGCATGAGGAACCTCCTGCAAGATGTTCAGTGGGAGAGAGAATTGGCAGGGAAACCAGTAAAAGAAATGATGAACTATGTGACAACAATATGCAAGGAGGCATAAGAGAAGTTTGATCCCAAGGAAAACAGAAATAATGGGAAAATCAGAACGAGTTCTTGATTCAACCAAAGGTGTAGGGAGGCAAAAGCTTAGTGCTCTAAAGAATGGAAACAGTACAGAAGACGAAGGACCCAGAAAAATATAGAGATTAGCCGAAAAGCCAGAAAAGAATGTGCACAGATAAGAAGTGAGGCTAAGCGACAATACGAAATCGACATACCATCAAAAGTTAAGTCTGAAGCTGTTGTATAGCCACATCAGGAGGAAAACAACAGTCAAGGGCCAGGTAATCAGGCTGAGGAAGGAAGGTGGGGAATTTACAAGAAACGACCAAGTGGTATGTGAGGTGTTCAACATACGATTTAAAGAAGTATTTACAGTGGAGACAGGAAGGACTCCGGGAATAAAGAATAAGGAGGTACACCAACAAGTGCTGGATGAAATGCACACAACCGAGGAGGAGGAGGAGGAGGAGGAGGAGCTGCTATGTGAACTTGATCCGACAAATACGGTGGGAACAGACAACATCTCTCCATGGGACCTTAGAATTGGAGCAGAGATGCTGTGTGTGCCACTAGCAAAAATCTTTAACACATCCATTGAAACTGGGCAACTACCTGAGGTATGGAAGAAGGCAAATGTAGTCCCAAACTTTAGGAAAGGAGACAGACACGAGGCATTAAGCTACAGACCTGTGTCACCGACGTGTATAGTATGCAAAGTCCTGGAGAAGATTATCAGAAGGAGAGTGGTGGAGCACCTAGAAAGATACAATCTTATAAACGACAACCAGCACGGTTTCAGGGAAGGAATCCTGTGTCACAAACCTACTGGTGTTTTTTGACAAGGTAACAGAAGTAAGACACGAGAGAGACGGGTGGATAGACTGCATTTTCTTGGACTGCAAGAAGGCCTTCGACACAGTTCCTCACAAGAGGTGAATGCAAAAGCTATAGGATCAGGCACGCATAACAGGAAAGGCACTGCAATGGATCAGAGAATACCTGACAGGGAGGCAACAATGACGAAGTGTCAGAGTGGGCGCCTATGATGAGCGGGGTTACACAGGGTTTAGTCTTAGGACCTGTGATGTTTTTGGTATATGTGAATGACATAACGGAAGGGATAGACTCAGAAGTGTCCCTGTTTGCAGATGATGTGAAGTTAATGAGGAGAATTAAATCGGTCGAGGATCAGGCAAGACTACAAAGAGACCTGGACATACTACAAGCCTGGTCCAGGAACTGTCTCCTTCAATTTAACCCCGCCAAATGCACATCAAGTCCTAAAAGTCCATTTGTCTCCATTTGCCCCTAACATGCTCACACATGCTTGCTGAAAGTCCAAGCCCCTCACATGCAAAACCTCCTTTGTCCCCTCCCCCTCCAACCTCTCCTAGGCCGTCCACTACCCCGCCTTCCCCCACTCATTCTATTTTTGATTTTCTTTCTTAATGTCAACCCTCACAATCCCCCATCTGCCACTGATAGCAATTTGGTAATCCACACCTCCTCCTAATTTCCAAACTACGAATTCTGGCATTGCCCTCAACATGGCGGTTCCACTTGCCTTCAACCTTCTCCTTTTTGCAACATTCCACATCCCTGCTTCACATCACATTTAAAAGCTTGCATAACTGTATTCTATTAACATTCTCTCTTTCCTTCATGAAAAGTCCTTTCTCCACAGATCCTTAGTGCACACTCACCTTTTTCCCCTCGTCAATTCTATGTTTCCCCCTAATCTTTATAGCCCATCTGCTCACACATCCACTCCTACAATCTGAATATTTTAACTTTTCATACTTCCCCCCCTAATCTGATATCCAACCTTCGTTACCTAATGTTTTTGTTATCTCTCACCTTGCTTTTCCTTTTTCACTTTTAATTTTCTTCTTTTTCATACTCTATCAAACTCATCCCCCAACCTTGCAACTTCTCTTTCCCATTCTCCCAAAGCACAGTGTCATAGAAAAGGGGTTTTTGTGACAACTCCCACGTTGTGATAATTCTTTATCTTCTAACCCCACACCTTTGCCTACAACCCAGCATTTATTATCTTTCAACCCCCTTTTTAAATAAATTTAACAAACCCTATGGCATCATCATCCCGTTAAGGTTTTACTATTACTGGGGAAAAATGCCCCCTCCCTAAAAACTCTAACTAGTCTTAAATTCCTTGAAAAACTCTCCCCTGCTTTCGTAACCACCTCCTATTACGTACATTTTCAACATCTGTACTTGGCCCCCTATCCACCCTGTTTTGATTTTTTTTCCAAATCCACAAATGCCCCAAAAACCTCTTTAAACCCCTTTTTAAATAATGTTCACTTTTGTGTTTTTTCTGTAAACCTTGCACGATAGCCTTTGTGGTTTGCTTTCTTTTTTTTATAATAAAAAAATGTAAACACTTGGTTAACACCCCCACCCTTTTCCCAAAACCTCCTTTTTCATCTGCTATTCTACTCTCCATCTAACTCTTAACTCACAATAATAACTCTACATGCTCTTTACCAGGTATTATATATATATTATTATTATATTATTAAAATAATGTATATTGTATTTATTTATATTTATATATATATAATATATAAATTTAAATAATATTAAATTATTATATATATATTATACTATTTTATCTTATATATATAATATATATATTATTTATATATTATATATATATATATATATATATATTATATATATATATATATTATATATATATATATATATATATATATATATATATATATTTTATATATATATAATATGTATATATATATGAGTGTGTGTGTGTGTCGTTCCGAATAAGCTGAATTGGCTAGTTTTGATAATATTAGTGTTATTCTCCCGAGTGACCACCACTCGGAGCTCTCTAACACCATGGCACCCTCCTTGAAGTGTGAATTAGGGCACTATATCAAGGCTGGTGCCACCCTGGACATGTTAAGTGACTTCTCGTGTACTTCCTGTCGCCCACTGAGGCAACGTACTCACCAAACTCTCGGCATTTTCTGTGAAAGAATTTTTTTTTATCTTGGTAAAACCATCACTATTGTGTGTGAGTCGCGTTGTTATTATGCCACATATCACTGAGAGATTCATATTTCTCACTGATTATGTAATGAGAGATATACATTTCTGTGTGATTGTATAGTGAGAGATACGCATCTCTCAGTGATTTTATATATATATATATATATATATATATAATATATATATATATATATATATATATATATATATATATATATATATATATATATATATATATATATATATATATATATATATATATATATACAAAACAACCACTCTGAAAGAATAGAGAAATTCCAAGCGCTTTCGTGACTACTCACATTATCAAGGAACTATGAAAGTAAAGCATCCAAGGAAGCTATATAAGGGGTCTGGCCAGCACCTCACTATCAGATCCCACAACGGTTAAACACCTGACGCGCGCCGACCCAACTTGGATAGGTTCTTTGCACAACTCACCCACAAACTATTCTACCCAAGAAAATTTAAAAATTATTATTTGTCCAGAAATGTAATTGATAAGTCTTTTAAAATTTCTAGAAATACTTTTTACAATCCAAAAAGGGACAACCAGCCTTATTCAACTAAAAATATGTTGGTTCTCCCTTACCATGAAAACTTGGTTGATATGCCTTCTCTTCTTAAGACTTTTAATATTAAAGTTGTATTCAAAAATCTTGATACAGTAAAAAAACTTTTGATAAAGAATTCCCCCCAAAATGCTGATGGATGTGTCTATAAGATTCCTTGTAAAATTTGCGATAAAGTTTGTTACGGTCAAACTGGTAAAAATCTCGAACTAAGATTAAAACAACATAAATGTAGCATTAGAACTGGACAAGATTCCAATGCTCTATTTATTCATGTAAGAGATTTTAACCATCCAATTGATTTTCAAAAAGTTGAGAAAGTAGTATCAAGCAAGTCCGTGGTCGACAGAATATAATTGAATCTTGTTTCATAAAAAGCAGTTTTGACAATAATATGAATATTTCCTTTGGTTTATATAAATTACATCCATTTATAATTAATAGAATTTGGGAAGAATTTAATAATACACTGGACAAATAATAATTTTTAAATTTTCTTGGGTAGAATAGTTTGTTGGGTGAGTTGTGCAAAGGACCTATCCAAGATGGGTCGGCGCGCGTCAGGTGTTTAACCGTGTGGGATCTGATAGTGAGGTGCTGGCCAAAACCCCTTATATAGCTTCCTTGGATGCCTTCACTTTCATAGTTTCCTTGATAATTTGAGTAGTCACGAAAGCGCCTTGGAATTTCTGCTATTCTTTTCAGAGTGGTTGTTTTGCATATTCTGAAATCACCTGTTTACTGTTATCTTATTGCATATATATAATATAAAATTATAATATATATATATATATATATATATATATATATATATAAATATATATATATATATATATATAATATATATATATATATATATATATATATAAAATATATATATATATATCATTTGAAGTGAGATACACATGTCCATAATTTTGTTACAGACACTCAGACATTTTTCCTGTTAAATAGACAAGTCAGTGTTTGAAAGTATATTAAAATGTGATACATAAAAACACTGAAACAGAAATTTACAATGTATTATTTTTTTAATGTTTATATTTCTGTTGTTTAGTGCGCAAGCTGGAAGTTTTACCTGATATTTTCAAACATTTTCTAAATCTTATTCTCTGCAGGATTACCGATAGTTAGCCTGTCCAGTGCCTGCTTGAAGACAGCCAGTGGTCCATTGGTAATCCCCCTTATGTATGCTGGGAGGCATACATAAGGGGGCTTAGTCTTGGGCCCCGGACACTTTTTTTGTCTCTCAATGTACTCGTGGCGCCCCTGCTTTTCATTGGGGGAATGTTGCATCTCCTGCCGAGTCTTTTGCTTTCATAGGGAGTGATTTTCGTGTACAGGATTGGTACCAATCCCTCCAGGACCTTCCAAGTGTATATTACCATGTATCTCTCTCGCCTGCGTTCCAGAGAATTCAGAACAAAGACCTTCAACCGTTTCCAGTAATTTAGGTGCCTTATCGTACTTATGTGTCTCGTGAAAGTTTTTTGTATGCTCTCTAGATTTGCAGTGTCGCCAGCCTTGAAGGGGACCGTAAGTGTACAGCAGTATTCCAGCCTAGAGAGAACAAGTGATTTGAAGAGTGTCATCATGGACCTGGCGTCCCTAGTTTTGAAGGTTCTCCTTACCATCCTATCATTTACCTAGCAGATGAGGTAGATACATTCTTGTGGTCTTTGAAGGCGAGATCCTCTGACATAATCACTCCCAGGCCCTTCGCATTTCTTTTTCCGCTCTATTGTATGATTAGAATTTGTCGTATACCCTGATACATTTTTAATTTCCTCAAGTTTTCCAAATCTGTGTAGTTGAAATTCCTCCTCGAATTTTATATTGTTTTGAGTGGCCCATTTGAAGATTTGGCTGATGTCCGTTTGGAGTCTCGCAGTGTCTTCGATGGAGGTCACTGCCATGTCAATCCGGATGTCATCTGCAAAGGGAGACACGGAACTATGGCTTACATCTCTGTCTATGACAGAAATGAGGATGAGGAATAGAATAGGAGCAAGTACTGTGCCATTATGAACAGAGATTTTCACCGTGGCTGCCTGGGACTTTGTTTACTTTGTGTTCTATTTGTCAAGAAGTTACAGATCCATCTACCAACTTTTCCTGTTATTCCATTATCACGCATTTTGTGTGCTATTACAACATGGTCACACTTGTCGAAAGCTTATTGCAAAGTCTGCGTATCCTACATCTGTATTTTGATTATCCTCAACAGCATCCAGGACCTTGTCATAGCGTCCCAGTAGCTGGGACACACAGGAGCAGACCTGCTCTAACTCCATGTTGTCCTGGGTTGTGTAATTGATGGGTATCTAGGTGGTTGACGATCTTCCTTCTTAAAACCCTCTCAAAGACTTTTATGATATGGGATGTTAGTGCTATAGGTCATTAGTTCTTTGTGGAGTGCGGCTATGTCTGTTGTGTTTAGTGTGTGTGGGATGGCCCCTGTGTTCATGTTCCCTCTCCATAGAATGCTGAAGGCACGCGATAGGGGCTTCTTGTAATTCTTGATGAACATGGAGCTCCATGAGTTTGGGCCGGGGCAGAGTGCATGGGCACCTCATTTATTGCCTTTTCAAAGTCTTGTGGAGTTAGGATAATATCCGAGATTTTTGAGATGACCAAATTTTGGGTTTCCTTCATAAAGCACTCATTTGGATTGTCGACCCTTAGTCTGGGCAGCGGCTCGCTGAACACTGAGTCGTATTGGGACTTTAATATCTCACTCATTCCTTGGCTGTCATCTGTGTATGTCCCATTCCGCCTAAGCAGGAGCCCAATACTGGATGTTCTTTTCCCTTAAACTTGGCATCCTGCCTGGAGTCTACCTAGAGGGTATTCCGAGGATCAACGTCCGGTGACCCCGGTCCATGACCAGGCCTCTCGGTGGATCAGGGCGTGATCAACGAGGCTGTTACTGCTGGCCGCACGCAATCCAACGTACGAACCACAGCCCGGCTGATCCGGCACCGACTTGAGGTATCTGTCCAGCTCCTCCTTGAACACAACCAGGGTTCTACTGGTAATGCTCCTTATTGCTGGTGGGAGGCTGTTGAACAGTCTTGGGCCCTGGACACTTACTGCGTTTTCTCTTAGTGTACCAGTGACGCCCCTACTTTTCACTCGGGGTATTTTGCATCGCCTTCCAAGTCTTTTGCTTTCGTATGGAGTGATTTCTGTGTGCATATTAGGGAGAAGTTCCTCCAGAATCTTCCAGGCGTTTATTATGATATATCTCTCTCGCCTGCGCTCCTGTGATTACAAGTCAAGTGCTTCCAGGCGTTCCCAGTAGTTACGGTGTTTGATGGAAATCATACCTGCAGTAAAGGTTCTCTGTACATTCTCTAGATCTGCAATTTCACCTGCCTTGAATAGGGATGTTAATGTACAGCAGTATTCCAGCCTAGGGAGAACAAGTGATTTAAAAAGGATCATCACTGGCTTAGCATCTCTTGTCTTGAATGTTCTCATTATCCATCCTATCAGCTTCCTCGCAGATGTGATAGTGGCATTGTTGTGGTCCTTGAAGGTGAGGTCTTCGGACATTAGCACACCCAGGTCCTTCACATTAAGAGAAGAATTTTTATTTTTAATTTCCTTTATGGCTTTTAGTTCTTCCTGTGATTCTTGTCTCCTGCATTGGCTTAAGCCGATGCTTGAATTGGACCTGCCTCGCATGGGCCAGTAGGCCTGCTGCAGTGTTCCTTCTTTCGTGTGTTCTTATGTTCTTATTCCTACAGCTTAAGTTCGATATTTGCAAGTTCAGTGACCAGTGCCTCCCTTCATATTTCAGATATATTGGCCCCTCCCACCTCTGTGACTCTTTGCCTTCGTCTGTGTAGGAAGCTTTTCTCTCTTTCTAGTTTACATCTTCTCTTTCTTTTTCTTAATGGAATGTGTCTTGAGAACCACAGAATTAATTTTTTCTAGGCAAATGTTCGGATCCATGTTGTTTAGGATACCTTCCCAGCTTGTTTCATTTAGGACATGGTTGATTTGATCCCATTGTATGTTTTTGTTACTAAAATTGAGTTTTGTGAAGAGACCTTCATGACTGTTCACATTTTGCTGGTCAGGAGCCCCGTGCATACATATCTGTACCTCTATTAAGTTGTGATCTGAGTGTATTGTCTTTGATATGGCTAAATTATGTATCAGATCATCGCTGTTAGTGAAGATGAGGTCCAGTATATTTTCCAGTCTTGTAGGCTCTAATATTTGCTGGTTTAAGATGAATTTGGTGGAGAGATTTAATAGTTCGTTTGTGTGTGAATTTTCATCCGAGCTGCCTCCTGGGAAGAACTCTGCTAAAACATTGTTTTCTATGCTCCTCCATTTTAGGTGCCTCAAGTTGAAATCTCCAAGTAGTAAGATGTTTGTGGCAGGAGTTAGGAGATTTTCCAGACAGTGGGCAGTTATCAAAAGCTGCTCCTGGAATTGCTGGGAAGCTGCATCTGGAGGATTGTATACCACCACAATGACAAGGTTTTGGTTTTCAGTCTTTATCCCGGTTGGTAAATTACTCATATGTACTATGTATGAATTTCTGTAGCTGTATTTATGTGTACCGGTACCTAAATAAACTCACTTAACGTGTGTTCAGGGTTTTACCACGGTTTTCCAGATTGGTTGTAACCAAGAAGAGGGCATGACCTCTTCACTACTGTTTATCCTTATCTGTAGTTTAAGATATGTGTGTGTACTCACCTATTTGTACTCACCTATTTGTGGTTGCAGGGGTCGAGTCACAGCTCCTGGCCCCGCCTCTTCGCTGATTGCTACTAGGTCCTCTCTCTCCCTGCCCCATGAGTTCTATCATACCTCGCCTTAAAACTATGTATGGTTCCTGCCTCCACTACATCACTTTCTAGGCTATTCCATGGCCTGACTACTCTATGACTGAAGAAATACTTCCTAACATCCCTTTGATTCATCTGAGTCTTCAACTTCCAATTGTGACCTCTTGTGTCTGTGTCCCATCTCTGGAACATCCCGTCTTTGTCCACCTCGTCTATTCCGCGCAGTATTTTATATATGTCGTTATCATGTCTCCCCTGACCCTCCTGTCCTCCAGTGTCGTCAGGCCGATTTCCCTCAACCTTTCTTCATAGGACAATCCCCGTAGCTCTGGGACTAGTCTTGTTGCAAACCTTTGCACTTTCTCTAATTTTTTGACGTGCTTGACTAGTTGTGGATTCCAAACTGGTGCTGCATACTCCAGTATGGGCCTGACGTAGATGGTATACGAGTCTTAAACGAATCCTTACTGAGGTATCGGAACGCTATCCGTAGGTTTGCCAGGCGCCCGTATGCTGCAGCAGTTATCTGATTGATGTGCGCCTCAGGAGATATGCTCGGTGTTATACTCACCCCCAGATCTTTTTCCTTGAGTGAGGTTTGCAGTCTTTGGCCATCTAAACTATATTGTGTCTGCGGTCTTCTTTGCCCTTCCCCAATCTTTATGACTTTGCATTTGGCAGGGTTAATTCAAGGAGCCAGTTGCTGGACCAGGCTTGTAGCCTGTCCAGGTCTCTTTGTAGTCCTGCCTGATCCTCGTCCGATTTGATTCTTCTCATTAACTTCACATCATCTGCAAACAAGGACACTTCTGAGTCTATCCCTTCCGTTATGTCGTTCACATATACCAAGAACAGCACAGGTCCTAGGACTGACCTAGGACTGACCTAGGACTGTGTGTGTGTGTGTGTGTGTGTGTGTGTGTGTGTGTGTGGACAATGGTTTTGTTATATATCGTTCACTCATGCTAGCTTTCTGAGAAGAAGATTCTATAAGTTTATCTAACATCAGGCCTAAGTGTTAGTTCTAGGTTGTCAGTGATCTTCAGACTGTTTCTTCATTTCTGAGTGTTTTTTCCCTGCTGCAGTGTATCCTTACACATCGCTCGTTGTGAGTCTGTGTACTGCTACTCCTGTGGGTTTATCTCACAAGGATAGTAAGAAGTATGTTTTAATTTTATTTCAGGAAGTTCTGTCAAAATAACTTGCTATCTAGAGGTTGGCTCTAGATATTTTATGTGGTCTGTCGTCTGTGAATTGTCAGGGTTAAGGCACATGGTAATTACACTGCTCTGGATTGTAAGCGGAACATTTCTGTGGTACTGTGACATTTTATGACCTCCTCAGCGTGTTTGATGGATGATAATATGATGATTCATGTATGCTCCGGTTGGACAAGGTGTTGGCTATTGTAGTAATTTTTTCAGAGAGGCGATACTTATATACGATACTTATACACTTACATATAAGTATAGCGTATATTCCTGCATACTGTACAAATTTAAAACACTCATTTACTTGCAAATAAGTGTTAAAACTTTGAACTGACTTATTGCTTGACTATTAAGTAGAAAACTGAAATGGAATTTCCAGATTCAAGACTGGACAAAATCAGTGTATCATCACTTGGCAGATTCTACTGGAGACTCGCTGGTGCTGAGAATAATATCATCAGTGACTTATATAATACTGTATTAGAAGAAACAATCATACATATTTTTGGGTAATAAAAATGCTGAATCATCATGCAAATTCACATACATAAAATACATGCTCAGAAAACACACACACACACACACACGCACACGCACACACACACACACACACACACACACACACACACACACACACACACACACACACACACACACACACACACACACGCACACACACACGCACACGCTTTGCAGAAACTAACATAAAAACGAAGAGCCAGGGGAATAGCAGAAGACTGATCCGGAAAGGAAAAAATGGATCAAAAAGCTCAGGGGAAAGACAGGACAGGAGTGAGAAAGGAAGTTGAGATTATTGCTGAAATGGAGGAGAGGATGGATGCAGAGAACAGGAAGTGGGAGCTGTGAGCTGAGCCTGCAGAAGTCAGGGTACAGAGCCTAGAAGATGAAATGAAAATGCTGAAGCAGGATATAGAGCCAAAGAAGAAAAGGGGCATGACATCCAGAACAGGTACACCAATATCCAGTGAGATGACCGAAGGAAGGGAAGGAGTTAAGTACTATAAGGAGACCCTATCAGGCCACCAGAATATGACAAGAAATGATAGTGGCATAATGTTGGGCACAGAGACAGCAGTAAGTGAGGATGGGGATGTAGGTAGAAAATGGAAGAACCCCCCATCAGAGTTACTATCAGGAGATCAAGGAAATGATAAGGGAGGCAGCAATGGCTATATTTAAATGGGACCCAGGGATGTGGAGGGAAAGGAAATGGGAAGAGGAGAGGGAAAGGTGAGTTTTTATTCGTGGGCTCTTGGAAACTGAAGGGAAGACAAATGAAGAAAGATGACTGAGCTAGAAAAAAGAGATTGAAAGTATCGCCAAACAAAAAGGAGAGGAGGACATGACTGAGGTTAAAAATTTTCAGAGAATAGGGGGATACCTGAGGGAAAGAAATCAGCCAGTCAAATTGATTTTCAAGACAGAAACAGTGTGAAACAGGATCCTGCAGCAGAAACCATTCCTGAAAGAAACAACAAAATACCAGAACAGAATGATAGAAAGTGAGAGAAAGGATACAAAGACGAAAGGGGCAAGAAAGGAAAACAAAAAATAATGTCAGCGGGTTTGAACACGCTCAGGGGATCAAAGGCACAACCACCTGCAAAACCCACTGACAAAACCCCCACAACCAAAAAAACCCAAAAAAAAAATACATTCACACCAGGTCCCCACCCTAAAAAAACCCCTTAACAACAGCCTCCATAGTACCCGCCGGGTTTTCCCATCTCACCCAGCCCATAACCCCTTCCCAGAAACATTTTCAGAAAAGAATTTGAAGGCAGGGTACTTAAATGCAGAAGAATAATGGTAAGTGTGAGGTGGCACTAAAAAATCATGGGGATCAGGGGGACATCATGCACTCACAGAAAACCAAGCTCATAGGAATGTATCAGACCCCAATTTCCCAACGGATATCAAATTCTGAGGAAAGTTAGGGGGAATAGGGGGGGGGAAAGGTTTCCCCTCTTTCAAAACCCAGTGGGTTTTGAGGAGCTGGAAGGGGGGGACAGAGGGAAAAAAGGGACTACATGTGGGGGGCCCAAAGGGGTAGTGATTGCAATGAGTACAACCCCCCCCCAAAATAGCAGAAGCCCAAGATAGAATATGATGAGGCAAGGGGAAGATTTGTGTATACGGCCCATGTGGTCGTGTGGAGAAATTTTCTCCAGGGGGGGGGGTATCAGCCCCTTCACCCCCTTCAGCCCCTTTAAACCCCGAGGGGCCAAGCCCTTCAGAAGGGGCGAGCGTCTTGTTTTGAAACAGTGAAAATGATCCAGATGCCGACGATATGCGTGGTAAAATGACCTCTGCTCCTTGCGTCAGTGTTGCAAAGTGTATTTTTATAGAGACAGTAAATCTCTTATTTAGCGGGCATTAAGGAAAATCCGCTCCTCTTTATTACCATAGAAAAGGGTAGGGACATTGTTGTCTATGTTTTTAAGAAAAACAAAATAAAACCCTTCTGCTTTGTTCATCGAGGAAGTGGCAAGGAAGCAAAAAGTCTGGGTCAGCATTTTTTTGTGAAGGGGAGGTGACGGCATGGGGGCCTTTTGGCGTTTTCAGTTACTTTACCATAGGGACACGGGACGCCAGGTAACCAAAAAAGAAAAAACGATCTGTCGTTAGTTGGAACAAATTTGTCTCACAAAACACAATAAAACATTAAAGAGAAGTGTGATCAGTTTTCTTGTGAAAAGTTTGTGAATAAAGACAAACTTGTGGAACATGTGAAACTGTGTGTGTTCCTAGACAATGGAAGCTTTTGGAACCCAAGGACACTTAGCTTTATCAAGTCCCCGTACCTGTCGAAGGTGTAAAGAACACATAGTCACGCTACAAGAGAAAGGGTATGTTCGAATTTCTTGGAACGGGGGAGCGCAGTTTTGGTCGCAGGAGTTTGTGTAAACCTATAGCGGCAGTAGGTGTGAACTTTGAGTCCAAACAAGTATTATTTTGTCAGCCATCAGTGAATGAAATATGCTGACGTAACACCCCCTGGGGTAATTTATAATCTTACAAATTATATTTCTTGACACCCCGTTGTGAGATTTTTTCGACAGCTTCTAGCCCTCGTCTGCAGGGGGCTGTGAGCAATGGTTTCTTTAAGTTAAGTTTTCATTTTTAAAAACATAGCTGGTAATCCCATTTCTCAACATATTTGGTCGTGTCAAAACCGGATAAAGCCCACACTGGGGCCCCAAATATGTTGTCTACAGTGTACAAATTACCTTGGCCAAGGTCCTTCGAAAAAAAGCTCCCAAAAGAGTGTTTTACAATATAAACCAGTATAAATGGTCCCTCCAGACTAAATCCAGAGAAGGGGCACCCAAAAAGAAAAAACGGGCGCTCACCCGGTTCCCCAAAGAAAAAGGGGAGCTGGGTGATCACCCAAAGAAACGCGGGATGGTCCCCGGCACCCACTGCCCCAATCTCAAAAATTGGACCAAGCAACAGAACCCCAGTGATGTTCAGTTTGTCCGAGTTATATACCATAGGTTTAAAATTTTTAAGCAGAAATTAAGAGAAAGAAATTTTGTTTTAAAGTTTTTTTTTATGATTTCCCTGTTATATTAAAGGAACTAATTAAAGTGTAAGCTTTAAAAATATATATTAACGTAAAATTTATTATGTTAGTAATATTAGTGTGATTTACGTTATACAGTGACATTTATTGTATAGTAAATGAAGTGTATACATGTTTTTTACGTTAAATCTCGGGGTCGGCTAAAAGCAAACTCAAGCCAAAAAACCCCAGCCACATGTTCTGTGTACCCTTCATGGTTTTGACCCTGAGGTTAGTTAGTAGGTCAGAGTGTCGGGCTCGATTTTGCTGACTTAAGCATAAAAAAATTAGCTGTTTATAGGTACGTTTTTTTTAAATATTTAAGTGTGGTGCTAGAATTTTAAATATACCAAAAAAAGGCTTGTTTAAAACTCAGTTTCAGTCTTTACAGACTAAGTTACACAATTAGAAAATCTAATTTCGTTGTTAGGTTAACTAAAGTCAAACATAGTTTTTGAGTTCTTGAGGTAAAATTTTAAATTTTTATTTACACAACGTATGAAAATAATTGTTTCGATATACACATTATGAAAATAAATTTCTTAAATCAGACCCATCTGAGGATGAAATTAAAAATGTTTTGGATTCATTTTAATAACAATTAAGGTGGACAGGAGTTGGTATCTGCCGCAAAACTCTGTCACGAGACCTACTGTAACTAGTGGTCAAACCGTTACACCTGTAAAAACAACAAGTGCCCCCTTCCCAACCCTTACCCATTGTATTAAAAATTTTTCCCCCAAAGGTCATAATTATGAAGAATTAATTTAGTGGTTTTCAATCCATAGAAAATTCAGAACTGAAAGATGAGATTGCTAAGTTCAATTCCCTTTAAAAATGTCTTGTGAAGGGAGAACCCTATGAATTTTTAAAGTCATTTCGGTGGTTAAAGGTAATTATCAAATACCCTTTAGTGTCTTAGCAGAAAAATTACTTCGATGCTGACAAGGTGGTTGACAGGGTTTCTTAATATCAAGTTGAAGCCCCCCAAACATTTTTTTTTAGACTTACGGGCTTTTAGAATCACATTAGAAAATGTCTCAGATCTCTGATGCTAAATAGACCAAAGGACAATGTGTTTGGTTTATCAGTGGTATTTAAAAGATAAGTTGTCACCAAAAACTATTGAACGATTAAATATTATGTTCAATAAACGCTTTTTCCCTTGTGGGGAAAAAATTAGCAATGGTTTACAAACAATAGTTTCATGCTTTGAAAGCAACGAGACAAGATGAAAAACCACAAATCCAGTGGATAAAAAACCTTCAATAGGTAAAAAGAGTTACCTACCCCCATTAAAACACTAAGGGGAAAATTCCCATATAGGATTTATCAAGCTGTGAATACAACGACAGTAAACAATGTATACATAAACGTACTCAAAATTTGTGTCTTTGTGATGGAAAAATTGGGACAGTTTTGTATTCATACACATAATGGAGGCACGTAAACAACGTGTTCATCGCAAAAAGGTGCATCAAGTGTTTGGTGAACACAAGGGAGGAAAATGTTCATGAAAAAGTGTTTTAAAGCAAGGGGTTTTCATCATCGATTATGCCCCAAAACTTTTGCTGAACGCAGAGATTTCCCCAGAATCAGGAGTCAACAAGCAAAAGCATTAAATGTAAGAGATAAGTTTAAAGCAACGCTTCCCCATGTGAGTTGAGTTATCTAATAAAATTTCACAAAACCAATGTGTAACACTATTTGATCAAGGGTCACAAAGGTCCCCATAAGAAGAACAGTGCTGCAGAAAATGAATAAAAAACCCTATGCCAAAATACGTTAGTTAGTGGTTTTTTCCCAAATTTGGTAAACAGACATATGCCTAGCCCCGAAACGTTTGGTTAGGAAAAGGGAAAAAAACGTAGAAACTGTGGTGTAGATGATTTTCCTAAGTCTGTGCAGATCCGGGGTTAAAAAAAACAGTTGCACACTGAAAGCGCTAAGGTCAAGTTGCCTGTCCCGACTACAGCGGACACAATTAGTCAATTGATTTAATCATTGGAAATGATTTTTATCCTGTTTTGTGCAAATATGTAAGTAAAAATGATGTTCACTTGTGAAAAAAAGCGGAGGCCAATGTATGTGGTCCCATTCCCCCCTTTTAAGTGGGGGAAAAAAGTGATATTGATTCAGTGGAAAATGTACTAGTTCGGAATGCCGCTATCATGTACCCCAGCAAAAATTATCTTACTGGAAGAAAAAAATGAACCAGTTGATAAGTTTTGGGGTTTAGATGCGATAGGTATTGATGTAAAAAACCAAGCCCAAGGGGTCTCGACTTATAGCAAAATTTGGACTGTCAATATGAAAATGGAAGTATTGGGTTTTGGGTTTCCCTGGAAAATTAAACCACCCCCATCTCCTAGCAATTTTCGCATGGCTTTCGGACAGATGAAAGCACAAATACATGAGCTCAGGAAGAATCCCGGCTACTGATGTCTATTTAATATCATACAAGAACAGTTGGCAATAAATTATTGAGGAAATAGTCGAAGATAAGTTGAAGAAAACGCTCATTATCTCCCGCACCCTGGAGTCAGAAAAAGTTCTGAAACCACTCCACTAGTGTTTTATTAATTGCAGGCACGTGCAAATAAAGATGTAGCAAGTCTTAATGATTGTCTGTGACCCGGGCCCTCACTAACTAAGAAGTTTGGGGACGTGCTTAGAAAATTTTCCCCCAAAAACCCCCATGCTACAGGTGATATTTCCAAAGCTTTCTTAAGAGTAGGGGCTACAAAAAATAGATAGAATTATACTCGATTCTTGTGGCCTGAAAAACCAATGTCTCAAAATCCTCTGAAAAAATTATCGTTTAAATTTAATTTATTTGGTGCAAATCCCCTCCCTTCTTATAGAAGTACTCTAAATACACATTTTAAGAAATCTGAAAGTCCCTTCAAAGAAACTTAAAGAAAAGTTTTTGTGGGGCAATCTTCAAAGGGACTGTGAAAAAAGAGGAGGATTTGAAATCCCTTTTACGAGAAGCTAACAAAGGGGAGAAAGAAGAAAAAATATACCCCTAAGGGTGTGGAATACAAATTCAAAGAAATTAAAGGGAATTATCAAAAAAATTTCGCGAAGTGAAATTCCGATTGCAACAATATGTGGGATTAATTGGAACACACAGGGAAAATACTTTGAGTCTCAAAAAGATAAAAAAAAAATCATGCAGTACACTCATAAAGTAGTTACTGTCAGAGGTTCACAATGTTTTGATCCTCTGGATCGTCTCACAATTTACCATAAAGGTAAAATGTTAGCAAGATGCATGGAAGCTCAAAATTGGATGGAGAGAACTTGCCTCTAGAAAGAGTCAAAACATGGGATGAAAAAATCAAGGGGTTTAAACACTTCTAAATTAAAATTTCCCAGCAATAGGTCAAGAGGGAAACAAATCACATTACATGTGTTCTGGATGCGCAAACCCGAGGTTTTGGCCCCCGTAGCTTCATGAGAATGTGAAGGGGAAATACATAATTACTTCAAAGGCTAGGGAGACCCTTGAAAGGCAGAAAAGACCCCAATGGAAAAATGACAGCATCTATGTAGGTACAAATTAGCGTCTATCTCACAAAGTTTGTCATCTACTATTGAAAAAACCCTGATTGGAGTGATAATGAAGCAGTTCTCGCGTTAAGAAATAATAAAAGTAAATTGGTTATTTTACGAACAGAGTCGGAAAAAAAGAGAGCAGAGAGATTATTTTTCTCCCCTCTCTACCCAAAAGAACCCGTGACATTTGTCACGTGTGTCCCCCTCAAAAAATTTGTGGATAAAAAATTAGGCTCCACGGACCGAACTGGCTCTTAATGAAAAAAAACTGGCCTCAGCAAAAAAAATCAATTTTGCCGAAAAAACAGTTTGCTTGAACACGCAGAAAAAGTTGTGTAAATACTGCAGACCCAAAGAAAGAGTCTTGATGGATCAAAAAACCCTTTTTGGGTTTAAAATTTTAAAAGTTAAGCTTTGTCTTTAAATTCATTAAAGGAATAAAACCATTAAATATGGGTGAAACAAAACAGAAAGATTTTTTTTTCTCAGAAAATAAATTTCTGGAAGCACAAGATAAATCCCCAAAGAAACCTGTCATGATTAATTCTTTAGGACTTTATCTTTGACTCAGAAAAAACTATAAGATGTCGAGGAAGAAATTCATAATTCTTCACTACAAGAAGCCATACACCAAATATTGATCCCAAGAATCATTGGCTAACAAAACTGAGTGTGCAAAACACCCACAGTAAGTGTTACATGGTGGGGGAGGGACCAAAATTTGTCATATCGACAATCCTACTGGTACCTCAAGGTCGACAAAGTGTGAAAAAACAAAAAAAAGGATGTATTACTTTTCGTCACTACGATATGCGGGTATGTCAGTACCCGGTCCCCCCCAATCCCCCTGAAAGAGTTTGTCAGTCACTCCATTTGAGGGTCAGGTGGATTACACTGGACCCCAAAAATTTTAATCAAAACAGTTTACAAGTTCCCATCAAGGTGTGATCTGTTTGTTCACTTTTCTACAATTGAGCGTACATCTAGAAGTAGCCCCTGAATGTCGCTGAAAAACCCTTTTTCAAATTTTTCAGAAAAGGGTTTTCAGCCAGAAGGGCATGTCCCGATGATGATTTTAGATAATGCAAGAACTTTTTTGCTGGGCTGTTTTTTTAAGCAAGATCTTTGATAAACCCGAAGTTCAACAGATGTGAATCAACGCAGTTGCGTTGGGATACATTCTCCTAAACTCCATGGCACGGCGGGTTTTATGAAAGAATGTCGGCATTTTAAAACGTTTTTTAAGGAAGACTCTTCATGTCAAACAATGATTAGAAGAATTCCGTACAGTTTTGACTGAAATAGAAAAAAGAGTCAACAACAACCTCGACTTATGTTTTCGAGATCTGGACAAATTTTGAAGTGTTAAGTGCATCTCATTTACTCCATGGCAGAAGGCTCGAACCGTTTTCCCCCCATGATGATAAAGAAATCATAGAGGTTACTTATTTCAACCCGAGAAAATCAAGTAAATTCAAACACCTTTAAAAAAGTGATTGAACGTGGGAAAAATTTGGCGAGAAAACTTCTCACCTCATTGAGAGAACACTTTTGGAGCTGGGGTTCCTGAAAATATAAGTCCTTAAGACCCGGTGACATGTGATTTTGAAATGTGGTCTGAGGGCCCCAATGGCCCCTTGGAAAAATTGTGACCCCTTATCCCGATGCAAGGAATCTCGGACAGTTGATGTTTTGACAAAGGTTTTTTAGTGAATAAGCGGACATAAACAAAATAGTGCCGTTGAAATTAACGTGTTTAAAACAAAATTTGATTCTCCAGAAACCACACAGCTACAGCTGTTTAGAAAAGACAAGGAGCGTGGTTTGGGGAGTGAGAAAATTAAATTAATGTTTTGGATGAATAGTTACCTGCCCGCGAACCTCCCCCGCCCCCCCGTGTGGAGAAAATTTCTCCGGGGGGGGTATCAGCCCCTTTAACCCCTTCAGCCCCCTTTTGCCCCTTTCAGCCCCGAGGGGGCCCAAACCCTCTCAGAAGGGGCGGACATTGTTTACTGCTCAGTGAGTAATTGATCCAGATGCTACTACATAGTAGGGGGTCCCAAGGTAGTGATTGCAATGATGTACAACCCACCCCAAAATAGCAGAAGACCAAGACTAGAATATGATGAGAGCAATGGAAGAGTTGTTTATACACTAGCTGAAGTGCCCAAAAACGGCCCATGTGGTCAGAGCAAAGTTACTAGTTCAGGGTGATTTCAGTCATAAGGAGATTGACTGGAAAAATTTGGAGCCACATGCAGAACTAGAAACGTGGAGGGCCTAGATGATGAAGGGGATATTGGAAAACCTCATGCATCAATATGTTAGGGACACTACCAAAGAGAGAGAAGAGGATGAACCAGCGAGGCTGGACTTCATATTCACCATTAGTTGTTCAGACACTGAGGACATCACATATAAAAAGTCCCTCAGAGCAAGTGATCTTGCAGTCCTGAACTTCGAATACATAGAAGAGTTACAAGTGCAGAGGGAAGCAGGACAAGGAGGATGAGAGAAGCCAGACTACAAAAGAAGGGACTACACAGGCATGAGAAATTTCCTGCATGAGGTTCAGTAGAACAGAAAAATGGTGGGAAAATCTGTAAATGAAATGATAGAAAATGTGACAAGAAAATGCAGAGGAGCAGGAGAGGTTCACACCCATGGGTAACAAGAGCAATGGGAAGACCAGAACGAGCCCTTGGTTCACCCAAAGGTGTAGAGAGGCCAAACCTAAATGTGCTAGAGAATGGAAAATGTAAAGACAAAGGACCCAGGAAATAAGGAGATTAGCCAAAAAAACAGAAATGAATATGTATTCATAAGGAGGGAGGCGCAGCGGCAATACGAAAATGACATAGCATCGAATTCCAAACCTGACACGAAGCTGTTGTACAGCTACATCAGGAGAGAAACAACAGTTAAGAACTAGGTAATCAGGCTGAAGAAGAAAGGAGGAGAGATCACATGAAGGAACAGAGAAATATGTGAAGAGCTAAACACAAGATTTAAGGAAGTGTGTTCGGTTAATTAACAGAAAGCACTCCAGAAAGCCAGAATGGTGGGGGTACACTAACTAGTGCTGGACACAACATACACAACAGAGAAGAAAGTGAATAGGCTGCTAAGTCAACTAGATACATCAAAGGCAGTGGAACCAGACAACATCTCTCCGAGGATCCAGAGAGAGGGAGCAGAGGCGCTATGTGTGCCACTAACAACGGTCTTCAAACCATTTATGGAGAGATGGCCACTGCCTAACAGCAAATGTAGTCCCAATATTTAAGAAAGGAGTCAGCAGTGTCCCTGACATGTATAGTATGAAAAGTCATGGAGAAGATTATTAGAAGAGTGGTGGGGTAAATACAAAGGAATGAGCTTATGAACTAAAACCAGCACGGCTTCAGGGAAGGTAAATCCTGTGTCACAAATCTACTGGAGTTATACGACTAGGTAACACAAGTAAGACAAGAGAGAGAGGGGTGGGTAGATTAGTGCAAAAACTGGAGGATCAGGCAGATATAACGGGGAAGGCACTACAACGGATCAAAGAATACCTGACAGAGAAGCAACAACGAGTCATGATAAGTGACGAGGTGTCAGAATTGGTGCCTGTGACGAACGAGGGTCCAGAAGGGTCCGTCCTAGGACTGCTGCTATTTCTGGCATATGTGGAAGATATGACGGAAGGGATAGACTCAGAAGTGTCCCTGTTCGCAGACGACGTGAAGCTAGTGAGGAGAATTCAATCTGATGAAGATCAAGCAGGACTACAAAGGGATCTTAACAGGCTGCAACCCTGATCCAGCAACTGGCTCCTCGAGTTTAACCCCACCAAATACAAAGTCATGAGGATCGGGAAAGGGCAAAGAAGTCCGCAGAAAGAGTTCAGTATAGGGGGCCAATGACTGAAAACCTCACTCACGGTAACGGATCTTAGGGGTGAGTATAATAGCAAACACATCTCCTGAGGTGTATATCAGCCAATTAACTGATGCAGCATATGGGCGCCTAGCAAACCTAGGAATAGCATTCCCGACACCTCAGTAAGGTACCATGATTTTTAAAGGGGTGGACCGGTAAGCCAGCGGGAGGCCTCGGTCAGATGGCCAAAAGCTCAAACGACCGATCATCATTTGACTAAGACCCGCGTCAGGAAACTCTTGTCGTGTGTCCTGACAAACTTTACTTAACCTAATTTCAGTAAGGAATCGTTCAAGACTATACACTGCGTACGTCAGACCCCTGTTGGAGTATGCAGCCCCCGTCTGGAACCCACACCAGGTCAAGCACGTCACTAAATTAGAGGAAGTGCAAAGGTTTGCAACAAGAATTGTCCTGGAGCTAAGGAGCATGTCCTACGAGGAGAGGTTAAGCGAAATCAACCTGACGACACTGGAGACATCAGGGATGGGGGGAGGGAACATAGTAACAAAATATAAAATTCTTAGAGGAATCGATAAGGTGGACAGAGACAGGATGTTCCAGAGATGGTACACAGCAACAAGGAGTCACAATTGGAAGCTGAAGACTCAAATGAGTCACAGGGATGTTAGGAAGTATTTCTTCTGTTGCAGAGTTATCATTAAGTGGAACAATCTGGAGAGTGAGGTATTGGAGGAAGGCTTTAAAAAGAGGTATACGGCTCATGGAGCAGGGAGAGTGTTACCTAGTAGCGAGAGTGAAAAGGCGAGGCAAGGAGCTATGAATCGACCCCTGAAACCACAATTAGGTGAGTACAGTTAGGTGAGTACAAACACACACACACACACACACACACACACACACACACACACACACACACACACACACACAAACAAACAAAACTTTCATGTATGAAAGATACAATGTCAGATACAGAGTGGTACCCTCATCGCTAAACCAGTCCTCCCATTACCCTCACTACCATGATGGTAGTGTTCTCCCTCTCCCAATCCTCCCATTACCCTCACTACCATGATGGTAGTGTTCTTTCTTTCCCGTTTTAAATTTACCCTGTTCCCCATGATGAGGTTCCTCTCTACAGTCCCCCCATTACCCTCACTACCATGAGGTAGTGTTCTCCCTCTCCCATCCTCCCATTACCCTCACTACCATGAGGGAAAGCCCCGTGACTGGGGCTTTGGCCAAGTACACGGTGACTGACCGAAATTAGCACATTCTAAAAACTCCAGCAACCCTTGAAAAAAACAGAGGGTGGCTCAGTACGAACCACAGAGAGAAAAGAGAGAGAGAGGGGAGAGAGAGAGGAGAGAGAGAGAGAGAGAGAGAGAGAGGAGAGAGAGGAGGAAGAGAGAGAAGAGAAAGGGGAAAAAAGAAAGAGGGAGAGAGAGATGAACATTAGCGAAATTAATGTGTTATGTTGAGTTTGTGCCCCATGTGGCCTATCTGCCCAGCCATATCCCAAATCTTTTAATTTGAAAGAATACGGGGAACCTTTTGGGAATGTACCAGAAACAAACTTGGGTCTAGAAACAAACTTGGGGGTTTAACAGGAAGGGAAATTTTCAGCTTCAGGAACCTAGTTAAACATCCCCCCTGGAAGGTTTCCTTGAAAGATGATGAGGGGTCTTGATTTAGGGAAATTTGGTCTGTGCTCCAGTTTCCCGAATTAACCTGAAAAGCCCATCCCATCCCCCCCTCCCCTGGGCCGTATAATCCTACGGGTTTAGCGCTTCCCCCTTGATTTAAAAAATAATCTGTTAAAATTTAGCACATCACCACTAGGCTGTGCTTAAGGCGCAAAAATATATTTCAGCAAAGGGGAAACACGTCATGACTCCCAACATCATTAAATTTCTCAAGCCCACAGAGTGACCTAGGGCCGGAAATTCTCACGCGTTTTTACCACCAACATTGGAGTGTACAGGCAGACGGCCTGAAAATCACAACTGAAAATTCCATTACAGTTTCTATGGCCACGACAATGAAAACAGGTCCTTTACCCAACATCTCCTACATTTCACACTGTACTTAACATCACTGATTCAAAACCTACCGGTACACATGACATCAGTGCTCCACATGCCAACCTTAAGTTAGGTTCCTACCTACTAGTTATTTCTGTAGCTAACAATCAGCTGACTAACAACTGTATCCGAGTAAGTGCCGGGCCAGAGCACGAGCAGCAGAGTTATATGTGATGACTCTGGACGAGAACGTGGAAGAGAACATTGAAGAGGACATATAAGAGGTCGTTGAAGAGGACATATAAGATGTACCCACACAGCCGTTCTCCACCAACACAACCCCAGGTAAACGTTCACCTGGTTCATAAGCATCAGGCTCACCAATAACAGAACATAAGAAAAAATCAGTTGTAACGCATTTATTGTGTTACGCAAAAATAAATGCTGGTGCCTAGGGGTTAAAGCCTGTCTAGGGGCATTTAAAATATAAATAACACTATACCAACCTAGGACCATGTGTGTTCCCTCACAAAAAATGATTAATTAAACGGTCAATACATAATTATATTTATTATAAGGAAGGGCACAAAAACTAACATATACAAAAATATAGCTATATTAATAGTAAACTTACATATACAACATACAACCTGCCCTCTACATATCAACAGTGGGGCTCCTTGACAACCTCCCGTTCTTCTGTTGACCTCTTTGCCTGCAGGCAAAACATTATTATAAGTATTCTCCACTACAAAATCCTTAAACAACCTATCACATAAACTTTCCCAAAATCACCTCCCTCCCCTACTTACACAAACACCAAGCCAAGCCATGAAGTCTTACGACATCTTGCTCCAGCCGCCGCTCTTCCAGTAGTGACAAATGTACACACTCCTGCTCCTGTCCTGTTCTGGCTACTCTTCAGGACTAATACAAGGGTGATTTCAAAACAAAACTCGTAAACTGACATTATATATGGAGCGTTTTTTATACATATATTTCTATAGTACCATGGTAATACTAATTCAGCAGTGAAACACAAGAGGTGAAGAAAACTGGAGACCATCCTCCCAGACACTTAGACAGTGCTCCAGCTATCACCGATAAGGAACACAGTTAACATGACACAGTTGACAGCTGTCTGCGAGATATCCGGAACAATTACTGCCACAAGAGGACGCATAAAGATAACCACTGCTGAAACAAAAGAAGGAATTAGAGACAGAATCATCAGTTCTTTGCAGATTTATTCTCGGAGAAAACCAGCATCTTCTCAAAACTGGTGAACACTCTTACACGTCACCCACCCACCAATGGTGTCATTCCTTACTTAAGACCACAGAGCTGCTCCCGTGTCTACCCGTCTCGTGGATGAAAACCTTATTCAACTATTTAATCAAGACGAACATAAACATGAAAATCCAGTCTATCAACATCCTGTCTACCATCATTAGGGGCTTCATTACCAGTGTTAATGAGCTTGACCACAATTTTATGAGCATTCATCGTCTTGAGATGATCACCGACGTTCAGGCGTTTTTGGAAGACAGGAATCCGGAAAAAAATTGCTAGATTTGCTGGCCATATCTCATGGATGCGACGAGACAGGCAAGAGCAAGGTAGAGGCGTTGCCGTATGCCTTTTTAAAAGTGTACTTGCCCAGCTCACTGACGTTGCCATTCCTTATCATCTGAAAATGTTCTTCAAGCTATGCATACACCTAGTACCTCCATACACCTAGTACCTCCATACTAGCATGTGCTTTATATAGATCTCGATGGCACCAAGCAGACCCTATCACCTTCATAACTGTCAGCATATTATAGTTATTGGTGACCTCAAACATCTTATAGTGTTTGACATGAAAAACTTTGTTTACTTCCCTACTAATATCTCTGGCTCCTCCCTTGACCCAGCAGTAAGTTACTGTATCTGTCTGAAGGCACAGTCCGCTTGCAAACCTCTTGGATATGATGGCTCATCTCATTACAAAGCTGTCTTTACGACGCTGAAGATACCAACGAAAGGTGAAGAATCATTGCAGACAAACTGGCTGTTGGAGAGATTAAGCTGGCATGCTCTTTTCTAAGAACTTTTCATCTTCCATTGGAATGCTCTTCTCAGTAGTAATGCTAATAATCAAATAAACACTCCATTAAACTTATCCTTAATCTCCAGCATAAATATATCCCTCGCAGGTCAGCCATGGTTTGGCTTTCGTTGCCGAGAGATTGCTACTGCTAAGTAGCAATCTCGGCAATCTTGAAGAAGATGTAAAAGGCACCCCACTATCTATAACAGAAATCTGCAAAATAACAAAAAAAGGCATAATACCGTAACTGGAACGATACACAAATAACCGGCACATAAAAGAGAGAAGCTTACGACGACGTTTCGGTCCGACTTTGACCATTTACAAAGTCACACTAACCTGCAAAGTCAAGCCTGTTGGCAAATGAAGGTCAAAACCGGACAATTTCTAGAGGGAAAACTTATACAAAACGAGAACTGGCATCAGGAAGAGTGGGCTTCAAAATTTTGTCGTCTTTGGTCAAAGACAGACAGGTATTTGTTTACCGTTTTTCATAATATAACATAAATTCATAGAGTACTTTTTGAAAAAGATCGACCGTACCGTTCCGAATTCTGTATCTTGGCGCACCGTTCTTCCTGTCTTACCTGAACCAGACAATGCTGTGCGGAATCTACGAGAAAACACCACCGACTCTCAGAATGTTCCTTACAGAGACTGGCCAACTCCGCTAATGTCTTGGAAGCCAGACATTACTGGCTAGGAAAAAAAAATATTTTATGAAAATACAGTACATGATAAAAGGCAAAGATGAGGATGAAATTAAATAATATATTAAACTAGAATCGTCACCGAAAAAAAAGTGTTGAAAATGTCGTTCCTGGTGCGGACTTTCTGAAGCACCTAAAAAGGATCATCAATGTTCCAGTAAGAAACTCCTCCGTTACTTGAATTTTTCTTACTTTTTGACATACCGATTTTGCTTTCTAACAAAATATTGTCATCACAATTAGGAAAAAAATGCAGAAAACATTTTTAAGGAATGTAACAAATATCTTCACGCAGTAAATTAACATAAAATACTGAGTCACTTTCACTAACTATTACAACCCAGGATTCCAAATGGCCTGTTACCCCGGGTGTAATGGGAGCAAATAAACACAGTAGAAAAAGTTTAGACTTATATTATCCTTCACCAATTTAGAACAGCAATATGTACACTATGTACAGTGATAAGTACAGTGCACTCCACGGTAAGCAAAGCAGAAATAGAAGCCACAAGATAGCAGACCGTGCTTCAACCAGCTCTAGAATGGGAATGACAAGGGCAGACAGGAGAGCGGTACCCACATAACCTCTGCGATTGCCAAAACCATCTTCTTATTGGCTAGAACCTGGTCACTAGTTGAACGACGGGGCCCCATCATCAACTCTTAGCAACCTGGTTCGCTGGTTGGGGGAGACAGCCTGTAAATGAGGGTGTGTACATGCGCCGAATAAAGGTTACGTACTCTTTGCATGCCACACTAACTGTTGTTGTTCTCCTCTTAAAAATAAAGACAGTATTTCACTGTTATTAAGACAATCAAAAGGATGACTGATTGCGATCTACAAACAGATATTTTCTGACCGTGTATTTTCTGACCGTGTATTTTCTGACCGTGTTTTTCTAACCGTGTGTTTACGTATTCTCACTGAGTTCCCGTTTTGTGTTTGAGCTTCAGAATCATTTTTTATGGCTTGAAGTATATTCTTTACTGGCACTGTAATGCTATGAATAAATTGTTATTGCCACACTAAGTAGTTGTATCTACTCTTTCAAAGAAAATGAGATAATTAACTGTTATTAAGACAACAAAGTAATGATGAAGAATTTGACAAACAGATATTTATCCAGTATTTACGACGATAGTCCATTCCTGACCGTTTTTCTAACCGGTGGTTGTCGTAGTCTCACGAGTCCCGTTTTGTGTTTGACTTCGAATCATTTTCTATAGCCTGAAATTGTCGGATTGGAGACCATGAGTAGCTTAATTATGAAATTGTGATTGCACCAGAAGGTAACATAATGCCTTTCGAAAGAAATTGAGAAAAGTAACATAACTTCGATCAAGTGTTAATAACGGCAACAATATGGATAAGCCCGGGGTGAAATCCAGTCCAAACATCTGAAATTCGGCTGTTAAAACAATCGGATTTCAAAGTGTACTTAAAAAGTGTTGTAAGTGAGTTTATAATTCGATTGATATTGCATTGTCGACCTTTAGAGTTTCACTAAACATTAACATCTAAAAGCAAGGTCGTAAAAATTTGTGGAGACAAGTCTCTCCATAAGACGTGAAGCCTGACACCAAAAAGTGTCCCAGGTGCACTCAGACACATACAGATGGAGAGTCTGTATTGTGGCGGACTGATCCGTTAAGACGACGTGTAGGTTTGACAGGACAAAGGCGTTAGCGTTGAGGTAACACACGTCTCAATTAAGGACAAGTTCCACCTTGACAGTGCTTGACAGACGCTGCATTTCGGAAGCTAATGGAATTAACAGAGAATGTGAAATTGAATTGTCTACCTGGATATCGTGCCCAGAGATTCTCAAGTGGTAAACTTCATTATTTAATAATTAATGTGAAGATTTGTTTGACGAGTGTGGGAGAATTTTAATAAAAGTAAACCGCTCTGTGTTTTAATACGCTGTGTGTACTTACCTATTTACGTACTTGTAGTTCGTGGGGTCAATTCGCAGCTCCTGGCCCCGCCTCTTCTCCGGTAACTACTAGGTCCACTCTCGCCCTGCTCCATGAGCTTTATCGTATGTCTTATTAAAGTTTATCTCTTCGTAAAGCTATGTATGAATCCTGCCTCCACTGTATCACTCTCCAGATTCTTCCACTTCCTGACAACTCTAAGGCTGTAAAAATGCGTCCTCACATCCCTGTGACGCATCTGAGTTTTCAACTTTCAGCTCTGCCCCCTTGTTGCTGTGTCCCATCTTGAGACATTCTGTTCCTATCCACCCTGTCAGTTCTTCTCATTATTATATATGTCGTTATGTCCTCCCTATCCCTTCTGTCCTCCAGCGTTGTCAGGTTGATATCCTTTAACCTCTCCTCGTAGGACATAGCCCTTTGCTCTGGAAATAGTCTGGTTGCAAACCATTGCACTTTCTGTAAGTTTTTTGAGATGCTTGACCAGGTGAGGGTTCCATACTGGAGCTGCGTACTCCAATATGGGCCTGAAGAACATGGTGTACAGTCTTGAATGATTCCTTATTCAGGTGTAGAAACATTATTCTCAGGTTTGCCAGGCGCCCTTACACTGCAGCAGTTATCTGGTTGATGTGAACCTCAAGGTATGTGCTTGGTATTATACTCACCCAAAGATCCTTTTCCTTGAGTGAGGTTTACAGTCTTTGGCCCCGTAGTCTGTATTTTGTCTGAAGTCTTCTTTGACCTTCCCCAATCTTTATGACTTTGTACTTAGTGGAGATAAACTCAAGGAGCCAATTGCTGGACCAGGCTTGCAGCCTGTCCTATCCCTTTGAAGTCCTACCTGATGCTCATCTACTTGAATTCTCAGCATTAGCTTCACAACGTCTGCCAACAGAGACGCATCTAAATCTATTCTTTCTGTCATGTTATTCACATATACAAGAAACAGCACCGGCCCCTTGGACTGACCTTCATGGAACGCGCTCGTCACAGATGCCCACTCTGACACCACGCCAGGCACTCTCTGATTCAGTTGCAGTGCCTTTCCTGATATTCCTGCCTGCTCCTTTAACGTCTACACAAATNCGCTCTTGGGTGGATCTGTGTGTGTGTGTGTGTGTGTGTGTGTGTGTGTGTGTGTGTGTACTCACTAATTATGGTTGCAGGGGTCTAGCCGTAGCTCTTGGCCTCGCCTCTCCACTGCTTTCTACTAGGTCCACTGCTCCATGAGCCTTATCATACTTCTTAAAGCTATGTATGGATCCTTCCTCCGCTACAGCGCTCTCCAGACTATTCCACTGCCTGACAAAGAAATCTTCCTAACATCCCTGTGACTCATCTGAGTCTTCATCTTCCAGTTGTGACCCTTTGTTGCTGTGTTACATATCTAAAACATTCTGTCCCTATCCACCCTGTCAATTTCTCTCAGTATTTTATATGCTGTTATCATAGTTACCCCTATGCCTCTTGTCTTCCAGTGTTGCCATGTTGAGTTCCTTTAACTTCCTCGTAGGACAAATCTCTCAGTTCTGGGACTAGTCTTGTTGCAAACCTTTGCACTTTTCTAATTTCTTGCCGTGTTTGACCAAGTGTGGGTTCCAATATTGGCGCGATGTAACGGTGTACAGCGTCGTGAATGACTCCTAAGATGACGAAACTCTCTTCTCAGGTTTGCCAGACTTTCATATACTGCAGCAGTTATTTGGTTAATGTGCGCTTCAGGCAATGTGCTCGGTATGGTGATTTTCCTTGAGTGAGTTTTCAGCCTCTGACCTCTTAGGCTGTACTCCGTCTGCGGTCTCTTTTGTCCTTCCAGAATTTCATAGCTTTGCACTGCTAGCGTTAAACTCCAGTATCCATTTGTCAGACCAGGCTTGCAGCCTGTTCAGATCCACTTGTAAGTTTACCTTATCTTGTATTTTCCTCGTTAGTTTCACTTTGTCTGGAAACAGGGACACTTTTGACTCTATCCACCCCAGGAAATACCGTGACCATATAACAACAGGAGAATGCAAGCTTCCTTCTCGTAAGCTTGTCACTCTTCAAGCACTCTGAGTCACTTCAGGCAATCTGTGTCACTCTGCCAGGCACACCACCTAAAAGGGACATGAAAATACAGAATATCCAGATCATGGGAAAACCTGGGTAGCCACAACCATTCCAGAGGGAGAGACTTTTTAGCGCCAAGAAGAAAAAAACTGGCAGGAAATGACGCCAACTCCGATCATTTCTGGAGTGGAATCACAGTCGATGGCCTCCACTCCAAAACAACAGATATTAGTGCCAAGAAAAAAAAAGACCTCCCACATACCACCAATACCACCAATACGACGACATTCATCTTTGCAAATATACAGGATCTAAAGCCAGCAACGAACAACAAAATACCTTTCATCCGTGGACTGCTTACAGAGTCCAACTCAATGTTCGCGGTTTTCACAGAGACCCACATAAAGGATCACTTGGTCAATGAAATGTGGACCCCAGGTTACAACCTATACAGAAGCGACAGAGTGAACAGACAAAAAAAAAGGGGGGGGGGTTGGCCTGCACATCACAGAGTCACTTGTTTGCTCTGAACAACTAAATGCCTCAAATAAACAAGTAGTTGAAGTTTTGGCAATAAAGATCGAGAACCAAAACCTGGTCATTGTGGTTGTATACATGCCTCCGGATGCAACTTCCCAACAATTCCAGGAACAGCTGGTAAATTTCAACCTAAGGCACCTAAAATGAAGGGATGTAGAAAATAATGTTTCAGTAGAGTTAACACAAAGAGGCAGCTCAGATGAAAACTCGCACACACTCGAGCTTTTAAATCTTTGCACCAAATTCGCCTTGACTAGCAAATAATAGAGCCAACAAGACTGGAGAATACACTGGACCTCATCTTCACTAACAATGATGATATGATTCGAAATATTACCAAATCAAAAACAATATACTCAGACCACAACATAAGAGGTACAGCCATGTATGTGCGAGACCCCTGACCGACAAAATGTGATCAGTCACTTGAAAGCGTTCGCCAAATTCAACTTTAATAACAAAAACATAAGGTGGGACCAAGTAAACCAGGTCTTAAGTGATATAAACTGGGAAGATAACCTAAGCAACACGGATCCAAACCTATGTCAATAACAAATTAACTCTGTGGCACTCGAGGTATGCTCAGGGCGTATTCCTTTAAGGAAAAAGGAGTAGAAGATGTAAACTAGAAAGAGAATGACACTCCTTATACAGACGAAGGCAAAGAATAACGGAGTGGCTAAAAGAGATGAATACAGCTGCAACACGTAGGGAGACACTGGTCAGAGAAATAGCAAAAATCGATCTAAAGTTAAAGGAATCTTACAGGAGCCAAGAAATGCGGGAAGAACTAAAAACCATAAATGAAATTGAAAGAAACCAAAATATTTCTTTTCTTATGCCAAATGAAAGTCGAGAACAACATCCAGTATTGGGCCGCTACCTAAACGATGTGAGTCCTACACAGATGACAGCAAGAAAATGAATGAGCTACTCAAGTCCGAATATGACTCGGTTTTTAGCGAGCCGCTAACCAGACTGAAAGTCGATGACCTAAATTATTTTTTTTTATAAGAGAGACACAGAATTTGGTAGACTCGAACCTATCTGATATTTATCCTGACGCCAAATGACTTCGAAACGACGAGAAATGACATGCCTCATGCACTCTGCCTCTGGCCCAGACTCATGAAACTCCAGTTCATCAGAAACTGCAAGAAGCCCCTATCATGTGCTTTTAATATCCTATGGAGAGGGAGCAAGGACAAAGTGGTCGTCACACAGCTGCTAAAAACAACAGACATAGCCCCACTCCACAAAGGAGGCACTAAAACAATAGCAAACAACTACAGACCGTTAGTGCTAATACCCCATATGATAAAATTTTATGAATGGGTTCAAAGAAGCAAGATCACCACCCATCTAGATACCCATCAGTTACACAACCCAGGGTAACATGGGTTTAGAGCAGATCGCTCCTGCCTATCCCAACTACTGGGTCACTACGCTGAGGTCCTGGATGCTCTTGAAGACAAACAAAACGCAGAAGTAGTATACTCAGACTTTACAAAAGCCTTTGACAAGTGTGACTATGGTGTAACAGCGCACAAAATGCGTGATGAAAGGAATAACAGGAAAAGTTGGTAGATGGATCTATAATTTCCTGACAAATAGAACTCAAAGAGTAGTAGTCAACAGAGTCAAGTCTGATGCGACTAACGTGAAAAGCTCTGTTCCGCAAGGCACAGTACTCGCTCCCATCCCGTTCCTCATCCTCATTTCTGATATAGACAGAGAAGTAAGCCACAGCACCGTGTCTTCCTTTGCAGATGGCACCCGAATTTACATGACAATGTCCTCTATTGAATACACTGCAAGACTCCAGGCGGACATCAACCAAATCTTTAAATGGGCCGCAGAAAACAATATGAAGTACAATGATTAGAAATTTCAGTTACTCCGATATGGAAAACGTGAGGAAATTAAAACTATATCAGAGTATAAAACAAATTCTAACTATACAACAGAGGGAACAATTAATGTAAAAACCTGGGAGTGATCAATTCAGAGGATCTTACCTTCAAAGACCATAACAGTGTATCAATCGCATCTGCTAAAAAATTGACAAGATGGATAATGAGAACCTTCAAACCTAGGGATGACAAGCACATGACGACACTCTTCAGATCGCTTGTTTTATCTAGGCTGGAATATTGCTGCACAGTAACAGCACCTTTCAAGGCAGGTGAAATTGCTCACCTAGAAAATGTACAGAAAACCTTCACGTCGCACATAACTGCAACAAGATAAAACACCTCAGTTACTGGAAACGCTTAAAGTTAATAACAAAAAAGGCACAATACCGTGACTGGAACAATACACAAATAACCCGCAAATAGAAGAGAGGAGCTTACGACGACGTTTCGGTCCAACTTGGACCATTTACAAAGTCACACTGTGTTTGTAAATGGTCCAAGTTGGACGAAACGTCGTCATGAGCTCCTCTCTTCTATGTGCTCGTTATTTGTGTAACGCTTTAAGTTCCTAAGCCTGTGCTTCCTAGAATGCAGGCGGGAGAGATACATGATTATATACACTTGGAAAATCCTAGAGGGATTAGTACCAAACTTGCACACGAAAATCACTCCCAATGAAGGCAAAAGACTCGGAAAACGATGCAACATCCCCCCTATGAAAAGCAGGGGTGCCAATAGCATGATAAGCGTCAGTGGCCCAAGACTGCTCAACTGCCTCCCAGAATACGTAAGGGGGATTACCAATAGACCCCTGGCTGGACAGGCACTGGTCAGTACCTGACCAGCCGGGCTTTGGTTCGTACGTCGGGTTGCGTGCGGCCAACAGTAACAGCCTGGTTGATCAGGCCCTGATCCACCATGAGGCCTGGTCACAGACAGGGCCGCGGGGGCGTTGACCCCCGAAGCCCTCTCCAAGCATACTTCAGGTATCCCTTCCGTCATATCACTCATATATACAATAAACAGCACCAGACCTGGGACCGACACTTCTGGAACCCCTACTCGACACATGCACCCACTCTGACACCTCTTCACGAACCAACACACCTTGATTCCATCCTGTCAAGTATTCCCTGATTCATTGCAGTACTTTTCCTCCTATTCCTGCCAGCTCCTGTAGTGTTTCAGCCAGTCTCTTGTGCGGAACTGTGTCGAAAGCTTTCTTACAGTTGAAGCCGATGCAGTGTACCCATCCTTTTTCTTTCTGTTTTAAATCTGAATCTTGTTAGAACTTCAATAGGGTGTGATGGGGATTCCTTCCCTAAAACCGTGGGTTTGTAGGTATTAGGTCTTCCGTTCAGTACTCCCCACTTTTTCCCCTGTTAATTTTTTCAAAAATTTACACAAATACATGTCGAGACATGGTCTGTAGTTATTTCAGTTGTCTGTCCCCTTTTCTTAAAAATCGAAATACATTTGTGTCTTGAACCCCTCGGGGAATTTACCCTTAACCTTAAATGCCCAAAAACGTAGGTTTCTTTTTTTTTTTTAACATTTAAAGTATTAAAAAAAGTAGATCTTTTTTTTTTTTAAATTTTTGAAAACGTGTAAAAAACTTTGATCTTTTTTTTTTGTTTTGTTTATTTAAAATTAGGTAAAAAAAAAAAAACGTGGGGTTATTTTGGAGCATACGCATGGAACGTAGACTTTTGGACAGTTTAAGGATTTTTAATCGATGACACACACACACACACACACACACCACACACAACACACACACACAAAAAAAACCACCACACACACACACACACACACACAAAAACACCACAACACACACACACACACCCCCAAACACCCCAAACACAACCACCCCAAACACCCCCTACCACACACACCAAAAACCCCCCCCCTCACAACAACAACACAAAAAAACACTTCGTAGGCCAGAAAGACTAGCACAGGGAAAAGGGAGACAAGACAATATGAAAATGATACAGCAAAAGAAAATCTGCCCGAACTGTTGTCAGCCACTCAGGAGGAAACAACAGTCAAGGACCAGGAAATTCAAGCAAAGGGAAAGGAAGGAAAGAGAGACAAAAAGGGAAAAAGCCCGCGAAGTATGTGGGAATCAACGAGTTCCACAGGGAGACAGAAGGCTCCAAAAAAGACGGAGGGGGTGGGGTACACCAAAGGTTTTGGGACACAAATATACAACCGGGAAGAAGTGAAGAGGTTTCTGAGCGGCTAGACACCCAATGGGATGGGGCGAAAACACTTCCGTGGGTTCTGAGAGAGGGTGCAGAGGCGCTTGTGTACCTTTAACAACAAATTTAAAAAACCCTATCGAAAAGGAAGATTACTGAGGTATGGGAAAACAGCAAAAGTAGTCCAATTTTTAAAAAAAGGGAAAAACACGAAGCACTAAACTAAGCCAAAGTCATGAATGTATAGTATGCAAAGTCATGGAGAAGATTATCAGGAGAAGAGTGGTGGAGTAATTAGATAGAAATGAGCTTATCAGCAACAGCCAACATGGTTTCAAGGACGAGAAATCCTGTGTCACAAACCTACTGGAGTTCTATGACAGGGTGACAGCAGTAAGACAAAAGAGAGAGAGAGGAGTGGGTAGATTGCATTTTCTTGGACTGTAAGAAGGCGTTTGACACAGTTCCTCACAAGAGATTAGTGCAAAAACTGGAGGACCGGGCACGGATAACATGGAAGGCACTACAGTGAATCAGGGAATACCTCATATGGTACGTGGCGAGGTGTCAGAGTGGGCACCTGTGACGAGTGGGATTCCAAAGGGGTCAGTCCTAAGACCAGTGCTATTTCTGGTATTTGTGAACGACATGACGGAAGGAATAGACTCCGAAGTATCCTTGATTGCAGATGATTTGAAGTTGATGAGAAGAATTCAATCCAACGAGGACCAGGAAGAACTACAAAGGGATCTGGATAGGCTGCAGGCCCGGTCCAGCAATTGGCTCCTGGAATTCAACCCCACCAAGTGCAAAGTCATGAAGATTGGAGAAGAGCAAGAAACCGCAGAAGGAGTACAGTCTAGGGGGACAGAGACTACAAACCTCACTCAAGGAAAAAGATTTTGGGGTGAGTATAACACCAGGCACATCTGAAGCGCACATCAACCAACTAACTGCTGCAGCATATGGGCGCCTAGCAAACCTCAGAACAGCATTCCTCCATCTTAGTAAGAAACCGTTCAGGCCCATATTGAAGTATGCAGCACCAGTTTGGAACCCATATCTAGCCAAGCAAGTAAAGAAACTAGAGAAAGTGCAAAGGTTTGCAACAAGACTAGTCCCAGAGCTAAGATAATGTCCTACGAGCAGAGGTTAAATGAAATCGATCTGACGACACTGGAGGTCAGGAGAGATAGGGGAGACATGATAACGACTTATGAAATACTGAGAGAAATTGACATGGTGGACAGAGACAGAATGTTACAGAGATGGGACACAGCAACAAGGGGACATAGTTGGAAACTGAAGACACAGATGAATCATAGGGATGTTAGGAAGTATTTCTTCAGTCACAGAGTAGTCAGGAAGTGAAATAGTTTGGGAAGCGATGTAGTGGAGGCAGGATCCATACATAGCTTTAAGCAGAGGTATGATAAAGCTCATGGTGCAAGGAGAGTGACCTAGTAGCGGCCAGTGAAGAGGCGGGGCCAGGAGCTATGAATCGACTCCTGCAACCACGACTAGGTGAGTACAAGTAGGTGAGTGCACACACACACACACACACACACACACACACACACACCACCACATACACACACACACACACACACACCACACACACACACACACACACACACACACACACACACACACACACACACACACACACACAGAAACACACACCACAAACGATCACACATAAATAAATAAGTTTTACTGTGGAAACTAAATAAAAAACTGGGTTGCCAGAGAGCAGACCGGAAAACGAGAGGATGGAGGATAAGTCTGGTAAGGAATACTGGGTAGCAGAGCTCGTGAGAAGGAAACAATAAGAAAGCTAGAAGAGCTTAGCAACAAAATGGAGGAGAGAATGGCTGCAGGGAGCAGAGAATGGGAACTAAAATCCATAGCAGCAGAGGCTAGAAACTGAAAAATCTGAAACAATTTAAAGAACCAAAGAGCAGCACAGGCGTGACATCAGGTAGTGATGTCATGCCTGTACTCAGAGGCCCAGTCAGACCTCCGTGGAACCCAGGAAATGGTGAGGACTACGCCAGTAACAAATGAAGGGATTGAAGGAAACCTTTCAGAAATGATTACCAAAATAAAGGACGCTTATCAATTCATCACGGAAATCGGATTTCTAGTCCCAACCTGCTCATACCTAGTTATTAGTATCCAGAGAGAGGCGAAGAATAGGAAGAGGGAAGAGTGACAGGAGAGAGGAAGAAGGGAAAGGAGAGGAGGGAGAGAGGAAGAAATGAGAGGAGAGGAGGGAGAGAGGAAGAAAAGATGAAGAAAGGAGAGGAAGGTGGGAGAGAGAAAGAAGGGAGAGGAGGGGAGAGAGGAAGAAAGGAGAGGAATGAGAGAGGAAGAAAGGAGCGGAAAGGTGGGAAAGAGGACGAAGGAGAAACGCTGAAAGAGAGAGGAAAAGGGAGAGAAGGAGAAGAGAAATGAAAAAGAGGAAAATGAAAGCGGGAAATAAAAGAAAGAGGAGGGAGAAACGAGAAAATAATGAAAGAGGGGAAAATGGATGAAAATGAAGAAAAGTGGAGGAAAAGAGGATAAATTAGAGAACGACGACGACGAAGACAACTAAGGAAGAGGAAAAGGTAAACCAAGAATAAATACAAGTAGTGATAAAGGTATACATGAAGGTTTAGCGCTTCCCCCTTTATAATAATAATAATAATATAATGAATAAGACAGTACAGTACAGTTACCACTTACAGTTACCACGTTACCACGTTACCACGTTACCCGTTACCACGTTACCACGTTACCACGTTACCACGTTACGACGTACCACGTTACACGTTCACGTTACCACGTATCCCACGTTACCACGTTACCACGTTACCACGTTACCACGTTACCACGTTACCACGTTACCACGTTACCACGTTACCACGTTACACACGTTACCACGTTACACACGTTACACACGTTACACACGTTACACACGTTACCACGTTACACACGTTACACACGTTACACACGTTACCACGTTACCACGTTACCACGTTACCACGTTACCACGTTACCACGTTACCACGTTACCACGTTACCACGTTACCACGTTACCACGTTACCACGTTACCACGTTACACACGTTACCACGTTACCACGTTACCACGTTACCACGTTACCACGTTACACACGTTACCACGTTACACACGTTACCACGTTACCACGTTACCCACGTTACCACGTTACCACGTTACCACGTTACACACGTTACCACGTTACCACGTTACCACGTTACCACGTTACCACGTTACCACGTTACACACGTTACCACGTTACCACGTTACCACGTTACCACGTTACACACGTTACCACGTTACACACGTTACCACGTTACACACGTTACCCACGTTACCACGTTACCACGTTACCACCGTTACCACGTTACCACGTTACCACGTTACCACGTTACCACGTTACCACGTTACCACGTTACCACGTTACACACGTTACACTACCACGTTACCACGTTACCCTACACGTTACCTACGTTACACACGTTACCACGTTACACACGTTACCACGTTACACACGTTACCACGTTACACACGTTACCACGTTACACACGTTACCACGTTACCACGTTACACACGTTACCACGTTACCACGTTACCACGTTACCACGTTACCACGTTACACACGTTACACACGTTACCACGTTACCACGTTACCACGTTACCACGTTACCACGTTACCACGTTACACACGTTACACACGTTACACACGTTACACACGTTACATACGTTACACACGTTACACACGTTACCACGTTACACACGTTACACACGTTACCACGTTACACACGTTACCACGTTACACACGTTACCACGTTACACACGTTACCACGTTACACACGTTACCACGTTACACACGTTACACACGTTACCACGTTACACACGTTACCACGTTACCACGTTACCACGTTACACACGTTACCACGTTACACACATTACCACGTTACACACGTTACCACGTTACCACGTTACCACGTTACCACGTTACCACGTTACCAGGTTACCACGTTACCACGTTACCACGTTACCACGTTACCACGTTACCACGTTACTACGTTACCACGTTACCACGTTACCACGTTACCACGTTACCACGTTACCACGTTACACACATTACCACGTTACACACGTTACCACGTTACACACATTACCACGTTACACACGTTACCACGTTACACACATTACCACGTTACACACGTTACCACGTTACACACATTACCACGTTACACACGTTACCACGTTACACACATTACCACGTTACACACGTTACCACGTTACACACATTACCACGTTACACACATTACCACGTTGCACACGTTACCACGTTACACACATTACCACGTTACACACGTTACCACGTTACACACATTACCACGTTACACACATTACCACGTTACACACATTACCACGTTACACACGTTACCACGTTACACACATTACCACGTTACACACATACCACGTTACACACGTTACCACGTTACACACATTACCACGTTACACACGTTACCACGTTACACACATTGCCACGTTACACACGTTACCACGTTACACACATTACCACGTTACACACATTACCACGTTACACACATTACCACGTTACACACATTACCACGTTACACACACGTTACCACGTTACTCACATTACCACGTTACACACGTTACCACGTTACACACATTACCACGTTACACACGTTACCACGTTACACACATTACCACGTTACACACATTACCACGTTACACACGTTACCACGTTACACACATTACCACGTTACACACGTTACCACGTTACACACATTACCACGTTACACACATTACCACGTTACACACATTACCACGTTACACACGTTACCACGTTACACACATTACCACGTTACACACATTACCACGTTACACACGTTACCACGTTACACACATTACCACGTCACACACGTTACCACGTTACACACATTGCCACGTTACACACGTTACCACGTTACACACATTACCACGTTACACACATTACCACGTTACACACATTACCACGTTACACACATTACCACGTTACACACATTACCACATTACACACGTTACCACGTTACACACATTACCACGTCACACACGTTACCACGTTACACACATTGCCACGTTACACACGTTACCACGTTACACACATTACCACGTTACACACATTACCACGTTACACACATTACCACGTTACACACATTACCACGTTACACACATTACCACGTTACACACGTTACCACGTTACACACGTTACCACGTTACACACGTTACCACGTTACACACGTTACCACGTTACACACGTTACCACGTTACACACATTACCACGTTACACACGTTACCACGTTACACACGTTACCACGTTACACACGTTACCACGTTACACACGTTACCACGTTACACACGTTACCACGTTACACACGTTACCACGTTACACACGTTACCATGAGATTATTAGTTTCATCTTACCACAGCCTCCCTCCCTCCCTCCCTCCCTCCCTCCTTCCCTCCCTCCCTCCCCTCCCCTCCCTCCCTCCCTCCCTCCTTCCCTCCCTCCTTCCCTCCCTCCCTCCCTCTCTTCCTCGCCCATCAATACCATCAACACTCACCACCACCACCTATATTCATCAACATCACAATTATCATCTACAACCACCACATTCTACTACGATCATCACCATCAACAGACTGTCATCAACACCACTGAAACAGACATGATCACGCTCAGAAACGCTGTGAACTCACTAATGATATATGCTACCCACTGCATACCTTGCAGCACACACACACACCACACACACACACACACACACACACACACACACACACACACACACACACACACACACACACACACACACACACACACACACAAACACACACACACACAACTGGACGCTGAAGACTCAAATGAGTCACAGGGATGTTAGGAAGTATTTCTTCAGCCATAGAGTTGTCAGGAAGGGGAGCAATCTGGAGAGTGATGTAGTGGAGGCAGGATCCTTACATAGTTTTAAGAAGTGGTGCTATAAAGAGGCGAGGGCCAGGAGATGTGACTCGACGCCTGCAACCAAAAATAGGTAAGTACATACACATACTACAAACAACAGGCCAAGTGTCTATCGACAAGTGCCTTTGACAACTAGTAACTAATACACACAAACACACAAGCACATTACAAACAGGCCAAGTGTCTATCGACAAGTGAGTTTGATAATTGGTAACACACACACACACACACACACACACACACACACACACACACACACACACACACTCAAATAAAAACAATATAATCACATTAACTCATGTACACTCACCTTAACGAACCCACATACACAGCTAACACAGACACACAGGATAGCAGAGCGGACACTGCAGTGGATCAGAGAATACCTGACAGGGAGGAAGGGACGAGTCATGGTACGTGACGAGGTGTCAGAGTGGGCGCCTATGACAAGCAGGGTTCCACAGAGGTCAGTCCTAGGACTAGTGGTATTTCTGGTATATGTGAATGACATGGCGGAAGGGATAGACTCAGAAGTGTCCCTGTTTCCAGATGATGTGAAGTTAATGAGGAGAATTAAATCGGATGAGGATCGGCAGGACTACAATGAGACCTCGACCGGCTGCAAACCTTGTCTAGCATCCGGCTCCTCGAATTTATCCCCGCCAAATGCAAAATCATGAAGATCGGGGTGGGGCAAAGAAGACAGCAGACAGAGTATAGGCTAGGTGGCCAAACACTGCAAACCTCACTCAAGGAAAATGATCTTGGGGTGAGTATAATACTGAGCTCATCTCCTGAGGCGCACATTAAGAATATCTTCATACGGGAGGTTCCTTACACAGTAAATCATTTAGTCATTCTTCTCTGTATGTTCTCTAATGAGTCTATATCCATCCTGTAGTAAGGGGACCAAAACTGAGCAGCATAATCTAAATGAGGCCTCACTAGTGATGTATGGAACTGTAAAACAACTTTTGGACTTCTGTTACTTATACTTCTTGAGATAAATCCAAGTAATCTGTTGGCCTTGTTGCGCACACTAAGGCACTGCTGTCTTGGCTTTAGATTTCTGCTTACCATGACTCCCATGTCTTTTTCACATTCTGCATGATCAAGCTCTACTTCACCTAGATTATAGCTTCGAGGGTTATTTTCATTACCAAGGACTAGTACTTTACACTTATCCACATTGAACTTCATCTACCATTTTTCAGACCAAGACATTAGTTTGTCCAAATCCTCCTGGAGTTCATTGCTATCCTCCTCAGAGTGAATTATACGGCCGATCTTTGTATCATCAGCAAACTTACTCATGTCACTCGTAATCCCTTCATCAAGGTCATTAATGTAAATTATGAACAAGAGAGGGCCTATTATTTGTCCAATGTATTATTAAATTCTTCCCAAATTCTATTAATTATAAATGAATCTAATTTATATAAACCAAAGGAAATATTCATATTATTGTCAAAACTGTTTTTTATGAAACAATTTTCAATTACATTCCTGTCGACCATGGACTTGCTTCATACCAACTTTCTCAACTTTTTGAAAATCAATTGGATGGTTAAAATCTCTCACATGAATAAATAGAGCACTGGAATCTTGTCCAGTTCTAATGCTATATTTATGTTGTTTTAATCTTAGTTCGAGATTTTTACCAGTCTGGCCGTAATAAACTTTATCGCAAATTTTACAAGGAATCTTATAGACACATCCATCAGTATTTTGGGGGGAATTCTTTATGAAAAGTTTTTTTTTAGCTATTTCATAAATTTTGGATATTTCCTCATCTATGAACTCTGGACTACAAATACGTAAAGCTCTCAAAAACATTGATGAGAAAACAGTTTAACTCAATCTTGATGTGAAGAATAATAGTGGACATAGGAACAGTTATTTGTAGGTTTTCTGTAAATTTAAATTTGATTCAATATTACCTTTAATAATACATTGCACAATCAATAAATTTTAAAATCATTCTTGGGTAGAATAGTTTGTTCCTGGGTTGTGTGAAGGACCTGTCTAGTTGGGCCAGCGGATCTGCTGCAGTGTTCCCTTTCTTATGAGTCGCGCATCAGGTGTTGCAATCGTGTCATTAATTTCTTGAGTCAGGTTTGTTCGGTTGTGGGATAGATAGTTGATGCATTACTTTTTGTTTCTTGATAATGTGAGTAGTCCGAAGTTTGGAATTTCTCTTATTCTTCACAGTGGTTCGTTTTTGCATATATATATAGTATATATTATTATATTATTTATATATATATTTATAACTTATATTATAATATTATTTATATATATATAATATAATATTTATATATATATATATATATATATATATATTTTGTAATATATATATATATTTATATATATAGATTATTATTATATATATGTTATATATATATATATTTATATATATATATATATATTTTATATATTATATATATATATATATATATTATATATATTATGTTCTTATATATTATATAATATATTATATATATATATTATATATATATATTATTTATATATATATATATATATATATATATATATATATATATATATATATATATATATATATATATATATATATATTATATATATATATATATATTATATATATATATATATATATTATATATAATATATATATATATATATCAATACACAATATATCTCTCCAAACTGCCAACATCCCAAAACCCTCATTTAGAGTGCAGGCATTGTACTTCCCATTTCCAGGAATCAAGTCCGGTTATATAAAATAACCGGTTTCCCTGAATCCCTTCACTAAATATTATCCAGCAGCTCGTCAGGTCCCAAATACCATTCGTCTCCATTCACTCCTATCTAACACGCTCACGCACGCTTGCTTGAAGTCCAACCCCCTCGCCCGCAACACCTTTACCCCCTCCCTCCAACCTTTTCGAGGACGACCCCTAGCCCACCTTCCTTCCCCTACAGATTTATACGTTCTCCATGTCATTCTACTTTGATCCATTCTCTCTAAATGATCAAACCACCTCAAGAAACCCTCTTCAGCCCTCTGACTAATACTTTTGTTGACTCCACACCTTCTCCTAATTTCCACACTCACATTGCCCTTAGACAGGACATCTCCACTGCCTCCAACCGCCTCCTCGCTGGTGAATTCACAACCCAAGCTTCACACACATATAAGAGTGTTGGTACTACTATACTTTCATACATTCCCTTCTTTGCTTCCATACATAAAATTTTTTGCCTCCACATATACCTCAATGCACCACTCACCTGTTTTTCTTTATTAATTCTATGATTAACCTTATCCCTTATAAATCCATCCGCTGACACTTCAACTCCAAAATATCTGAAAACATTCACTTCCATACTCCTCCCTAATTTGATATAATTTTTTTTCTTTATCTAAATAATTTGTTTACCCTCATCCCCTTACTTTTTCTATGTTCACTTTCAACTTTTTTTCTCCCTTTTACACACACTCCCAAACTCGCCCTAACATAAGAAACAGTATCATCAGCAAAAAGTAAACTGTGTCACTTACCATTTGTATTTAATTCCCCATAATTTAATCCCACCCCTCTCCCAAACAACCTGCATTTACTTCTTTTACAACCCCATCTAAAAACATATTAGCCATGGTGACATTACACATCCCTGTTTAAGACCTACTTTTACGGGGAAGGTAGTCCCCTCTCTTCTACACACCCTAATTTGAGCCTCGCTATCATCATAAAAACTCTTTACAACATTTAGTAACTTACCACATATTCCATATACTTGCAACATCTCCCACATCGCCCCTCTATCCACTCTATCACATGCCTTTTCTAATCCATAAATGCAATAAAAACTTCCCTACCTTTTCTAAATACTGTTCACATATATGCTTCAATGTAAACACCTGATCTACACATCCGCTACCCACTCTAAAACCTCCTTGCTCATCCGCAATTCTACATTCTGTCTTACCTCTAATTCTTTCAATAATAACCCTACCGTACAAATTTTCCTGGTATTCTCAGTAAACTTATTCCTCTATAATTTTTACAAATCTCTTTTGTCCCCCTTCCCTTTATATAAAGGGACTATACACGCTCTCCGTCAAACCCCAGGGACCTCGCATATATATATATGATATGTATATATATATTAATATATAAATATATATAATATATATTTATTTAATTATATTATATATATTTATATATATAATTTTATATTATATTATATATAATATATATATATATATTTTATTTATTATATATACATATATATATATATATATATATTTTTTTATCACACTGGCCGATTCCCACCAAGGCAGGGTGGCCCGAAAAAAAAAAACTTTTCACCATCATCCACTCCATCACTGTCTTGCCAGAAGGGGCTTTACACTACAGTTTTTAAACTGCAACATTAACACCCTCCTTCAGAGTGCAGGCCTGTACTTCCACTCCAGGACTCAAGTCCGGGCCCGCCGGTTTTTCCCCGAACCCCTTCATAAATGTTACTTTGCTCACACTCCAACAGCACGTCAAGATTTAAAAACCATTTGTCTCCATTCACTCCTATCAAACACGCTCACGCATGCCTGCTGGAAGCCAAGCCCCTAGCACACAAAAACCTCCTTTACCCCCTCTCTCCCAACCTTCCTAGGGCCGACCCCTTCCCCTCCTTCCTTCTCTACAGTCTGATACACTCTTGAAGTCATTCTGTTTCGCTCCGTTCTCTCTACATGTCCGAAACCACCTCAACAACCCTTCCTCAGCCCTCTGGACAAAACAGTTTTGGTTAATCCCGGACCTCCTCCACTCTAATTCCAGACTCGAATTCTCTGCATTTTATTCACACCCACATTGCCCTTCACGACATGACATCTCCACTGCCTACCAGCCTTATCCTCGCTTGCAAACATTCGTCCACCATTGCTTCTCCACCCATATAAGGAGCGTTGGTAAAAACTATACTCTCATACATTCCCCTCTTTGCCTCAAGGACAAAGTTCTTTTGTCTCCGCAAGACTCCTAAAGTGCACCAACTCACTCTTTTTCCCCTCTCAAAATTCTATGATTTACTCATCTTTTTCATTTAGACCCATCCGCTTGACACGTCCACTCCCAAATATACTGAAATACAATTCACCTCCTCCATACTCTCTCCCTCAATCTGATATTCAATCTTTCCATCACCCTATCTTTTTGTTATTCCTCAAAAACCTTACTCTTTCCTGTATTCACCTTTAATTTTCTTTCTTTTGCACCACCCTACCAAATTCATCCACAATCTCTGCAATTCTCTTCAGTATCTCCAAAGCACAGTGTCATCAGCAAAGAGCAGCTGTGAAACTCCCACTTTGTTGTTGATTCTTTATCTTTTAACTCACGCCTCTTGCCAAGACCTTCGCATTTAACTTCTCTTACAACACCATCTATAAAAATATATTAAACAACCACCGGTGACATCACCTTTCTTGTCTAAAGGCCTACTTTTTATGGGAAATAAATTTCCCTCTTTCCTACATACTCTAACTTGAGCCTCATATCCTCGTAATACTCTTCACTGCTTTCAGAACCTACCTCCTACTACCTACTCTTGCGAATCTGCCACATTGCCCCCCTATTCCACCCTGCATACGCCTTTTCCAATCCATAATGCCACAAAGACCATCTTTAGCACCTTTATTAAATACTGTTCACTTATATGTTTCACTGTATAAAACCTCGTCCACACCACCCCCTACCTTCCTAAAGCCTCCTTGTTCATCTGCTATCTATTCTCATATTACTCGTAATTCTTTTCAATAATAAACTCTACCATACACTATACCAGGTATACTCAGCAGACTTATCCCCCTATAATTTTGCACTCTCGACTTTTCTCCCCTTTGCCTTTATCCAAAGGAACTTGCATGCTCTCTGCCAATACCTAGGTACCTTACCCTCTTCATACATTTATTAAACTAATTTGCCACCAACCTACTCCAAAACTATATCCCCACCTTGCTTTTAACATTTCTATTCTTTATCCCATCAATCCCGGCTGCTTTACCACCTTTCATTTTTACCTGACTGCCTCACGAACTTCCCCACACTCACAAACTGGCTCTTTCATCAACTTATACAAGATTTGATTCCTCCTTGTCCTATTCACGATATCAACAGCTTCCCTATCCTTCATCACATTTAACAATGCCTCAAATATTCTCCATCTTCGCAATACCTCTACTCTCCATTTAATAACTCTCCTCTCTATTTTTATACTGACAATAACTTTGTTCTATAGGCTTTCTTAACTTGTAATCTCACTCCAAAACTTTTTCTTATTTTCAACAAAAAATTTGTTGATAACATTTCACCCACACTCTCTCATTTGCTCTCTTTTTACATTTGCTTCACCACTCTCTTACATATCTCTTTTCTTCATATACTCTTCCTTCCTTGCATCACTTCTACTTTGTAAAAAACTTCTCATATGCTAACTTTTTTCTCTATTACTACTCTCTTTAAATTTCATTCCCACCAATCGCCTCCTCTTCCCCTCCCGCACCCACTTTCTGTAACCACAAACTTCTGCTGAACACTCTAACAACTACATTTTTAAACCTACCCTATACCTCTTCGAACCATTGCCTATGGTCTCATTAGCCCATCTATCCTCAAGAGCTGATTATAATCTGTACCCTAACTGCCCTACTCTTAGTTTATAAACCTTCAACCTCTCTCTTCCCTGATGTTCTATTCTTCCTTGTATCACCATCTACTTTTTATCTCAGTGTAGCTACAAACTAGAAAGTGATCTGATTATATCTGTGGCCCCTCTATAAGCATGTACATACTGAAGTCTCACCTCAAAAGGCTTTTTATCTAACAATACATAATCCAACAAACTACTGTCATTTCGCCCTACATCAATCTTGTTACTTATTTATCCTTTTTCTTAAAATATGTATTACCTTTTAACTAAACCCCTTTCTATACAAAGTTCAATCAAAGGGCTCCTTTATCATTTACACCTGCACCCCAAACTTACCTACCAAACCCCTCTACAAAGTTCTCCTACTTTAGCATTCCCGGGCCCCTACCACAATTACTCTCTCACTTGGTTCAAAGGCTCCTATAATTCATTAACATCTCCCAAAAAAACTCTCTCTCTCCTCTACATTCCCTCTTCTCCAGGTGCATACACGCCTTTTTATTACCCACTTTTCGCATCCAACCTTTACTTTAATCCACACACACACACACACACACACATATATATATATATATATATAATATATTTTATATAATATAATATATATATATATATAAAATATATAAAAATAATATATAATAAATATTATAATATATATATATTATATATATATAAAATATAATATATATATATATATATATATAATATATATATAATTTATATATATATATATATATCATGTCACATGGGAAAAATTGGTCAATTAGCAAGAACTCATTTAAAATTAAGTCCTCTTTAAGATTTTCTCTTATATGATTAAGGACATTTTTTCAGAAGAGGAAAATCCTGTGTAACAAACCTACTGAAGTTTTATGACAAGGTAATGGAAGACACAAGAGAGAGTGTCGGGTAATTTCATCTTCTTGGACTGCAAGAAGGCTTTCGACAGAGTTCCTCACAAGAGATTAGTGCAAAAGCTACAGGATCAAGCACGCACAAGGGATCAGGGAATACCTGACAAGGAGGCAAGAACGAATCATGGTACGTGACAAGGTGTGAGAGAGGGCACTTGTGACGAGCAGGGCTCTACAAGGGTCATTCCTAGAAACAGTGATGTTTTTGGAATATGTGAATAACGGAAAATATAGAATCAGAAGTGTCCCTGTTTGCATATGATGTGAATTTAATGAGGAAAATGAAATCGTGCCAGGATCTGCCAGGACTACAAAGAGGTCCTGGACAGGCTGCAAGCCTGGTCCAGCATCTGGCTCCTCGAATTTATCCCCGCCAAAAGCAAAGTTATGAAGATCGGGGTGGGGCAAAGAAGACAGCAGACAGAGTATACGCTGGGTGGCTAAAGATTGCAAAGTTCTCTCAAAGAAAAGGATCTTGGGGTGAGTATAATACCGAGCACATTTCCTGAGGAGCACAACAACCAGAAAACTACTGCAGGGTATGGGCGCGTGGCAAAGCTGAGAATAGCGTTCCGATACCTCAGAAAGGAATCTTTGAAGGTTCTGTACTTCGTATACGTCACGCCCATACTGGAGGGTGCAGCATCAGTTTGGAACCCACTCCTCGTCAATCACGTCAAGAAATTAGAGAAAGTGCAAAGATTTGTAACAAGACTAGTCCCAGAGTTAAGGGGAATGTCCATCTAAGAAAGGTTACGGGAAATCGTCCTGACGACACTGGAGAACAGAAGTGTTAGAGGAGACATGATACGACATATAAAATACTGCGATGAATTGACAAGGTTGAGAGGGGCAGGATGTTCCAGAGCTGGGGCAACAGAAAATAAAGGGTCACAAATGGAATTTGAAGACTCAGATGAGTCAAAAGGTCAAGGGATATTAGGAAGTATTTCCCTTTAGTCATAGGGTTGTCAGGAAGTGGAATAGTCTGGGGGCCCAGGAACCATACATATTTTTTAAGACGAGGTATAAATAAAGTTCATAGAACAGGGAGAGGGGACCTACTAGCGATCTTTGAAGAGGTGGGGCCCCAGGAGCTATGAACCGATCCCTACAACCACATATAGGTGAGTACAAATAGGTGAGTACACACAAGTGCACCCACAGGTTGCATTTGTTAAAGCAAAAAAGAGGGATATTTTTGAGATTCCCTGATATAATAAACTGTTGGTGTAATGTTTATCGTTGCGGGAAATGGGGCCGTGAATGGACATGAAAGAAGCCCGTTTGTGATGATGGTATCAAGGTAAAAGTGAACTAAATATAATTTTTTTTAAAGCGTGATGTTGGTTTAGGAGGAGGGAGAACTAGAGGAATGCTGGGACAGGCGGAAATGTGAGAGAGGAAAGAGAAGAGAGAGAGAGAGAGAAAAAGAGAGAAGAGAGAGAGGAGAGAGAGAGAGAGAGAGAGAGAGAGAGAGAGAGAGAGAGAAGAGGAGAGAGAGAGAGAGAAGAGGAGAGAGAGAGAGAAGAGAGAGAAGAGAAAAGGAGAGAGAGAGAGAGAAGACAGACAGACAGACAGACAGACAGACGGGTAGACAAGACAGGGAGAGACAGAGAGACAGAAAGACAGAGAGACAGACAGACAGAGGGAGATAAATAAAGAAAGCTGACGTTTTTGCTAAACGCTTGTCTGCCAAGAGCAGGTTCCTGATCCAGTATGGTCACGTTCATTGCAAAACCGCAAGAGCTGTGTTAAATTTGTCAATGGTGAAAATTTAAGGCAAGATGAGGACGTTCATCTTAAATCGTTGACCCAGATAAAGTGAACATAAGATTGCTGAGTAGATGTGCAGATCACCTAGCATCACCTCTAACTCACATCTATCAGCACTGCCTAGTAAAGGGTAAATGGCCTTCTTTATAAACCGTCAATATGGCTTCAAAAAAAGTCACTCTGTGCTGATCTTATTTTTAAACCTCTCCACTATATGGCAACCAGTCATTGAAATAATTTCACGTCAGCTGTGTATAGCACTGGACATTGCTGGGCTTTCGGCCGAGTATGTTTACTAGGGACTCTTGGCAAACTGCAAGCACTAGGAGTCACCGGGCTTTGTATTATGCCTCCTCATTGATTATCTTCAAGTAGACCTCTAAGAGCAGTTTTCAATGTGAGAGAGTCAATGAGACACAGTTGGGGGCAAGGGTGTTCTACAGGGAAGTGCTCTTGGGCCATTGTTATGGATTGTATACAACAATGACCTTCATCTAAATCCAAGAATCCCGTGCAAATGCAAACGACTGTACTCTGACACTTCCAAGAGAGGAAATGCTAGCTTCTCTAAGTTACATCTATCACCAGCTTACAGCTATATCAGCCTGAGGGAAAACGATATCGGGGTCTCTTTTTGTTCCTGAGAATGCACGAATGAGATGGTGTCTAGGCACCATGAAGGTAATGCTGAAGTAGGGTAAGAATGAAGGGGAGAGTGTTGGTGCCTGAGGATGAAGTTGATATCTTTGGCTGAAATTGACTTTATGTTGACTATGAAGAACCACATGGCAAATCTTGCAAACCAAGTGGCCAGGAAGCATGCAGAACTCAAATGTATCTCACCCCTGCTTGACAGCAGAGGTTGTAAGATTTCTGTTAGGCAACAGTACTCCACACTTTGAATATGCCCCACTTTTTTGGGTTGCTTGCACATCCAATCTTCCCCCCCCCCCTCCGTCTTATCTGCAACTCTTGACCAGAATAGAGAACAGAGGAACACAACTCATCTTTCGCCTGGACCCAGCCTGGATAGATCTGTCATTTCAGCAGAACGCTCAACACAGGAGGGATGTGGGTGGCCTTACTTTTATGAACAACGCCAATATTGTCAAAATATCACAACTGACTCCATTCCAAGTTCAGTTAGATGTAAAGTTTTACACTACAAGACGGGCGGCAAACAGCAAGTTCACTATGACTGTAACCTTCTCCAGAACATCGCTTCATCTGAGATCATTTATTCCTATGATGACTCGAATGTGTGGAACATGTTCGTTCAGCTGAGGTCATGAATTGACTAGCGTCGGGGAGACGTTTTCAAGCCTACAAAAGCAACACCACCATCAATATTGTTCCTTCAGCATCAAGAGATATTAATATCTGTGATTTTGCTAGTAACAATGCCGATAAAGGAATGCTGATCTCTACCAGCCCACCATCACTAACCAGTGAGAATTTAACATTCCTAGGACAGTTGTCGTTGCTGCTGTGTTACCCTCAGTGGCATGCCAAGACTCACTGATATGAGAGTTAGCGAGCCAGAGGCTCACTCACACACCTCGTTTAGTTTGGGGCTGCTTCACCCTCCGCAGCAGTACAATAACAGTTAATGTCAGCTGCTGGACGCCATTATTTACTCCAGGGAATATCAACAAGACGATGGCTCTCTGCGGGTAAACGAGGGAAGACTTCTCTAATACTACTGTGTGTGTGTGTGTGTGTGTGTGTGTGTGTTGTGGTGTGTGTGTTTGTGTGTGTACGCATCTATATGTACTCACTTGTATGTGGTTGCGGGGGTTGATTCATAGCTCCTGGCCCCGTCTTTTCTCTGGTCGATACTATGTCATTCTCTTCCCGCTCCTAGAGCCTTATCGTGCCTCTCCAGACAACTCTGTAGCTCATCTAAATTTTCAATTTCCACTTGTGGCCCCTTTTTCCTGTGTTCCTCTCTGAAACATTCGAGCCCTGCCCCACCTTGTTAATTCCTCTCAGTATTTTATACGTCGTTATCATGTCCCCCTATCTTTCCTATCCTCTAGTGACATCAGGATGAGTTCCCATAAGCTCTCAGTTCTGGCACTAGTCCTGTTGCAAACTTTTGCACTCTCTCCAATTTCTTGACGTGTTTGACTAGGTGTGGGTACCAGACTAGTGCTGCGTATTCCAAAATTGGCCTAACGTACACGGTGTACAGTGTCGTGAATTATCTTTAAGTGAAGATTGTAGCTTTCTCTTCCCTAACCTGTACACGGCTGCGGTTTTCTTTATCTTTCTCCAATCTTCATGACTTTGCACTTGCTGCGGTTAAACTGCAAGAGCCATTTGTCGGACCAGACTTGTAGCCTATCCAGATCCCCTTGTAATCTTTCCTGATCCTCGTTCGCTTGTGTTCTCCTCATCAGTTTCATATTAACAGTGAACAGCAATAGTTCTGAATCTCTTCCTTCCATCACTTCATTCACGTATACAAGAAACAGCACCGGACCTAGGACTGACCCATGTGGAACCTCACTCGACACATACGCCCACTCAGACACTTCATCACACTCGTTGTTTCCTTTCCTTCCTTTCAGGTATTACCTGTTCCATAGCAGTACTTTCCCTACTATTCCGGTCTGCTCCTCCAATTTTTGAACAGTCTCTTGTGTGGCACTGTGTCAAAAGCCTTTTTGCAGTCCAAAAGGATACAGTCTACCCATCCCTCTCTTTCCTGTCTTATTTTAGTTACCTTATCGTAGAATTCAAGTAGATCTGTGACACAGGATTTCCCATTGATGAAACCATGCTGATTGTCATGTATGAGCCCAATCCTTTCAATGTGCGTCACCACTCTTCTTCTGATAATCTTTTCCGTGACTTTATATACTATACAAGTCAGTGAAACTGGTCTATAGTTTAATGCTGCCTGTCTGTCTCCTTTCTTAAATATTGGAACTACATTTGCTGTCTTCCACAGATCAGGAAATTACCATGTATCGATAGATTTACTGAAAATTACTGAAGATAATTGAAGATTACAGTTTCTATGCTTTCTCTCTCAGGACCTATAGAGATATGGTATCTGGGCCCACCGCCTTTTAGATATCTAGTGTACCTCCTTGGTTATGTGTATTGTGTCCAGCACTTGCTGGTGCACCCTACCTCCTCGGTTTGCTGGAAGCATTTCTGTCTCTAATGTGAATACTTCTTTAAATATTGTGTTAAATTCTTAACATATTTCTTGGTCACCTTTTATCAGCTCCCCTCCGTTGTTTTTTTCTCCTAATGTGACTGTATAACAACTTTGGTTCAGATTTGGCTTTTGATGCTATGTCGTTCTCGTATTGCCTCTGAGCCTCTCTCCTTATCCCTGCATATTCGTTTCTGGTTCTGCTCAACTCCTTGTTTTCTTGAGTCCTTTGCTTTCTATACCTTTTCCATGCTCTAGCACACTTGGCTTCAGCCACTTTAAACCCTCAGTTAAACCATGGGCTTACTCTGGTCTTAACATTTTAGTGTTACCCTTTGGTATGAACTTCTCCTCTGCCTCCCTGAACTTTGTAGTCAGTAGTTCCATCATTTCATTTACGTTTTTCTCTCTAGTTTCTTTTTTCCCCTGACTTCATGCAGGAATGTCCTTACGCCTATGTAATCCCCTTCGTTGAAGTTTGTCTTCTCCAGTCCTTCTTGTGTTACTGCATTTTCCACTGATAACTCTACAAGGTATTCATAACTCAGGACGCCAATGCGTCTTTCGGGTGTGATATCCCCTATGTCGGAACTGTTCAAGGTGAACATGAGATGCAGCCTTGCTGCAAAATCCTGTCCTATCTCTCTGGTTGTATCCCTAACATGATGGTGCGCGAAGTTTTTCAATACTGTCTCCAGCATCTTAGCCCTCCACGTTTCTGGTTCCCCATGTGGCTCTAGGTTTTCCCATTCTATCCCTTCCACAGACCTTCTTAAGCAGGTGAATGGAGGTTCCACCAACTTAGAAGCCCGAGGCACCATCCAAGCATGACGCAACCTACTCCTGTTCGGCAATGGTCTGTCCCTTGCAATTCCTGAGAGATGAGGGAAACTGCCCAACCACGTCAGTTATCAAGGCAGTCCACAACTACCCAAGAACGGATAATTGTGTCCCTCTGCCCCATCATCGCAGGAATCACAGAGATAGACCCAAGAAAAGTTCCACTGAAAACGAGAAAATTTTTCGCACAGATTAGCAAAAAATCGAAGAAGGTAACACAGTGGGAGCAATCCGAAATAATTACAAGTGACGACACTGTAGCCCAAAGATGAGATCACGGCCCAAGCACTAAGAGACAAGCATCCAACCAGGGAAAACCATACCATCAACAACAACCTTAGGAAGACAATTATTTTGCAAGAAACGGAAGTCTATAAGGTGATTGTGTCATTTCCTGCAGGATCTGCAGGAGTTTACACTGGAATTCAACCCCAGCACCTCAAAAAGATTGGGAAATACAGTACTCGTGCATCTGCATCAATTCTTCACACCGATTAACAACTTTCGTCAACAACTGCCTGGCTGGGCGAATCCCAGAAGAAAATTAAACTTTCTTTTTTGGAGCCTCACTGTGTGCGTTTAAGAAGAAGGATGGGGAATAAGACCCATTGCAGTTGAAACACTCTCCCGCTCGTTGCCAAAGCAGCAGTAAGAAACATTCGCCTAGAACTGCCAGTTTACTCCAGCCACACCAACTGGCTTTGGGTCTCTCAGGGGAGTGAAGCTGCAGCTCATGCGGCAAGGGCCTACATCAGGAACCTACCAGAAGACAAGGCCGTGGTCAAACTTGATTTAGAAATGCCTTTAATATGGTGAAAAGGATGCTGTCCCTTTCCAGCTGTTCGGGATCAGTTCCCCAGTCTTTTTCCTTCATTTCAGCCGGCTACAGCAAACCCTCAATTCTTTTTTTTGGAGAACACGAAATTCTCTCATCAGAAGGTGTTCAATTGGGTGACCCACTAGCTCCACTTTTCTTCTGCTTGGCAGTAAGAGAACTAACTTCCAGCCTACGCAGCGAGCTCAACATCTGATACCCGGATGATAGCACTCTGGCAGGTACTGAAGAGTCCCGGTAGGGGACCTACAACTGGTGAAAACACAGGAGAAGACTTGGGACTCATCCTCAATCCCTCCAAGTGTGAAATCATTACGGCAAACCAGGAAATAATCAATGCTGTGCTAAGAATCCTCCCAGAAGTTTCTACTACCACTCTGTCCAACAGTACCCTTTTGGGAGCACCGCTGGGTCCCCCAGGCCATCGACACAGTCCTCAAGGACAAATTGAATGACCTTAAAGAGAATGGAGTAGAGAGATGCCCATGATGCTCTGTATCTCCTCACAAGGTGCCTTACCGTTTTCCCAAAACTCACTTCCTGAGGTGTGCACCCTCTTTGACAACCCAACACTCGGGCGAATATGACGCACACCTGAAGTCAACCTTTAAGAAGGCACTGAACCTGTCACTAGAGAATCAGCAATGGGATCAGGCAACCCTCCCAGTGCGACTGGGAGGTTTAGGGGTGCGCAAAGCAACGCATGTTGCTTAAAACCCGCTTTTTCTGTCTTCATGTTTGGCTTCTAGTGCATTAGACAAGAAGATTGTTCCTGAACGCTTGAGAGACGTGGTAGGAAATCAAGACCCCAGGTTTACTGAAGCAGCGATTCAGTGGGACACCCTTACAGATTCCTCCAGTAGACCAGCTCCTCCCAAAGAAAAACAAACAGTCCCACTGGGAAAAAACCAGTCATGAAAAAAACGCCAACACAATGCTCTCCGACGCCTCAGGAAAGGACAAAAGCCATTCCTGGCAGGGAAGGCACCACACTCAGGAGATTTCCTGTTAGCTGTTCCCAAAATTCCCCCAATTTAGCACTCGACTAGACCCACAGGCCATTCGGGTTGGGGGTTGTCTTTCCCTAAGCCGCCCCCATCCTCACTGAACATAGGTTTTATTTGTGGCAGGGCGACAGCTGATCAATTCGGACTTCATGGTCTCGTGTGTCACACAGCAAAAGGAAGTATCCAGGCAAGAGGAGGTCAATGACATCATAAAGAGAACCTCGCCACAGCCCATTGCCCAGCTCAACGGGAACCCCAAGTGCAGAGGTCTGACGGAAGTCAAAAGCGTCCTGATGGAGCCACTATGCTACCTTCGAAGGATTGAAAGCAGATTGCCTGGGACTACACCTGTGCTGCCACATTGGCAGACACCTACTTGCCATACTCCGTAGTGAAGGGGGTGGAAACTGCCAGCCACAGGGAACCCCAAAGATCCGAAAATATGAAGGCCTTCCCCCTTGCTATAACTTCATTCCAATTGGGTCGGAGACCCTTGGAGCATGAGGCAAGTGTGCTCTAAAGTTCCTCAAAGAGCTGGGTTAAAAGCTCATCATAGAAACCAAGGACCACAGGGCGACCAGCTCCCTCTTTCAGAGACTCGGTGTTGCGATCCAGAGAGGAAATGCCTGCACATTCTGGGCACGCGTTTGACCGCAGGGGAGCTGGACGAAGTATTCGAGGTTTTAAGCTCTGAGTTACCTATGTTGTTTTACTTTCTATTGTATCTCTAGAGCGTCCATCTGTCGTAAACCAGTTTACTCTTTTTTAATAAACTGGCAAAACAGTGATGCTGATTTTCATGATGTAATCTCTGAGAGCCTCATCTGATTGCTTTATCAACGCTGATAGCTGGATATTAAAAATCTGACTGGCTTTGAATTTAATGTGCTGGGAGCATTTTAAGATATTTGTTCCACTGAGATAACAAAAAATTCCTCTTTAGTTTGCTTTCAAAAGCTGGTGTTTTTATGGTCTGACTTAGCTTAGCTATTAATAATAATAAATAATAATAAAATAATAATAATAATAATAATAATAATAATAATAATAAAATAATAATAATAAAAATAATAATAATAAACAATATTAATAATAATAATAAAAATAATAATAATAAAAATAATAATGATAATAATAATAATAATAATAATAATAATAATAATAATAATAATAATAATAATAATAATAATAATAATAATGTTGTTGTTCATTGATCATGTGAGAGCTTTAGAGGACATCGATTTTTTAAACCTAAGTGTTGAAGTTAACGGAGTTCCTCTGCTGGAACATTGGTTCTTCATCTGATAAATTTGCCTTTTATCCAGCTGGTATATTAGCCCCTTTTCTGCTGGTGTACATGATTGTATCCTTGTGGAATAATAGCTTCTGCTTTGGAGGTTTAGTGACTTATCGTCTAAAGGAATATTTGCTTCTCCTCAGGTGGAATATTTACTTCTTCTCTGCAGGTATATTTTCTTCTGCTCTGAGAATATTTTTTACCTTTCTTTAGTGGTATATTT
>NC_069401.1:102136331-102161331 GCF_026875155.1 Cherax quadricarinatus | reverse complement strand
GGGGTTTGGGGGTGGGGGTGGAGGGTGGTGGTGGTGATGGTATTGGGGTGTGGTGGTGGTGTTGATGTTGGGTGGTGGGGGTAGTTGTGGTGGTGGTGGGTGGTGGTGTGGTGTGTGTTGTTGATGGTGGTGGTGGTGGTGGTGGTGGTGGTGGGAAATTTAAAGGAACCCAAACCCCCTCTGATTTTTTATTATTGGCAACAAAATGCCACAATGATTGACTACTCTCTTCTGTTCAACCTGTACAAAAAAGCTTGTTCAGTCAGCGACAGTACTACTATTAGCAGACGGAGACTCGAGCCTCTTCCTTTTTTTTGTACAGTGTGTCTCAAGAAGGATTTGTTGCTACAGGATCCTCCTCTGTGTAACTCACATGCATTTATAAATTATTTCATAAAGATAAGTGAAATCGTCTCACCGACATACATTAACATAAGTAGAACGTCTTCACTTAGATAAAAATAGGTGGCCTTGTCTTGTAAACTGTCATTAAAAGTAAGTCATCTCCTCTCGCAACAATTGTAAAGATAAGTAAAGTCGTCTCATATAATGGCAAGCTACTGTGCTGGACGCCTTGTTGGTGAAATCGACAAGTCAGACCAAGGGCTTAAAAGTTACCAGAGTTAATGAAAGTAAAAAAAAAGGAACTATATGCGCTAAGTTGAAGCTCATTCTGGCTATCCCAGGAGACCTCAACCTTGTTACAGAAAAGGGACTGCTTTGCTTTTCGACCAGATACAGACCTGTCCAAATATCAAAGAGGTGCTGTAAGATTAAACAATCTTAGAAATGTAGAAAAAGACATTTATATACAGTTCAGGACATTTATTAAAGGAAACGTTTCGCCACCAATGACTTCTAAAGTTGTAATACAGAGAAAACTAAGAACGAGTACATGTAGTTGCAGGAGTCAGGTGGTAAGATGCGAGAGGGTGGTGGTAGTGGTGGTGGTGGTAGTAGTAGTAGTAGTAGTAGTAGGGCTCCATTTGTCGCACATCCACCTCAATGAGGACAGCGTCAGTGCAGCAGAGCTGACAACTCACATAGGCTACTAACAATAGTTACAGTGTACTTCCCTCCAAGGAATCTTCTCTTAGAAGCAATTTCCCTTCATGATTTAGGAAAAAAAAACTCCCTACCGTCCTGGTAGGAGACTTCAACACCCAGCATTCAGGCCAGCTCAACTACGTCTAGAAAAAACAACTCAGGAAACCATAATGGAAAACAATTTTGCACATCATGATTGCAAAATAACTGACATTCCTGTAGCAATTATTCAAGACTTTCAATGGACACAGGTCAGATACCCCTGACGTGGTCGCATTTAAGAGAGACTGTAACTTATTCCAATGCCCTTGTGACAATGTCATCTCCGCTCACATACCATCTTCATACTACTGCAGATTAATTCCTTCTACAAGTTCTCAGTACCTAAACCCATGCTTAAGGCTCCTCGATCTTTACAGAATTTTCTTCAGCAATTACTAAACCGTTGTGATACAAACCATACCATCTACTGCTAGCCACTAAGCGAACAGCACCCTTTACAATAGCATTATGGAAGCAATATTAGCTTGCTGTACCCAAGCAACTACTAGAATATAACACCAGTACAAACAGAACTATGAAATAAGAAACAAAATGAGAAGATACTACCCAGAATTGTAGCCGGGGAAAAAAATTATTGTAGATATGGAAGGGCTGTATCTACGGAGCCCCGGACCCCAGCCCCCACCCCCAGCCCCCAAACCCCCAGCCCCCCCAGCCCCCACCCCCACCCCCACCACCACCCCCAGCCCCCGTCCCCAGCCCTCAGCCCCCAGCCCCCAGCCCCCAGCCACCAGTCCTCATGGTATTAATAAAAGTCAGTGTGTTATGGTCTCTCACTTTATTAATAACTGGAAGTGATGCGCCCAGGTGCACCTTAAATTGTTTCAGAGCTACAACCAGAGCTAACGCCTCCTCTATGATGATTTAAGCTTTGAACTAAAATAGATGATGGGATAGAGTTTGTCACTGTTTGTCTTTTATCCGTACATGGACAGCTGTAATAGCAAACTCATTTGCATCCACCTGCAATGTGTATATTGGAAAGAAAGTTATAATCACAGGAGTTGAGATGACCACCAGAGAAACAGCAATGTTAGAAAAATTAACTGAGAATTTCCTACAATAATCCGCCATACCTTGGAAGCACTGCACTCCTTTCCTATCATTAGGAACAAGGAATTGAGCCATGGTTTGTATTTTTGTATTAACAACCATTAAATAAGCCTGGACTACTGCAAAGCCAAACTATGTGATTCTTGTCTGTACTGTTTCACACTGCTTGATTTAACCAAAATTTATTAGTAGCCAATTTTTTGATTAGTTCTTTCGGATGAGTTAGATTAATCTAGTCACCAAGTCACCCAGGTATGATTCTGCCCCTTCTAAATTCCCTGTTAACCAGTGCATTATTCATTACAAAGAGGTCAAATAGTGTCAAGAGGTGGAAAGTGTCAAGAGATGGAAAGAGAAATCTCTCTCTAGCTGGAGATGTAAGAGGTTCTTGGTAGTATACAGGAAACATGTCCAGACGACTTTTAAAAGTGGCCATTCACGGCAGAAGGCAATCAGTTAGTGCTATTGAATTCACCTAACGGTAGTTAGTGCACAGTCTATAAGTATAATTAGGCTGAAGTCCCACTGTACATGGTGAAGCCCAGGGGTTCTTCCTTTATTTCAATCAGACCATGTGTCAGTAGGAACATGGAGAACCTTCTGTTTCATAGGACTCAATAAATACCATCATAGTTATGGTGTATCCTTATCCAGGCTTCCTTCCGCAGAATAACGTATGTGTGTGTGTGTGTGTGTGTGTGTGTGTTTGTGTATGTGTTGTGTGTGTGTGTGTGTGTGTGTGTGTGGGGTGTGTGTGTGTGTTGTGTGTGTGTGTGTGTGGTGTGTGTGTGTGTGTGTGTGTGTGTGTGTGTGTGTGTATTTCACTGTGTGTATATGTGTAGGCACATAAATGCACACATGTTATCTGGTTATTACTGTGTCAGCTCAGATGCCAACTAAACACCTGCGAACATTGACTTGATGTTGTTGCAACAACAGTGATGCACATGTAACACGTGTAGCTGTGTTAGCAATGTAGTAAAATCATCAGAAATATAATCTGCCAAGAGTTACATTTAGTCCACACTCAATGTGACTTTTCAGTTTTGTGTTCTGAAAGACTTTTTTTTTTTTATGGTGGTGAGAATAATTTTCATGAATACTTCGACTTTTTTAGTATTCTTTTTCGGAATTTGGAAGACTGAGTCCGAGAACATCTGAGGAGGAATTTCTCTCCTTCTTTATCTTTCTCCTCTTACTTTTATTTCTTCTCACTTTTAACGCTTACATTTTCACATTTCTCTTCTGTTTACCGACATCCTTCTCCGTTCTACTAGTTACTAACCCCTTAATTTCGTTTGTGATGTACTTCGTTAACCATTTTCCCTCTCACTTCCTCTCCTCCTTTACCATTTTCTCTCTCACTTCCTCTCCTCTTTTACCATTTTCTCTCTCACTTCCTCTCCTCTTTTACCATTTTCTCTCTCACTTCCTCTCCTCTTTTACCATTTTCTCTCTCACTTCCTCTCCTCTTTTACCATTTTTCTCTCTCCTTCCTCTCCTCTTTTACCATTTTCTCTCTCACTTCCTCTCCTCCTTTACCATTTTCTCTCTCACTTCCTCTCCTCTTTTACCATTTTCTCTCTCACTTCCTCTCCTCCTTTACCATTTTCTCTCTCACTTCCTCTCCTCCTTTACCATTTTCTCTCTCACTTCCTCTCCTCTTTTACCATTTTCTCTTTCACTCCTTCTGTTTCACGCTTCTGAGATTTTTGACTTTTTTTTAACGAAATTGAATGAAACAAAAGATTTGCCAACAAATTTGAAGAAATATTATTTAATTTTACGAGCAAATGTAACGACAGGAGGAGGAGAAGAGCACTGGAGAGAAGGAGAAGGAGGAAGTAACAGAAGAGAGGGAGACTGAGGAGAAGGAGGAGGAGGAGGAAGAAACAGAAGGGAAAAACATTGAAGAAGAGGAAGAAATGTACATTTCTCTTATTCATCCATGAAGACATCCAGGTGTTGTACATGTGTCTTATTCATCAATATAGACATCCAGGTGTTGTACATGTGTCTTATTCATCCATGAAGACATCCAGGTGTTGTACATGTGTCTTATTCATCCATGAAAAACATCCAGGGTGTTGTAGAGTGTCTTATTCATCAATATAGACATCCAGGTGTTGTACATGTGTCTTATTCATCAATATAGACATCCAGGTGTTGTACATGTGTCTTATTCATCCATGAAGACATCCAGGTGTTGTAGATGTGTCTTATTCATCCATGAAGACATCCAGGTGTTGTACATGTGTCTTATTCATCAAAATAGACATCCAGGTGTTGTACATGTGTCTTATTCATCAATAAGACATCCAGGTGTTGTACATGTGTCTTATTCATCCATGAAGACATCCAGGTGTTGTACATGTGTCTTATTCATCAATATAGACACCCAGGAGTTGTACATGTGTCTTATTCATCAATATAGACACCCAGGAGTTGTACATGTGTCTTATTCATCAATATAGACATCCAGGTGTTGTACATGTGTCTTATTCATCAATATAGACATCCAGGTGTTGTACATGTGTCTTATTCATCCTTGAAGACATCCAGGTGTTGTACATGTGTCTTATTCATCAATATAGACACCCAGGAGTTGTACATGTGTCTTATTCATCAATATAGACATCCAGGTGTTGTACATGTGTCTTATTCATCAATATAGACATCCAGGTGTTGTACATGTGTCTTATTCATCAATAAAGACATCCAGGTGTTGTACATGTGTCTTATTCATCCATGAAGACATCCAGGTGTTGTACATGTGTCTTATTTATCAATATAGACACCCAGGAGTTGTACATGTGTCTTATTCATCAATATAGACACCCAGGAGTTGTACATGTGTCTTATTCATCAATATAAAACATCCAGGTGTTGTACATGTGTCTTATTCATCAATATAGACACCCAGGAGTTGTACATGTGTCTTATTCATCAATATAAACACCCAGGAGTTGTACATGTGTCTTATTCATCAATACAGACATCTAGGTGTTGTACATGTGTATTATTCATCAATAAAGACATCCAGGTGTTGTACATGTGTCTTATTCATCCATGAAGACATCCAGGTGTTGTACATGTGTCTTATTCATCCATGAAGACATCCAGGTGTTGTACATGTGTCTTATTCATCAATATAGACATCCAGGTGTTGTACATGTGTCTTATTCATCCATGAAGACATCCAGGTGTTGTACATGTGTCTTATTCATCCATGAAGACATCCAGGTGTTGTACATATGTCTTATTCATCAATATAGACATCCAGGTGTTGTACATGTGTCTTATTCATCAATATAGACATCCAGGTGTTGTACATGTGTCTTATTCATCAATATAGACATCCAGGTGTTGTACATGTGTCTTATTCATCAATAAAGACATCCAGATGTTGTACATGTGTCTTATTCATCCATGAAGACATCCAGGTGTTGTACGTGTGTCTTATTCATCCATGAAGACATCCAGGTGTTGTACATGTGTCTTTTTCATCCATGAAGACATCCAGGTGTTGTGCATGTGTCTTATTCATCAATATAGACTCCCATGTGTTGTACATGTGTCTTATTCATCAATATAGACACCCAGGTGTTGTACATGTGTCTTATTCATCAATATAGACACCCAGGAGTTGTACATGTGTCTTATTCATCAATATAGACACCCAGGTGTTGTACAAGTGTCTAATTCATCAATATAGACACCCAGGTGTTGTACATGTGTCTAATTCATCAATATAGACACCCAGGTGTTGTACATGTGTCTTATTCTCATATAGACACCCAGGTGTTGTACATGTGTCTTATTCATCAATATAGACACCCAAGGTTGTACATGTGTCTTATTCATCAATATAGCACCCAGGTTGTACATGTGTCTTATTCATCATATAGACACCCAGGTGTTGTACATGTGTCTTATTCATCAATATAGACACCCAGGTGTTGTACATGTGTCTTATTCATCAATATAGACACCCAGGTGTTGTACATGTGTCTTATTCATCAATATAGACACCCAGGTGTTGTACATGTGTCTTATTCATCAATATAGACATCCAGGTTGTTTGTACATGTGTCTTATTCATCAATATAGACATCCAGGTGTTGTACATGTGTTTTTATTCATCCATGAAAGACATCCAGGTGTGTTGTACATGTGTCTTATTCATCCATGAAGACATCCATGTGTTGTACATGTGTCTTATTCATCAATATAGACACCCAGGTGTTGTACATGTGTCTTATTCATCAATATAGACACCCAGGTGTTGTACATGTGTCTTATTCATCAATATAGACACCCAGGTGTTGTACATGTGTCCTTATTCATCAATATAGACACCCAGGTGTTGTACATGTGTCTTATTCATCAATATAGACACCCAGGTGTTGTACATGTGTCTTATTCATCAATATAGACACCCAGGTGTTGTACATGTGTCTTATTCATCAATATAGACACCCAGGTGTTGTACATGTGTCTTATTCATCAATATAGGCATCCAGGTGTTGTACATGTGTCTTATTCATCAATATAGACATCCAGGTGTTGTACATGTGTCTTATTCATCCATGAAGACATCCAGGTGTTGTACATGTGTCTTATTCATCAATATAGACACCCAGGTGTTGTACATGTGTCTTATTCATCAATATAGACATCCAGGTGTTGTACATGTGTCTTATTCATGAATATAGACACCCAGGTGTTGTACATGTGTCTTATTCATCAATATAGACACCCAGGTGTGGTACATGTGTCTTATTCATCAATATAGACATCCAGGTGTTGTACATGTGTCTTATTCATCAATATAGACACCCAGGTGTTGTACATGTGTCTTATTCATCCATGAAGACATCCAGGTGTTGTACATGTGTCTTATTCATCAATATAGACACCCAGGTGTTGTACATGTGTCTTATTCATCAATATAGACATCCAGGTGTTGTACATGTGTCTTATTCATGAATATAGACACCCAGGTGTTGTACATGTGTCTTATTCATCAATATAGACACCCAGGTGTGGTACATGTGTCTTATTCATCAATATAGACATCCAGGTGTTGTACATGTGTCTTATTCATCAATATAGACACCCAGGTGTTGTACATGTGTCCCTTATTCATCAATATAGACATCCAGGTGTTGTACATGTGTCTTATTCATCAATATAGACACCCAGGTGTTGTACATGTGTCTTATTCATCAAGAAGAGAAGAACACTGAAGTGGAGGAGGAGGAAACTGAAGAGAAGGAAACAGAAGAAACGAACATTGAAGAGAAGGAGGAGAAAATTGAAGAGGAGGATGAAAATGAAGAAGAGTAGAAGACGGAAGAACAATGAAGAGGAGAAAGAGAAAAGAGAAGAGAAGGATATTGAAGAGGAAGAGAAAACAGAAAAAAAGCAAATCGAAGAGGAGGAGGAGGAAACTGAAGAGGAGGAAGAGGAGACAGGAGGAAGAGTAGGATGTGAAGTAGGAAATGGAGGAAGAATCAGAGGAGGAGGATTAGGAGGAAGAGAACAAGAAGAAAATTGAGGAGGATGAAAGTCGGGAAGATGAAAATATGGTAAAATGTGAAATATAGGATAATAAGTAATATTATTCTTTTTCGTATTATTACCTTATTATTATTATTATTTTTATTATTATTATTATTTTATTATTATTATTATTATTTATTATATTATTATTATTATTATTTTATTAAATTTTTATTATTATTATTATCATTTTATTATTTTATTATTATTATTATTATTATTATTATTATTATTCATCATTCTTCTTCTTTTCTTCTTCTTCTTCTTCTTATTATTATTTTATTATTATCATTATTATTATTATTATTATTATTATTATTATTATTATTATTATTATTATTATCATTAAATTTTTTTATCATTATTATTATTATTATTATTATTATTATTATTTTATTATTATTATTATTATTTTATTATTATTATTATTATTATTATTATTATTAACATTATTCTGTTAATATTAGTATACACTGGTAAAAAACTGAACCATATTTTGTTGTCAAATATATGAAAAAAATTCTACAGACATTATGTTCACTGATTAATAAATTTTAAGTATTTACGTATTATTTTTTTTCATTTCTAGGAGGTTTACGACGATTACTCATATAATTAATTAATTCAAATCATTCTATGTAACTTCTACATCAATATATTTATAAAAGAAAACGGAATGTACAGGGGCTTAAAAATAATGGGAGTATGATCATACTCCCATTATTAAAAATAGTGGGAGTATCATCATACTCCCATTATTAAAAATAGTGGGAGTATATCATACTCCCATTATTAAAAATAGTGGGAGTATCATCATACTCCCATTATAAAAATAGTGGGAGTATCATCATACTCCCATTATTAAAAATAGTGGGAGTATCATCATACTCCCATTATTAAAAATAGTGGAGTATCATCATACTCCCATTATTAAAAATAGTGGGAGTATCATCATACTCCCATTATTAAAAATAGTGGGAGTATCATCATACTCCATTATTAAAAAATAGTGGGAGTATCATCATACTCCCATTATTAAAAATAATGGGAGTATCATCATACTCCCATTATTAAAAATAGTGGGAGTATCCATCATACTCCCATTATTAAAAATATGTGGGAGTATCATCATACTCCCATTATTAAAAATAGTGGGAGTATCATCATACTCCCATTATTAAAAATAGTGGGAGTATCATCATACTCCCATTATTAAAATAGTGGGAGTATCATCATACTCCCATTATTAAATATAGTGGGAGTATCATCATACTCCCATTATTAAATATAGTGGGAGTATCATCATACTCCCATTAATTAAAAATAGTGGGAGTATCATCATACTCCCATTATTAAAAATAGTGGGAGTATCATCATACTCCCATTATTAAAAATAGTGGGAGTATCATCATACTCCCATTATTAAAAATAGTGGGAGTATCATCATACTCCCATTATTAAAAATAGTGGGAGTATGATCATACTCCCATTATTAAAAATAGTGGGAGTATGATCATACTCCCATTATTAAAAATAGTGGGAGTAATCATCATACTCCCATTATTAAAAATAGTGGGAGTATCATCATACTCCCATTATTAAAAATAGTGGAGTATCATCATACTCCCATTATTAAAAATAGTGGGAGTATCATCATACTCCCATTATTAAAAATAGTGGGAGTATCATCATACTCCCATTATTAAAAATAGTGGGAGTATGATCATGCTCCCATTTATTAAAAATAGTGGGAGTATGATCATACTCCCATTATTAAAAATAGTGGAGTATCATCATACTCCCATTATTAAAAATAGTGGGAGTATCATCATACTCCCATTATTAAATATAGTGGGAGTATCATCATACTCCCATTATTAAAAATAGTGGGAGTATCATCATACTCCCATTATTAAAAATAGTGGGAGTATCATCATACTCCCATTATTAAAATAGTGGGAGTATCATCATACTCCCCATTATTAAAAATAGTGGAGTATCATCATACTCCCATTATTAAAAATAGTGGGAGTATCATCAAAACTCCCATTAATTAAAAATAGTGGGAGTATATCATACTCCCATTATTAAAAATAGTGGGAGTATGATATACTCCCATTTTTAAAAAATAGTGGGAGTATCATCATACTCCCATTATTAAAAATAGTGGGAGTATCATCATACTCCCATTATTAAAAATAGGGGAGTATTATCATACTCCCATTATTAAAAATAGTGGGAGTATCATCATACTCCCATTATTAAAAATAGTGGGGGTATCACATACTCCCATTATTAAAAATGGGGAGTATGATCATGCTCCATTAATTAAAAATAGTGGGATATGATCATACTCCCATTATTAAAAATGGGAGTATCATCATACTCCCCATTATTAAAAATAGTGGGAGTATCATCAACTCCCATTATTAAAAATAGTGGGAGTATTATCATACCCCATTATTAAAAATAGTGGGAGTATCGTCCATACTCCCATTATTAAAAATAGTGGGAGTATCATCATACTCCCATTATTAAAAATAGTGGGAGTATTATCATACTCCCATTATTAGAAGTAATGGGAGTATCATCATACACCAGTTATTAAAAGTAATGGGAGTATCATCATGCACCAGTTATTAAAAGTAATGGGAGTATCATCATACACCAGTTATTAAAAATAATGGGAGTATGATTATATCAGGGTGTTGATGGAAACGTTCCGTCTGTTCGTCACTCACTGTACCAAGAATTTTGCAAAAACGGGTCAATTGTAGATGCAAATGTAAAAAAAAAAATGCATTTTCAAGGGTATGTGACACTGCATTTCTTTATTTGCATCGAGCAGACTCTTAACTCCGTCTCCGTGCAGGAGACTTGGAGTTAGGCAAAAAAACCAAAAAAAAAACAGGTATCCATTTGAGACTCTGTCATGCATTAAATTCAAATACATTGAGGTTTTTTTCAATGCCACCTTTTGTATTAATCATTACATAAATTATTATAATTTTTTAAGGGGTGGACCGGTAAGCCAGCGGAAGGCCTCGATCAGATGACCAAAGCTCCAAAGGCGGGTCATCATATGACTAAGACCCGCGTCAGGAAACACTTGCCCTGTTTCCTGACGAATCTTACCTAACCTAACATAACCTAACCTAACCTAACGTCACGTTGCCTTACAACCCTTCTAGTTTGTGGGCCAACGGAAGTTCCATCCGTTTATTCTCTGCATTAACTTTTGGAAATTTATCATCACATTACTGAAAACCTCCAGAAATCGCCTACCCATCCCTAAAATTTTCACTGAAGCAAGATAAATGTGAAGAAATTGCAGTAAAATTTTCTTCGAATCAACTAATGGATCACACTGGACACTGCTCGTTCCTGGATCGTATATGGTTCTTTGTGTTCAGTCACATTTAAATTTACGATCAAATGAACGATCTTATGCCCTTCCTCGCGAAGAAGTCAAGTGTTTTTCACTAGAAAAATAACAATCAGCAGGATGGTTTCTCGGTTCTCTCCATATCATCAGTGTGTATATAGCAACAAATTTTCATTTGGCCCAGCCAGTCATCAAGGTACACAATACTTTAGCTCTAAAGTAATGTGCCTTGGGGCAGAGTACCCAGATTCGAATCCTGCTGTGGATTGACATATAGTTTTGTAAATAATTTTGCCCGTTTGGGAATTGTTAAACACACAGACACACAGACACACAGACACACAGACACACAGACACACACCAGACACACAGACACACAGACACACAGACACACACACACACACACACACACAGACACACACACACACACACACACACACACACACACACACACACACACACACACACACACACACACACACAAACACACACACACACACACACACACACACACACACACACACACACACACACACACACACACACACACACACACATACACACACACACACACAGACACACACCACACACACACACACACACACACACACCACACACACACACACACACACACACACACACACAGACACACACACAAACACAACACACACACATACAGACACACACACACACACACACATACACACACACACAGACACACACACACACACACACACACACACACACACAGACACACACACACACACACACACACACACACACACACACACACACACACACATACACACACACACACCACACCACACCACCACAACACACACACAGACGCACACACACACACACACACACACACACACACACACACACACACACACACACACACACACACACACTCACACACAGACACACACCACACACACACACACAGACGCACACACACACACACACACACACAACACACACACACACACACACACACACACACACACACACACACACCACACACACACACACACACACACACACACACACACACACACACACAATTCTTTTTTAAGCTCTTTCTCACTCATATTTTTATACATCTTTTAACCAGTTTCCACATCAGAGAAGTTGCTGCTTAACATCACCAGGACTCTCAGTGCACTAATAGGGAAATATTTTCCTTTCTTGAAGTGAATATTCGTAATGAATAAGTGCGATCATTTGCAGGACTCTAGTGAGACTGACTTCAACTCTTTTCGTAAAAACCTCCCTAAGTCCGGATGGCTGGCCATTATCATCTAACGACGATGCTCTCTTCTATACTAGGGCTCCAAGGCTCGTACCATCTTCCATGCATCCTCCAGCTCTCCACCGACTCCTCTAGTGCTGGTACCACATGCGGGTGAATTCGTGCAGCGACTCTTCTAGTGCTGGTACCACATGCGGGTCAATGCGTGCAGCGACTCCTCTAGTGCTAGTACCACGTGCGGGTCAATGCGTGCAGCGACTCCTCTAGTGCTGGTACCACGTGCAGGCCAATGCGTGCAGCGACTCCTCTAGTGCTGATACCACGTGGGGGTCAATGCGTCCAGCAATGAGATCTAGATCAATCCTGAAAATCTGATATAACTGGCTATTCTTAATTCTTTCAGAGTGACATGACTTGTCTCCTTCAAAGTCTCGTCTTGATGTAGTAGAAAAATAATAAAAGGCACAATATCGTAACTAGAAAAATATACAAATAAACCGGACATAGGAGACTGAAACTTGCGACGTTTCGGTCGGACTTGGACCATTAATTAATGGACCATTAATTAATGGCCCAAGTGGGACCAATTATAATTAGTCGGGCTAATTACTCGGACTCATTATAATTAGTCATGTTAATGGTGAAAGTCTGAACGAAATGTCGTGATAAGTTTCGGTCTCCCATGTTATTTGTATAATGATATAGTATATTAATAAAATCGTAATGATATAGTATATTAATAGAATCATAATGACATAGTAGTATATTAATATGGCCATCGTCACACTAGGTAAGTTTACCCTTAAATTGACATAAACACCTGAAACGATGTCGGTAATTAAATCTAATGCTTAAATCCTGGTTCAAACACAATTGCATCCAGTTTAGGGATGCCTTCCAGGTTGCCTGGTACAGATGGCTGCTCTACCACGCTTCATTTACCTCCCACGCGCTCCTTAATTAGTATAGATCCAACCACCTTATCGTGGCTCAGCATCCTCACTCTATGGGTTCTGGAGAACGTCTCTAGGACATGCCTCGGAGACTCAATTTGGCCTCATCTATGGCAGTTTACCTCTCTATGTGGGCTAGTCTCTCTCTCATTCTCTCTCTCTCCTCTCTTTCCTTGTCTCCCTTTGAGAGATAAAAACAAAATTCCACATAAGAAAAGTTTAAAACACAATACCATGACAGACACTATGTACAAATAATCACCACTTTTGGAGAGAAAAATTTAGACTTGGTGTGGGTTGAATTCCTTCGCTTGTAAGAAGAAGTGTTCATCCATCACCTTGAAGCATTGTTTGCTGTGTTCAGTGGAACAGCCATCAGAGGTGATCCGTTTCATAAATTAGGGCCTTATTTTACTAAGGGCAGAAGGGGGGCGATTCGAGTATGGAGATGGCGTCAGTGAAGGCGGTTTATAAGTAGAACACAAAACTTGAGTACCAATGCAGCAGCTCACGCTAGGCAGAGCTTTCTCTGTCTAAGCTTTCTTTTCTGTTAAAAGAAAGCAGTCAAACGCCAGTCTGAATCTCTTTTATTCCCCCTTGTTTGATTGTGTTACCTGTTTGGCTCGGATGGAAGGTCCAAGTTATAATTCTTGTCAGAGATGCCACAAATACGAATTACAGTTTATCAACCAAAAAACATTGTCCTTCTTTGTGAAGTCAAACATAGCAGCTGGTGCAGGGTATAAAGTTCATGCTCAAAGCCCATGGTTTAGTGTGTGTGTGTGCGTGTGTGATGTGTGTGTGAGTGTGTGTGTGTGTGAGTGGTGTGTGTGTGTGGTGTGTTGTGTTGAGTGTGTGAGTGTGTACGTACCATCTTAAAGGTATGTATGGATCCACCCTCCACTACATCACTCTCAACATTGTTCCACTTCCTGACAACTCTGCGACTGAAGATATACTTCATAATATCTCTGTGACTCATCTGGAGGTTTTTCATTTCCCAACTGTAACCCCTTTATTGCTGTGTCACATCTCTGAAAACAATCTCTCTGAATGACTCCTTATTGTATAGGTCGAGAAACTATACTCAGGTTTAGCCAGCGCCGTCCCCCATATGCTGCAGCAGTTGTTTGTTTGATATGCTTCTCAGGAGATGTGCTTGGTATGATGCTTACCCCGAGATCCTTTTCCTTTAGGGAAATTGCACTCTTTGGCCTTATAGGCTGTACTCCATCTGCGGTCTTCTTTGTCGTTCTCCTAACTTCATGACGTCGTACTTACTGGGAATACTCCATGAGCCATTTGTCGGACCAGGCTTGCAGACTGTCCGTATCTACTTGTAGGCTTACCTGATTTTCACCCACTTGTATTCTCCTCGTTAGCTTCACATCGTCTGTAAACAGGGATAACTCTGAATTTATCCATCTGTCATGTTATTCACATATAAACAGCACTGGACCTAGGACTGACCCTTATGGAACCCCGATCAACACATGCACCCTCTCACACACCTCGTCCCGTGTCAACACACACGTTATCCTTCTAGTTAGGTATACCTTGATTCATTGCAGAACTTTCTCTGGCTATGCTTCCTCTCCCGCTAGCATTTTTAAATCATTCTCTTGTATGGTACTGTGACGAAACCTTCTTAGCCTTCCAAGAAGATCAATCTCCCCATCTTTCTCTTTCCTTCCTGTCTTATTTCCTGTACACCTTGTCAACGAAAACCATTATATTGGGGGTGATGCCGGTTTTCCTTTCCTTCCCTGAATCTGTGTTGGTTTGACGATGTTATGAGCCATTCCTTTCTATTTCCTCCATTGTTATCCTCCCGATAATCTTCTCTATAACTCTACATACTATACATGTCAACAATACTGGCCTGTAATTTCGTGCAGACGGTGTGTCATTTTTCTTTAAAATTAAGACTACATTTGCTTGTCTTCCACACTTACCTTGCGACCTCGAGCTCACTCTGCCCTGTTTCGATCGATTTATTGAAGAGTGTTAGTGGTAAACACAGTGCATCTGCTCCCCCTCTTAGAGCCAAGTGACAGATATTGTCTGGACCCACAGCCTTTAAGGTATCTAGTTTCCCTAGTAGTTTCTTCACCCCCTTCTCGTTGTGTGCAGTATGTTTAGCACCCTCTGGTACACTGCATCTCCTCAGTCTGCTGGAAGCCTCTCTGCCTCCACTATGAATAGCTCCCTGAATCGTGGGCAGAGCTCCTCCCATACTTCCTGATCGTTCCTCGTGAATTGTTCCTAATTCTCTTTGCGCGATTACGCTTGATCTTTGACTGTTTGATTTCCTCCTGATGTGGTTGTATAACAGCTTTTGGCCACATTTGGTTTCTGATGCTGTGTCATACTTATATTTATGCTATGCTTCTCTCCTTATCCATGCATACTCATTTGTGGCACTGTGGCTCTACTCCAATTTTTCCTGGGTCCAGCCGTATGGGCCGTTAGCTCTATACATTATCCTACTCAAATACACTTGGCTTTGGCCTCGTTCTCCACACCTCTGGTAAACATGGGGCTCACTGTGTTCTTCCTGGTTGTTTCTGTAGCCCCTTGGACAACGAAGTTTCACTACTTCCTCCCTGCACTTGTGGTCACGTGTTCCATCATTTCATGTCTGCTTTCCCGCTATCTCGTTAACTACTGTCACCTCAAGTAGGAATTGCCTTCATACCGTGTAGGCCCCTTGTTTGGAAGATTGCTTTCACCATTCCGTGTACTGATTCACACCTAGCATGTTAACTCTACTATGTATTCGAATACACAAGACTACGTGATCGCTAGTGGCCTAGGGGCCTTATCGTGTGAGAATAACAACTAAGTCTGATGTGTTTGAAGGTGAATTATGAGTCAAGCTTGCGTCATCTCGATCTCTCTCTCTGGTTGGTGTCCTAACATGTAGGTACATGTTAGGGACACAGCCAAACAAGTGTACTTTGGCTCTCTACGTCTCTTATCCACCATGTTGTTCCAGACTTTAATTCCAGTCTACCGTATGGTTGAACACGCCCACGAGGAGTAACTTATTTTGTTCTACTGTTCAATGGTGCCCTCTGGCAACCTCAACTAATGTGTGCCCATCATCGCACATTGTGTTCTCATCGTATCTGACATGGCCTGCTGCTGTTTTTCAGTGGTGGGGTTGTACATCACATGCTATCCTCACAATTGCACTCCGCAATTTGAAGTGTTCCTATTTTGTAGTCGCTTTCATGTGTTTGCGGATGTGTGTGTGTGTGATGTTGTGCTCACTTATTTGTACTACACACTGTTCGTGTTGCGAAGGAGCTAGTTAATAAACTCCCCCCTGCCATCCTACCTCTTAGCTTGTTGCTACTAAGGGTCAACCTATATCACGATAACCGCTCCTGAACCTTATTGTACCTCTTCTTGAAGCAATGTTTGGATCTTCCGTCGCACTAGCATCTCTGGTGAGAACGTTCGGACTTCATGACAGTTCTAAGACTGAAGAAATACTTCCTGAGACCTCCCGGTGAATCATCTGATTTTTCAGCCTTCCCAGTTGTGTCTCCTTATTGTTGTGTCTGTGTCCCATCTCTAAACATCCTGTCCCTATCAGCATTCAATTCTTCTCAATATTTTATAAGTCGTTTTCATGTCCACTCCCTATCGCACTCAAGTTTCGTCAGGTTGATTTTTTCCCCCTAACTTCTTCTCGGACTGAGGCCCATCACCTTAGCCTTTCAGGACATCGTTGGAACGTTTGGGCTCTTTCACAAATTTCTTAGGACGTGTATGACCAGATATGAGTTTCCATGCCTGGGCTGTACACTCCAATACTTATACCTGAGTCTCTCTCCTTATCCATTCATTTTCATTTCAGGCTTTTTTGGCTCACTCCCTGTATACGTTACACCTACTGCCAATTTTGCCCCCATTCCTAATAACTCTTTCCCTGCTCTACCCACTTGACTCTGGGCCTCATCCACATCTCTTAGTAAACCATGGCTGCACTCGGGAGTCTTCCCATTCTTTTTCTGTTGCCTCTTTGCACGAACTTCACCCTGCTCTGCCTTCACTGCACACACTGTTAAAGTGATCCATCTTTTTTATATACTGTCTTCTCTCCCAAGGTCTTATTACACCACCCCCTTTACCCGGCTGCACACTCATGAGTGCAGGAATTTTGCCTCATAAAAGAGTTGCGAGTCAAGTATTTTCCCTATTTCCTGATAGGTGGGCAGTTTCAAGGTGAATATGAGGTCCACTAATGCCTTTTACATCGTCTCCTCTTTCTCTCTCTCTCGTCACTCCAATCTCTCTCTCTCTCTCTCACTACCCTCGACTCAATCAGTCTCTCATCTCTCACTCATCTCCGGTCTCTCTCTCATCTCTCTCAGTTTGTGGTCCCTAAAATGTTGTACATGAAGCTTTTTCAGCACCAACCTACACAGCGTACTCATTCGCCCATGTGAACTCCAGATATTTCCCAGTCAGTTTCCGTATAGGTTGACTCCCCCCAACGATAAGAAACTTCCCGCTGCTCATGTGGGCCCTTCCGGCAGCCTCGGCTAGTGTGTCTGCCATTGTTCTGTTACTCTCACCATATTCTTGTCATGTTCACCTCAGTTCAGTGCGGGTTTTACATCTCTGCAATCAACTTTTTTGACCCCCGGGTATAGAAAGTTCCCACCTGAGTAACCATCCACTTTTACTAGCTCCCAATCTCGACAAACGGCCCATTCGACTCATTCAGTCACTGGTTTCTGACTCAAGCTAGGACCTGACAACTTCCGTGCATCTCAACCTACGATCCTTACTCTTCTGTCCTTCCTCAAGAATCTGATAGCCATATGGAAGATCTCATCTGTTATCACACCGTGAAGTCTTTGTCTTGTGTGAGTACTTATATGGTGTCTAGGGATGCCTCAGGGATACTTTCCTGCCACTCGACTTCATATTATTATTCATCTGCTATGTATATAGGCCATAAATGTCAAGCATCCTTTTCCAGAGCTTGTATTCACTGCACGAGATTGGTGTGACAACAGGCTGAGGGGTAGAAAGGCAGTGCGGAATATTATGGCTACCAAACCTCGTCTTACAATCAAAGTTATTTGTTCCTGGCGACCCACTATGTCACTATCCAGATTGCTCCACTCTTCCTGACAACTCTGTGATTTTAAGAATAATTTTTAATATCCCGTCATCTGAGTCTTCAGCTTCCAATGAGGCCAGATGTGTCCCATCCTGGAAAATCTTCTCTGTTCACCCTGTCAACTTCCCTCCGCAGTATTTTGAAATATCATTTAACAAGTCTCCCCTAACTATCCTGAGCTTTTGTGTCGTCAGGCCCTTTGGCGCTTTCTTTATTTTTTATCCTCCAGTTTGTGAATTCGAGGCTATCACCAGTGTGGGTTGTCCAACGGTGTCTTGCGATACCTCCCAATATGGGCCTGACGCATACATGGTGTACAGGGTCTTGAACGAATCCTACTGAAGTATCGGAACCCTAATCTCAGGTTTGCAGGCGCCCATATGCTGCAACAGTTATCTAGTTAATGTACGCCTCAGGAGATGTGCTCTGTATTATATTCACCTCAAGATCCTTTTCCTTGAGTATGGTTTGCAGTCTTTGGCCACCTAGCCTATACCCATGTCTGTGGGTCTAGCTTTGCCCATGGCCCTGAAACCTCATGGAACTATGGCATTTGGCGGAATAAATTCGAGTAGCCAGTTGATTGTCCAGGCTTCCAGCCTGTCCAAGTCTCTTTGTAGACCTGCTTGATCCTCGTTTGATTTAATTTTCCTCGGTATTTTATATGCTGTAATCATGTCTTCCCTCTCCCTTCTGTCCACCAGTGTCATCAAGTAGAGTTCCCTTAACCTCTCCTCGTAGGACATGCCTCTTAGACTTGGGACTAGTCTCGTTGCAAACACTTTCCCACTTTCTCTTATGTTTCTTAGCGTGCTAGACCAAGTGTGGATTTCATACAGATCTGCAATCTTCATATGAGCCTGCGCGGATACATGGTGTACCATAGTCTTGCAATGATTCCTTACTCAGGTAAGGTTTACCAGGCACCCTCATGCTGCAGCAATTATTTGGCAAATGATTGCCTCAGGAGATGTGCTCGGTATTATAAAATATCCTTTTCTTTGAGTGAGCTCGGCAGTCTTCTGACCCTCAAGCGCTGAAACTCTGTCTAAGGTTTTCTTTTATCCTTCCACCATCCTTCATACTATGCATTTGTGGGTTAAACCCAAGAGCCAGTTGCTGGACTAGCGCTGGCAACCTTCATAATCCAGATCCCTCTATCGTAGCTATTCACTCTGATCCTCTCACTTGAATTCTTGAATCTATCCCTTCAGTCACGTCATTCACACATACCGTAAACCTACGAGCCCATGCATCTGCTCTCGGTGTACTGACCCATTGTGGACTCGACTCGTCACATATGGCCACATCTGACCCTGCAAGAGTAAGTCGTCACGTACATCACTCGTTTCCTTCCCTGTCAGTATTCTCTGATCCATACAAAAGTCTTTCCTGTATTCAATATATGCCGGCTTCTCTAGCTTTTTTTTCACTCACCTCATGTGCGGAAATGTGTCGAAAGCCTTCTTGAGCGGTCCAAGAAAATGCAGGGTACCCAGCCCTATCACATCTCATCATGATACTCTGTAGCCTCTGATCCAGATCTTTGTGTCGTAAAACTCCAGTAGGTTTGTGACACAGGATTTTCCCATCCCTCGAGCGTGCATGGTTACGTGTACACACACTCATACACGATACGATCCAGGATTGTTTTTAAACAGTTTGTGACAGAGCCAACTATGGAAATAACTCCTTGACTTGGTTCTTGCCAAGGAAAACCGTTAATTAATAATCATGAGGTTAATGAAGAGCTTGGGAAAGTGATCCACAAAATCACCTCAGTTTAATATATCATGGAAATCCCTAAAAAATGGCACATCAAGTCTCCGTTCCCCTTGAACTTCACACACACGGCTGATTTCATAGGACTGAAAAATTACTTAGGATGGCTGAACCTGGAAATGACCGACTAAGGGTCAGATAGGTGTGATGGATGCCGATAAGATGCTTTCCCGGCATAGTTATCTAGCTGCTCAGATCAATTAAGTTCCAAATCGTAAATCAGATCAAACAAAAACAGATCCAAATGGTTTAGAACAATAGGCAGTAAATATCTGATTGGTCAAAAGAGAGGCATAAATAGGGGCAAATCAAAGAGGAGAGGGCAAATGAAAATCGATATAATTCCGTAAAGATCGAGAACAATAAAACAAGGAATTAGAAAAGCCAAACGAGATAAGAGTTTAAAGAATGCAATAGAATCGAAGACTAACCCAAAAGGATTCTTCAGTATACAGAAGTAAATCAGGGACAAAAGGCCCACATCAAAAGTTCCTCGGGGGGGGGGGGGTGGGGCAGCGGGGGGTTTGGGGCCACCCTGACAGTGATAAGGAAATGTGTATGAATTTTAAAAACAAACTTCCTCTCAGTTTTTTACACAGGCGGATACCAGCGATAATCAGTAATGATAAATATGTATATAAATAACAGGATCGATTAATAAACTGTGCACAATTAGGGTCACAAGTGACATGGTCCTTATTGCAAAATACGATAAATATAAAACGCTAACAAATACCCGTCAGCCTGATGGAACTGTAATGCAGGTTCTAAAGGAATGTAAAGAGGTAGCTTAGCACACCTTTGGCTAATCTTTTTCAACATATCACTACAAACTGGCCTGGTGCCAGATAAGTGGAAAATGGCAAATGTGATACCTATTTTCAAAACAGGTGACAGGTCCTTAGCTTCGAACTATAGACCAATAAGCCTAACCTCCATAGTGGGAAAATTTATGGAATCAATAATTGCCGAGCAGTTCGTAGCCACCTTGAAAAGCATAAATTAATCAACGAATCTCAGCATGGTTTTACAAAGGGGCGTTCCTGCCTACGAATTTATTAACTTTTTTCACTAAGGTATTTGAGGAGGTAGATCATGGTAATGAATATGATATTGTGTATATGGACTTCAGTAAGGTTTTTGACAGGGTCCCACATCAGAGACTATTGAGGAAAATTAAAGCACATGGAATAGGAGGAGAAATTTTTTCCTGGATAGAGGCATGGTTGACAAATAGGCAGCAGAGAGTTTGCATAAATGGGAGAAATCAGAGTGGGGAAGTGTCACGAGCGGTGTTCCACAGGGGTCAGTGTTGGCCCCCTGCTGTTCACAATCTACATAAACGACATAGATGAGGGCATAAAGAGCGACATCGGCAAGTTTGCCGATGACACCAAAATAGGCCGTCGAATTCATTCTGACGAGGACATTCGAGCACTCCAGGAAGATTTGAATAGACTGATGCAGTGGTCGGAGAAGTGGCAGATGCAGTTTAATATAGACAAATGCAAAGTTCTAAATGTGGACAGGACAATAACCATGCCACATATAAACTAAATAATGTAGATCTTAATATTACGGATTGCGAAAAAGATTTAGGAGTTCTGGTTAGCAGTAATCTGAAACCAAGACAACAGTGCATAAGTGTTCGCAATAAAGCTAATAGAATCCTTGGCTTCATATCAAGAAGCATAAATAAATAGGAGTCCTCAGGTGTTTCTTCAACTCTATACATCCTTGGTTAGGCCTCATTTAGATTATGCTGCACAGTTTTGGTCACCTTATTACAGAATGGATATAAATTCTCTGGAAAATGTACAAAGGAGGATGACAAAGTTGATCCCATGTATCAGAAACCTTCCCTATGAGGATAGACTAAGGGCCCTGAATCTGCACTCTCTAGAAAGACGTAGAATTAGGGGGGAATATGATTGAGGTGTATAAATGGAAGACAGGAATAAAATAAAGGGGATGTAAATAGTGTGCTGAAAATATCTAGCCTGACAGGACTCGCAGCAATGGTTTTAAGTTGGAAAAATTCAGATTCAGGAAGGATATAGGAAAGTACTGGTTGGTAATAAGTTGTGGATGAGTGGAACAAACTCCCAGTACCGTATAGAGGCCAGAACGTTGTGTAGCTTTAAAAATAGGTTGGATAAATACATGAGTGGATGTTGGTGGGTGTGAGTTAGACCTGATAGCTTGTGCTACCAGGTCGGTTGCCGTGTTCCTCCCTTAAGTCAATGTGACCTGACCTGACTAGGTTGGGTGCATTGGCTTAAGCCGGTAGGAGACTTGGACCTGCCTCGCATGGGCCAGTAGGCCTTCTGCAGTGTTCCTTCGTTCTTATGTTCTTATGTTCTTTTCTAGGTGCTTCACCGTCTTTCACACCCCGGGGGTTGCCCTGTTTCGATAGATGTGTCGAAGATTGTTGTCAGTGGCACACATAGTGCCTCTCCTGCCTGTCTCAGGACCCACGGAGAGATATTGTCTGGTCCCACTGCTTTTCAGGTATCTAGCTCACTTAGCAGCCTCTTCACCTCGTCCTCTGTTGCATGTAGTGTGTATTAATATTGTTAAATTACCCCAATAATTAGGTAAATTTAAAACAAAGTAACAAATTACATTTATTTGGCAAAAAGTTTGCTCTCCAGGAGCTTTATCAAGCTTTTATAAAATTTTTTCAGCTTTATAAAGCTTGATAAACCTCCTGAGAGCAAAAAGTTTCCCCCCAAAAAAATGTCACATTAGTTGCCTTTTGTCATTTTCCTAAATTATGAGTGTGCCACACTTTTTGGGGTACCTTTCCCTCTCTTTAGTTGGGGTCCTTTCCCGTTTCCAGAAAATGCTTTTCCCAATCTCGTGATAGCTACTTCGTCGTTTTTTGTGAATCCTCTCTTTTTCCTTCTACGTCTTATACTTAATCCTTGGGTTTCTTTTACCCTGATGTGGCGTACAACAGCTTGAAATTTAATTTGGCTTTTGATCTTATTATTTTTTTGTATTGTAGCGGGCCTCCCCCCATCCATGTGTATTATTTGTGCCCCTTTTGGGAATCTCCTTATTTTCCCAAAATTTTTTTCCCTTCCTACACACCTAGTTTTTGGTCTCTCTGCCTCTGGTGAACCCGGGGTGTTTTTGGGCTTCCAACTGTTTCTTTCCCGCCCTTGTTTCGAACCTCTCCTCTTACTCCTTGCATTTTGAGGTCACATGTTCCTTCATTTCATTTACTGTTTTTCGCACCAGTTCTGTTTCCCAATGTACCTCATGCAGGAAATTTCTCAAGCCTGTGTAGTGCCTTCTTCTGTACTTTTAACTCTTCAGTGTATTGGAATCTCAGGACCATGTGATGCGATGTGTGTACTCACTTATGTGTGGTTGCAGGGGTCGAGAAATAGCTTCTGGCCCCGCCTCTTCACTGATTGCTACTGGGTCCTCTCTCTTCCTGCTCCATGAGCTTTATCGAACTTCGTCTTAAAACTAAATATGGTTCCCGCCTCCACTATGTCACTTTCTAGGCTATTCCACTGCCTGACAACTCTATGACTAAGTCTTCAACTTTCAACTGTGACCCCTTGTTTCTGTGTCCCATCTCTGGAACATCCTGTCTTTGTCCACCTTGTCTATTCAGCGAAGTATTTTATATGTCTTTATCATGTCTCCCCTGACCTTCCTGTCCTCCAGTGTCGTCAGGCCAATTTCCCTTAATCTTTCTTCGTAGGACAATCTCCTTAGCTCTGGGACTAGTCTTGTTACAAACCTTTGAACTTTCTCTAATTTCTTGATGTGCTTGACCAGATGTTGATTCCAAACTGGTGCTGTATACTCCGGTATGGGCCTGACGTATATGGTGTACAGAGTCTTGACCTATAACTTACTGAGGTATCGGAACGCTATCCTTAGGTTTGCTAGACTCCCGTACGCTACAGCAGTTATCTGATTGATGTGTGCCTCAGGAGATGTTCTCGGTATTATACTCACTCCAAGATCTTTTTCTTGAGTGAGGTTTGCAGTCTTTGGCTAACTAGACTATACTGTGTCTGCGGTGTCCTTTGCCCTTCCCCAATCTTCATGACTTTGCATTTGGCAGGGTTAAATTCAAGAAGCCGGGTGCTGGACCTGGCTTGTACCCTGTCCAGGTCTCTTTGTAGTCCTGCCTGATCCTGGACCGATTTGATTCTCCTCATTAACTTCAAATCATCTGCAAACAAGGACACTTCCGAGTCTATCCCTTCCGTTACGTCATTCACATATACCGAAAACAGCAATGGTCCTACGACTGACCCCTGTGGAACCCCGCTTGTCACAGGCGACCACTATGACACCTCGTCACATACCATGACTCGTTGTTGCCTCCCTGTCAGGTATTCTCTGATCCATTGCAGTACCTTTCATGTTATGTGTGCTTGATCCTCGAGCTTTTGCATTAACCTCTTGTAAGGAACTGTGTCGAAGGCCTTCTTGCAGTCCAAGTAAATGCAGTCTATCCACCCCTCTCTCTCTTGTCTTACTTCTGTCACCTTGTCATAAAACTCCAGTAGGTTTGTGACACAGGATTTTCCTTCCCTGAAACCATGTTGGTTGTCAATTATACACTTATTTCTTTCCAGGTGCTCCACCATCCTCCTCCTGATGATCTTCTCCACGACTTTGCATTCTATACACATTAGTGACACAGGTCTGTAGTTTAATGTCTCGTGTCTGTCTCCTACTTTAAAAATTGGAACTACATTTGCCTTCTTCCATACCTCAGG
>NC_069401.1:102133166-102135831 GCF_026875155.1 Cherax quadricarinatus | reverse complement strand
CCCACGTTAACCCCCACGTTACACACTTACACTTTTACCACTTACAGGGTTACACACTTAACTTAACCTTTAACCCCCCGTTACACACATTCCCACGTTACCACATTACCACGTTACACACGTTACCACGTTACACACACATTACCACGTTACACACATTACCACGTTACACACGTTACCACGTTACACACACATTACCACGTTACACACATTACCATGAGATTATTAATTTCATCTTACCACAGCCTCCCTCCCTCCCTCCTTCCCTCCCTCCCTCCCTCCTTCCCTCCCTCCTTCCCTCCCTCCCTCCCTCCCTCCCTCCTTCCTCTCCCTCCTTCCCTCCCTCCCTCCCTCCCTCCCTCCCTCCCTCCTTCCTTCCCTCCCTCCTTCCCTCCCTCCCTCCTTCCCTCCCTCTCTCTTCTCCTCGCCCATCAATACCATCAACACTCACCACCACCACCTATATTCATCAACATCACAATTATCATCTACAACCACCACATTCTACTACGATCATCACCATCAACAGACTGTCATCAACACCTCTGAAACAGACATGATCACGCTCAGAAACGCTGTGAACTCACTAATGATATATGCTACCCACTGCATACCTTGCAGCACACACACACACACACACACACACACACACACACACACAACTGGACGCTGAAGACTCAAATGAGTCACAGGGATGTTAGGAAGTATTTCTTCAGCCATAGAGTTGTCAGGAAGGGGAGCAATCTGGAGAGTGATGTAGTGGAGGCGGCATCCATACATAGTTTTAAGAAGTGGTGCTATAAAGAGGCGAGGGCCAGGAGATGTGACTCGACGCCTGCAACCAAAAATAGGTAAGTACATACACATACTACAAACAACAGGCCAAGTGTCTATCGACAAGTGCCTTTGACAACTAGTAACTAATACACACAAACACACAAGCACATTACAAACAGGCCAAGTGTCTATCGACAAGTGAGTTTGATAATTGGCAACACACACACACACACACACACACACACTCAAATAAAAACAATATAATCACATTAACTCATGTACACTCACCTTAACGAACCCACATTCACAGCTAACACAGACACACAGGATAGCAGAGCGGACACTGCAGTGGATCAGAGAATACCTGACAGGGAGGAAGGGACGAGTCATGGTACGTGACGAGGTGTCATAGTGGGCGCCTATGACAAGCAGGGTTCCACAGAGGTCAGTCCTAGGACTAGTGGTATTTCTGGTATATGTGAATGACATGGCGGAAGGGATAGACTCAGAAGTGTCCCTGTTTCCAGATGATGTGAAGTTAATGAGGAGAATTAAATCGGATGAGGATCGGCAGGACTACAATGAGACCTCGACCGGCTGCAAACCTTGTCTAGCATCCGGCTCCTCGAATTTATCCCCGCCAAATGCAAAATCATGAAGATCGGGGTGGGGCAAAGAAGACAGCAGACAGAGTATAGGCTAGGTGGCCAAACACTGCAAACCTCACTCAAGGAAAATGATCTTGGGGTGAGTATAATACTGAGCTCATCTCCTGAGGCGCACATTAAGAATATCTTCATACGGGAGGTTCCTTACACAGTAAATCATTTTAGTCATTCTTCTCTGTATGTTCTCTAATGAGTCTATGTCCATCCTGTAGTAAGGGGACCAAAACTGAGCAGCATAATCTAAATGTGGCCTCACTAGTGATGTATGGAGCTGTAAAACAACTTTTGGACTTCTGTTACTTATACTTCTTGAGATAAATCCAAGTAATCTGTTGGCCTTGTTGCGCACACTAAGGCACTGCTGTCTTGGCTTTAGATTTCTGCTTATCATGACTCCTAAGTCTTTTTCACATTCTGCATGATCAAGCTCTACTTCACCTAGATTATAGCTTCGAGGGTTATTTTCATTACCAAGGACTAGTACTTTACACTTATCCACATTGAACTTCATCTACCATTTTTCAGACCAAGACATTAGTTTGTCCAAATCCTCCTGGAGTTCATTGCTATCCTCCTCAGAGTGAATTATACGGCCTATCTTTGTATCATCAGCAAACTTACTCATGTCACTCGTAATCCCTTCATCAAGGTCATTAATGTAAATTATGAACAAGAGAGGGCCTATTATTTGTCCAGTGTATTATTAAATTCTTCCCAAATTATATTAATTATAAATGAATCTAATTTATATAAACCAGAGGAAATATTCATATTGTTGTCAAAACTGTTTTTTATGAAACAAGATTCAATTACATTCCTGTCGACCATGGACTTGCTTGATACCAACTTTCTCAACTTTTTGAAAATCAATTGGATGGTTAAAATCTCTCACATGAATAAACAGAGCACTGGAATCTTGTCCAGTTCTAATGCTATATTTATGCTGCTTTAATCTTAGTTCGAGATTTTTACCAGTCTGGCCGTAATAAACTTTATCGCAAATTTTACAAGGAATCTTATAGACACATCCATCAGTATTTTGGGGGGAATTTTTTATGAAAAGTTTTTTTAGCTATTTCATAAATTTTGGATATTTCCTCATCTATGAACTCTGGACTACAAATACGTAAAGCTCTCAAAAACATTGATGAGAAAACAGTTTAACTCAATCTTGATGTGAAGAATAATAGTGGACATAGGAACAGTTATTTGTAGGTTTT
>NC_069401.1:102103166-102130666 GCF_026875155.1 Cherax quadricarinatus | reverse complement strand
ATGTCCAAACCACCTCAACAACCCTTCCTACCCTTGGACAACAGTTTTGGAATCCCGAAACCTCCTCCTAATTTTTAAAACTACAAAATTCCTGCTTTATTACAACCACACATTGCCCTCAACATGACATCCCACTGCTCCAGCCTTCCCCCCTGCAACTTTCATCCCCCAGCTTCACACCCTATAAGAGCGTGGAAAAACTTTTCTCTCATACTTCCCCCTTTGCCCCAAGGAAAAAGTTCTTTGTCTCCCACTCCTAAGTGCACCATCATTTTTTCCCCCTCTCAATTCTATGATTCCCCTCATCTTTCATAGACCCATCCGCTGACACCCACTCCCAAATATCTGAATACTTCCCCTCCTCCATATCTCTCCCCCAATCTGATATTAAATCTTTCATCACCAAATCTTTTGTTATCCTCATAACCTTACTTTTCCTGTATTCCCCTTTTAAATTTTTTTCTTTTGCCACCCTACCAAATTACCCCCAACTCGCAACTTCTCTTCAGAATCCCCCAAAGCCCAGTGCATCAGCAAAAGCACTGTGCAACCCCCCCCTTTGTGTGTGATTCTTTATCTTTTAACTCCCGCCTCTTCCCAAGCCCCTCGCATTTATTTCTCTTACAACCCCATCTATAAATATAAAAAAACCACGGTGACATCACACATCCTTGTCAAAGGGCCCTACTTTTAGGGGAAAATTTCCCTCTTTCCTACTACTCAACTTGAGCCCACATCCTCGTAAAAACTTTTTCACTGCTTTCGTAACCACCTCCTACACCATACATTTTAAAAATCTGCCCATTGCCCCCCTATCCCCCTGCATACCCTTTCCAAATCCATAAATCCACAAAGCCCCTTTTTAGCCTTATCTAAAAACTTTCACTTATATTTTTCCTGTAAACACGGGCCACCCCCCCCTACCTTTCCTAAAGCCTCCTTTTATCCGCTATCCTTTTCCCGTCTACTCTTAATTCTTTCAATATAACCTACCATCCTTACCAGGTAACTCACAACTTACCCCCCAAAATTTTTGCACCTTTTTATCCCCTTTCCCTTTATACAAAGGAAACTATGCATGCTCTTCCAACCCTAGGTACCTTTAACCTCTCCATACTTTTATTAAAAATTGAACCAAACCACCCCAAAAAACTATTTCCCCCCCTGTTTTAAAATTTCTACTTTACCCCATCAACCCCCGGCTGCCTTCCCCCCCTTTCATTTTACTACTGCCCACAAACTTCCCCCCACACCAAACTGCTCTTCCTCATCCTAAAAGATGTTTTCCTCCTTGCCCTATCACGAAATCACATTTTCCCTATTTCACAACTTTTTAAAAATTTCCCTCAAAAACCCCTCCTCTTCCATACCTCAAAACCCCTTTAATAACCCCCTCCCATTTTTAACTGACAATCCTTTTTTCTCAAGGCTTTCTTAAAATTGTTAATCTCACCCCAAAAACTTTTTTTTTTCAAAAAATTTTTTGAAAAATCACCCCACTCTCTCATTTGCTCTTTTTTTTACATTGCTTCACCACCCCTTTAAACCCTCTCTTTTTCTCATAACTCTTCCCTCCTGCATCATTCTACTTTGTAAAAACTTCTCATATGCTAACTTTTTCCTTTACTCTCTTTTACACATCATTCCCCCAATCGCCCCTCTTCCCCCCCGCCCCCCTTTCCTGAACCACAAAATTCGCTAAACACTCTAACATACTTTTTTAAACCTACCCATACCTCTTCGCCCCCATTGCCTATGCCCATTACCCCATCTATCCCCCAAATTTTGTTTTTTAATCACCCTAACGCCTCCTCTTTTAGTTTTAAACCTTCCCCTCTCTCTTCCTGAGCTTTTATTCTCCTTGATCCCCATCTACCTTTTTCTCTCAGTGTAGCTACAATAAAAGTGATCTGATTATTGTGGCCCTCATAAAAAAGTCATCCAAAAATCTACTCAAAGTCTTTTATTCCCAAAAATAACCAACAAACTACTGTCATTTCGCCCTACATCATATCTTTTATACTTATTTATCCTCTTTTCTTAAAATATGTATTTCCTATAACTAAACCCCTTTTATCAAAGTTCAATCAAAGGGCTCCCTTATCATTTACACCCGGCACCCCAAACTTTTCCTACCACACCCCCTCTAAAAGTTTCTCCCTACTTTAGATTCAGGGCCCCCACCCCCAAATTTCTCTCTCACTTGGTTCAAAGGCTCCCCCTACATTCACTTAACATCTCCAAAACTCTCTCTCTCCCTTTCCCTTCCTCTCTTCTCCAGGGCATAACGCTTATTATGACCCCCTTTTCGATCCAACCTTTATTTTAAACCCCAAAAAAAAAAAATTAATTTTTTTTAAAAAAATATATTTAAATTATTTATTTTTTTAATTTAATATAAATTTAATATTTAAAATTTAAAAAATTTAAAATTATTTTTTTTAAGGGAAAATATTTTTTTTAAATTAAAATTTTTTTAAAGGGGGAAATCCCCTTTCAAAACCATTTTTTAAAATTTTTCCCCTTTAAAATTTTTTTTAAGGGAAGTTTGCAATTTCAAAGAGTTGGAAAAACTACGGGAAAAAAAGCCCAAAGGAATTGGGGAAAAAAAGGGAAAAAAGTCGGAACTTTAAACCTTGGCGGAAGGGGTTTACAAGTTATTTAAAAAAAGAATTTTTATAAAAAAATAAGGGTAAAAAAAATTAAAATTAAAAAAAAAAAATAAATTTTGGGCTACAAGGGGTGGGAAAAAACCCCTTTCCCACAGCTTCAAAATTTTTTTAAAAGTAAATTTTTTGAAAATTAAAAACGGAAAATTATTGGGAAATCAAAATTCCCGGGGTTTTATATAAGGAAATTTCTAAAAAAAAAAAAAACCAGGGGTTCCCAAACTAAAAAGTCCTTTGGGAACCAACCCCCCCGGCCACCCCTCCCCTTCCTCAATTTAAACCCCCCAAAACCCAAGAAATAAGAGGTGCGAAAACAGCGCAAAAAATTTTCCCCCAAAAAATTGAAAGACCTCAAAAAAAGGGTTTGGGGAATATACCACAATTTCCCCAGAAACAAAAAAGGGTTTCCCCGGGGCAAAAATTAAATGGGTTAACCTTAGAAAAGGGGAAAATTTTATTTTCTTTTGTCATTTTTTAGATCTAGGCACCCTCATTTTAAACATTTAATAAATTTTAAGAAAAGGAATCCAAATTTTTAAAAAACCCCCTCCCCCCAAAAATTTGGGGGGTTTCCCAAAAAAGGGGACCCAACCTCCCCTTTCCCTGGAGGGAAAAAATTTTTTTGGGGGGGGTTTCCTTAAAATTTTTTTTGCAAATTTTAATTACCAGATGACGAGAGGCAATTTTCCAACTTTTTTGGGGAAAAATAAAAACCAAAAGGGGGTTGAAGACCCGAGGAGCACAACAACCAGAAAACTACTGCAGGGTATGGGCGCGTGGCAAAGCTGAGAATAGCGTTCCGATACCTCAGAAAGGAATCTTTGAAGGTTCTGTACTTCGTATACGTCACGCCCATACTGGAGGGTGCAGCATCAGTTTGGAACCCACTCCTCGTCAATCACGTCAAGAAATTAGAGAAAGTGCAAAGATTTGTAACAAGACTAGTCCCAGAGTTAAGGGGAATGTCCATCTAAGAAAGGTTACGGGAAATCGTCCTGACGACACTGGAGAACAGAAGTGTTAGAGGAGACATGATACGACATATAAAATACTGCGATGAATTGACAATGGTTGAGAGAGGCAGGATGTTCCAGAGCTGGGGCACAGAAATAAAGGGTCACAAATGGAAGTTGAAGACTCAGATGAGTCAAAAGGTCAAAGGGATATTAGGAAGTATTTCTTTAGTCATAGGGTTGTCAGGAAGTGGAATAGTCTGGAGGCAGGAACCATACATAGTTTTAAGACGAGGTATGATAAAGTTCATAGAACAGGGAGAGTGGACCTACTAGCGATCTTTGAAGAGGTGGGGCCAGGAGCTATGAACCGATCCCTACAACCACATATAGGTGAGTACAAATAGGTGAGTACACACAAGTGCACCCACAGGTTGCATTTGTAAAGCAGAAAAGAGGGATATTTTTGAGATTGCTGATATAATAAACTGTTGGTGTAATGTTTATCGTTGCGGGAAATGGGGCCGTGAATGGACATGAAAGAAGCCTCGTTTGTGATGATGGTATCAAGGTAAAAGTGAACTAAATATAATTTCTTCAAGCGTGATGTTGGTTTAGGGAGGAGGGAGAACTAGAGGAATGCTGGACAGGCGGAAAGTGGAGAGGAAGATAGAGAGAGGAGAGAGGAGAGAAGAGAGAGAGAGAGAGAGAGAGAGAGAGAGAGAGAGAGAGAGAGAGAGAGAGAGAGAGAGAGAGAGAGAGGAGAGAGAGAGAGAGAGAGAGAGAGAGAGAGAGAGAGAGACAGACAGACAGACAGACAGACAGACAGGTAGACAGAGACAGGGAGAGACAGAGAGACAGAAAGACAGAGAGACAGACAGACAGAGGGAGATAAATAAAGAAAGCTGACGTTTTTGCTAAACGCTTGTCTGCCAAGATGCAGGTTCCTGATCCAGTATGGTCACGTTCATTGCTAACCGCAAGAGCTGTGTTAAATTTGTCAATGGTGACAATAAGGCAAGATGAGGACGTTCATTCTTAAATCGTTGACCCAGATAAAGTGAACATAAGATTGCTGAGTAGATGTGCAGATCACCTAGCATCACCTCTAACTCACATCTATCAGCACTGCCTAGTAAAGGGTAAATGGCCTTCTTTATGACCGTCAATATGGCTTCAAAAAAAGTCACTCTGTGCTGATCTTATGTTAAACCTCTCCACTATATGGCAACAGTCATTGTATAATTTCACGTCAGCTGTGTAGTAGCACTGGACATTGCTGGTGCTTTCGGCCGAGTATGTTACTAGGGACTCTTGGCAAACTGCAAGCACTAGGAGTCACCGGCTTTGTATTATGCCTCCTCATTGATTATCTTCAAGGTAGACCTCTAAGAGCAGTTTTCAATGTGAGAGAGTCAATGAGACACAGTTGGTGCAAGTGTTCTACAGGGAAGTGCTCTTGGGCCATTGTTATGGATTGTATACAACAATGACCTTCATCTCATCCAAGAATCCCGTGCAAATGCAAACGACTGTACTCTGACACTTCCAAGAGAGGAAATGCTAGCTTCTCTAAGTTACATCTATCACCAGCTTACAGCTATATCAGCCTGAGGGAAAACGATATCAGGTCTCATTTGTTCCTGAGAATGCACGAATGATGATGGTGTCTAGGCACCATGAAGGTAATGCTGAAGTAGTGGTAAGAATGAATGGGAGAGTGTTGGTGCCTGAGGATGAAGTTGATATCTTTTGGCTGAAATTTGACTTTATGTTGACTATGAAGAACCACATGGCAAATCTTGCAAACCAAGTGGCCAGGAAGCATGCAGAACTCAAATGTATCTCACACCTGCTTGACAGCAGAGGTTGTAAGATTCTGTGTGAGGCAACAGTACTCTCACACTTTGAATATGCTCCACTTTTTTGGGTTGCTTGCACATCCAATCTTCCCCCCCCCCCTCCGTCTTATCTGCAACTTCTTGACAGAATAGAGAACAGAGGAACACGACTCATCTTTCGCCTGGACCCAGCCTGGATAGATCTGTCATTTCAGCAGAACGCTCAACACAGGAGGGATGTGGGTGGCCTTACTTTTATGAACAACGCCAATATTGTCAAAATACCACAACTGACTCCATTCCAAGTTCAGTTAGATGTAAAGTTTTACACAACAAGACGGGCGGCAAACAGCAAGTTCACTATGACTGTAACCTTCTCCAGAACATCGCTTCATCTGAGATCATTTATTCCTATGATGACTCGAATGTGTGGAACATGTTCGTTCAGCTGAGGTCATGAATTGACTAGCGTCGGGGAGACGTTTTCAAGCCTACAAAAGCAACACCACCATCAATATTGTTCCTTCAGCATCAAGAGATATTAATATCTGTGATTTTGCTAGTAACAATGCCGATCAAGGAATGCTGATCTCTACCAGCCCACCTTCACTAACCAGTGAGAATTTAACATTCCTAGGACAGTTGTCGTTGCTGCTGTTACCCTCAGTGGCATGCCAAGACTCACTGATATGAGAGTTAGCGAGCCAGAGGCTCACTCACACACCTCGTTTAGCTGCGGCTGCTTCACCCTCCGCAGCAGTACAATAACAGTTAATGTCAGCTGCTGGACGCCATTATTTACTCCAGGGAATATCAACAAGACGATGGCTCTCTGCCGGTAAACGAGGGAAGACTTCTCTAATACTTACTGTGTGTGTGTGTGTGTGTGTGTGTGTGTGTGTGTTGTGTGTGTTGTGGTTGTGTGTGTGTGTGTGTGTGTGTGTGTGTGTGTATGTGTATGTGTGTGTATGTGTTGGTGTGTGTTGTGTTGTGTTGTGTGTGTGTGTGTGTACGCATCTATATGTACTCACTTGTATGTGGTTGCAGGGGTTGATTCATAGCTCCTGGCCCCGTCTTTTCTCTGGTCGATACTATGTCATTCTCTTCCCGCTCCTAGAGCCTTATCGTGCCTCTCCAGACAACTCTGTAGCTCATCTAAATTTTCAATTTCCACTTGTGGCCCCTTGTTCCTGTGTTTCCTCTCTGAAACATTCGAGCCCTGCCCACCTTGTTAATTCCTCTCAGTATTTTATACGTCGTTATCATGTCCCCCCTATCTTTCCTATCCTCTAGTGACATCAGGATGAGTTCCCATAAGCTCTCAGTTCTGGCACTAGTCCTGTTGCAAACTTTTGCACTCTCTCCAATTTCTTGACGTGTTTGACTAGGTGTGGGTACCAGACTAGTGCTGCGTATTCCAAAATGGGCCTAACGTACACGGTGTACAGTGTCGTGAATTATCTTTAAGTGAAGATTGTAGCTTTCTCTTCCCTAACCTGTACACGGCTGCGGTTTTCTTTATCTTTCTCCAATCTTCATGACTTTGCACTTGCTGCGGTTAAACTGCAAGAGCCATTTGTCGGACCAGACTTGTAGCCTATCCAGATCCCCTTGTAATCTTTCCTGATCCTCGTTCGCTTGTGTTCTCCTCATCAGTTTCATATTAACAGTGAACAGCAATAGTTCTGAATCTCTTCCTTCCATCACTTCATTCACGTATACAAGAAACAGCACCGGCCCTAGGACTGACCCATGGGGAAACCTCACCGACCCCATACGCCCACTCAGAAACTTCATCACACTCGTTGTTTCCTTTCCTTCCTTTCAGGTATTACCTGTTCCATAGCATACTTTCCCTACTATCCGGTTTTGCTCCTCCAATTTTGAACAGTCTTTTGTGTGGGCACTTGTCAAAAGCCTTTTTTGCAGTCCAAAAGGATACAGTCTACCCATCCCTCTCTTTCCTGTCTTATTTTTTGTTACCTTACGTAGAATTCAAGTAGATCTGTGACACAGGATTTCCCATTGATGAAACCATGCTGATTGTCATGTATGAGCCCAATCCTTTCAATGTGCGTCACCACTCTTCTTCTGATAATCTTTTCCGTGACTTTATATACTATACAAGTCAGTGAAACTGGTCTATAGTTTAATGCTGCCTGTCTGTCTCCTTTCTTAAATATTGGAACTACATTTGCTGTCTTCCACAGATCAGGAAATTACCATGTATCGATAGATTTACTGAAAATTACTGTAGATAATTGAAGATTACAGTTTCTATGCTTTCTCTCTCAGGACCTATAGAGATATGGTATCTGGGCCCACCGCCTTTTAGATATCTAGTGTACCTCCTTGGTTATGTGTATTGTGTCCAGCACTTGCTGGTGCACCCTACCTCCTCGGTTTGCTGGAAGCATTTCTGTCTCTAATGTGAATACTTCTTTAAATATTGTGTTAAATTCTTTACATATTTCTTGGCCACCTTTTATCAGCTCCCCTCCGTTGTTTTTTTCTCCTAATGTGACTGTATAACAACTTTGGTTCAGATTTGGCTTTTGATGCTATGTCGTTCTCGTATTGCCTCTGAGCCTCTCTCCTTATCCCTGCATATTCGTTTCTGGTTCTGCTCAACTCCTTGTTTTCTTGAGTCCTTTGCTTTCTATACCTTTTCCATGCTCTAGCACACTTGGCTTCAGCCACTTTAAACCCTCAGTTAAACCATGGGCTTACTCTGGTCTTAACATTTTAGTGTTACCCTTTGGTATGAACTTCTCCTCTGCCTCCCTGAACTTTGTAGTCAGTAGTTCCATCATTTCATTTACGTTTTTCTCTCTAGTTCTTTTTCCCACTGACTTCATGCAGGAATGTCCTTACGCCTATGTAATCCCCTTCGTTGAAGTTTGTCTTCTCCAGTCCTTCTTGTGTTACTGCCTTTTCCACTGATAACTCTACAAGGTATTCATAACTCAGGATGCCAATGCGTCTTTCGGGTGTGATATCCCCTATGTCGGAACTGTTCAAGGTGAACATGAGATGCAGCCTTGCTGCAAAATCCTGTCCTATCTCTCTGGTTGTATCCCTAACATGATGGTGCGCGAAGTTTTTCAATACTGTCTCCAGCATCTTAGCCCTCCACGTTTCTGGTTCCCCATGTGGCTCTAGGTTTTCCCATTCTATCCCTTCCTGATTGGAATCCCCTATAATGAGTAATTCTGTCCTACTCATATGAGCCCTTCTGGCCACTTTAACTAGTGTATCCACTATTGCTCTATTGCACTCATCATATTCTTGTCTTAGCCTCCTGCTGTTCAGTGGTGGGTTATATATCACTGCTATCATCACCTCTGAACTTCCAATCTGAGGCGTTACAACAATGAATTCACTTGCTTCTCCTCTGTCCAATCCTCCCATTTCCTCAAAACTCCACTGGTTTTTGATGAGCGTTTCCACTCCTCCTCCTCCTTTGTTCTTTCTGTTTTTCCTTAGGATCTGATATCCAATTGGAAAGATTGCATATGTTATCATCCCTGTAAGATTTGCCTGTGATAGTGCTATGATGTCAGGTGATGCATCAATGATTTGTTCTTGCCACTCCTCACTCTTATTTGTTATTCCTTCTGCATTGGTGTACCATACCTTTAGCTTCCTTTCCAGTACTGTTTTTGTTGGGGGGGGGAGGTGGACGAGGATGGTGCAGGCTTGGGATGTGGGAAGCAGTGCCAAATATTATGGGAGACTGCTGTGATTGTGAAATTAGTGCTTGAGAGGTGGAGGCTGTGGAATGTGATTTGCTTCTGGTCATTGCGTTTGGTTGGTATGGGGTGACAGGGGTTGAGGGGATTTTGTAAGTACGTGTATTTGTGTTTGGTGTTCCCCCGGAAACTGAGCTTTCCTGTTTGTCATTGCTTGCCCTGTCTCTCTTTCCTTGTATTGGATTCTTCCTACTCTCACTTTCAATTGTTCCCTTTCTTTTCATGTTCTGTCTCGATCAAATTACACTAGTTGATATTCCTGGGAGTTCTTTAACATTGGCTTCTGTTTCAGTATCCTGTTCCGTACCACTTCTGTCTTGAATGTCAATTTGATTGGTCTTTTTTTTCTATCGAATAACCCCTAAGTCTGTGAAAAAATCTACCTGAGACATGTCCTTCATTCCTGTTAATGCGATGATGCTTTTAATCTCATTTTTTCTCCTAATACTTTTTTTTCATCATAGGTTTTCCCTTCAGCCTCCTGAAGCCCATGAATAATTAACGACCTCTGTTCTTCCCATTTCGTTTCCCTCCATACCTCTGGATCTGATTTAAGTATCTCCTTTCTTGTTTCCCTTATTATCTCCTGGACACCCTGGTGGCCTGATATTACTTCTGCAAGAGACTTCTTAGCTCCACCCCCTCCTTCAGTCCCCTCGCTGTCTGCTGACAGTCCTATTTCAGTCACCTTGCTCCAGTCGAACCTCATCTTTATATTCTGCTTCAGCAAATCCAGTTCTTTTTCCAGTCTCTATATCTTTGCCTCAGCACATACAGCTCCTTGCAGATAGCTTCTCTAGTATGTTATTGCAAAGATGATTTAACCTTTTTCCCATTCTTGATCCATTTTGCTCATGAGCCTTTTTACCCATTCTTCCTTTTCAGACCAGCCATCCTCGGTTCCCTTGCCTTTAGGTCCACCCTTTTGAGATCCTATTATTTTTAGTCCTGTTAGATTGCTCTAGTCACTGCAGTTTTGTGCAAAAATTGTGTCAATGTGTGTGTGTGTGGTGTGTGTGTGTGTTTTGTGTGTGTGTGTGTGTGTGTGTGGGGGTGTGTGTGTGTGTGTGTGTGTGTGTGTGTGGTTTGTTTGTGTGTGTGTGTGTGTGTGTGTGTGTGTGTGTGTGTGCATTTGTGTAAGTATGGGTATGTGTACAAGCGCTTGTATGTATATGTTTGCAATTATTGTGTGTTATGTGTTTGAGTGTGTGCATAGATACACACACACAATTATTGTGTGTGTGGGGTGTGTGTTTTTTGTGTGAGAGAGAGAGAGAGAGTTTTGAATGTACTCACCTAATTTTTGGGTTTCAGGGCGTCGAGAGAGGTAGAGAGAAAGAGAGAGAAGGAAGTGGAGAGAGAAAGAGGATGAGAGAGAAGCAGAGAGAAGTAGAGAGTGGTAGGTAGGTGAAAATGGGAGAAGGGGGAGGGAGGAGGAGTGCCTGAAAGGGTGAATGGAAGATCGGCAGCGTGTGGGTGTGTACGTGTATGTGTGTGTGCGTGTGTTTGTTACACAAATGCGATATATATAATTATAGACATCTCCAGAGAATACTAGGTCTCCTCCTCTAGTATTCATCCTGGTTCTGGTTTTTGTAACAATTTGTCGGATTAAGACTAAGTCTAGCTGTCCTAAGTATTGAGTAAATATTATTAAGTTTGGATCACAAAAAGATAATAATCCAAAGAAATAAAAATTAGATGTTTATTAAACCTTTTAAGGGCAGGGCCGCGTACAGTCGTCCTTAGACGTGGTTTATTTCGCAAGTTGCGAGGGTTTCAGGTGCCAAAAATAAATAAATGAATTTAATAAATTTTGGAAAACTCCTTCACATCTCTTGTACCTTCCATATAAAATAACCGTATATACAATGTGTGTGTGATTGTGTGCACGGGCTCAAAGTGCTCATTATGTCCATTAAGACTCGACTCGACCGACTTTTACTAAACTGATTGCTAACCGTCCCCAGATAATTATCTCTAGCCATCAGCAAAACGTCAAAATCACTATATCTGAACTAGGCTCTGTGAAAAGTTACAGAGTTACAAGAAGTATGTTTCGACTCAATAGCTAAACTCATCTACCAAAACAGTCAAAAACTAACCATCAAGACAGAGAGATCTCTGAAGAGAAAGAGAGAGAAGTGGGTCGAGCGAAGGTTTTGGAAATTTCTGTGGACTACCACTTTGTTTAAACCAAAATTAACAAAAATTGTTGACACGACACCCAGGTTGTTTCTCCCAGGCTTACAAATGCTCTTGCAATTAACTTCAATTGCTGCGCTGACGTGGAATGTACACAAAACGTTGAGTTTAAATCACTTGGTGTAAAAGCTCGATGTTCCCTTTACCCTCTGGAACAAACTAATTCACTCCGAGTGTCCGGTCTTGCACTTCTCCACAGATTACCTACCTAGTTTTCCCCAATCCCGGCCGACTGTGTTGCTAGGAATTGTAGATTTCGCCTTACTGCAAGAGGGCCTGATAGGGACGAGTATTGATGCTTTGGGAAACTGCTCAAGGTTATCTTGTTCCCCAGCCAAGTGTGTTAACACCGGTTTTCTGGCCGTGACTGAGATGCAACCGAACTAGTCAGCGAATTCTAACTGGCTTTTAGTTCGAATTTTGAACTACTGGCTACTATCTATACTACTATATCTTGACCTATTTATCACTATCCTAGGACCTATAACGATGTTATTATCTCCTAATTACTTAAATCTGTCTAAAATTTCAAATAGTATATAAAAGTGTATATGTAAGCAGTTAGATTAAGGGCTGCCAGACTATTCCACTTCCTGACAACTCTATGACTAAAGAAATACTTCCTAACATCCTTTGATTCATCTGAGACTTCAACTTCCAATTGTGGTCCCATGTTCTGTGTCCCATCTTTGGAACATCCTGTCTCTATTCACCTTGTCAATTCCTCGCAGTATTTTATATATCGTTATCATGTCTGCCCTAACCCTTCTGTCCTCCAGTGTTGTCAGGCCGATTTCCCTTAACCTTTCTTCGTAGGACATTTTCCATAGCTCAGGAAACCTTTGCACTTTCTCTAATTTCTTGACGTGCTTAACCAGGTTTGGGATGCAAACTAGTGCTGCATACTCCAGCATGGGCCGGACGTACACGGTATATATAGTTTTGAACGATTTCTTACTGAGATATCAGAACGATATTCTCAGGTTTGCCAGGTGCCCATATGCTGCAGCAGTTATCTGGTTAAAGCCTTAAATCTCCACTCTCTGGAGAGGCGTAGAATGAGGGGAGATATCATTGAAGTGTATAAGTGGATGATGGGCATAAACAAGGGAGATATTAATAAAGTACTGAGGGTGTCGAACCAGGTAAGAACCAGAAATAATGGATTTAGGTTGGATAAATTTAGATTTAGAAAGGACATAGGTAAGTACGGGTTTTCTAACAGAGTGACCTGTACTTAGCGTGACCTGTACTTAGCTCAGAGGTGACCTGTACTTAGCTCAGAGGTGACCTGTACTTAGCTCAGAGGTGACCTGTACTTAGCTCAGAGGTGACCTGTACTTAGCTCAGTGAGGACGTGTCGAGTGTGCTCTCTACGGACTGAACCAAGATACCCTCCATCGAGCACCTTTACCAACAGCTTAAGGAAGAATTGAGGATGGCGAAGATGAAGATTCAGCGACTGACCGAGAAAAACAAGAAGATTCGTAGTAGTCCTCCTGTTTTGAGTCCTCAGGTTAAGAAGGGAAACTGGTCAGTGACTGGACAGCATGGTACGAAGTTGACGATCAAGAAGAAGAATGGAAAGGTAGAAACGATGAAGAAGAAAGAGACTTCTGTGGAAACCTCTAATACATTCTCCGTGCTACCAGATGAATGTGAGTCGACTACGGGGAACGTCACGACGAACGACACCTAGGAAGGTAAGAATATTGTTGTTGCTGGGGATAGCCAAGTTAGGTACATGGATAGGGCGTTCTGCTTAAAGGACAAGAGTAGGAGACAAAGAGTTTGCTTTCCTGTGGCTGGGATGGAGGACATTGTTAGCCGTCTGGATGACATCATGAGAGGTAATAGGAGCAATCCTATTAGACCTGATTAGCAGGTATAGGTCAGCAATAGAAATAATTAGGAGGAAGGGTGGGAACCCTGTCATATGTGGTATTTTGCCAAGGAGAGGAGTTGGAAATGAATGGTTGTCCAGGGCAATTGGTGTCAATTGCTGGCTGGACAAATACTGTAAGGAAAATGCGGTAACATTCATTGACAACTGGGACCTCTTCTATGGCAGAAATGACATGTATGCCAGGGATGGGATTCACTTATCTAGGTCTGGTGATAGGGCACTGGCAATTGCAGTGGAGGGAGTTGTTAGGACTTTAAACTAGGAATAGTTAGTGGTATGGGTTTTGGCAGGAAAACAGTGAAGTCCCAGTGTAGTAATATTATGAGTTCGAGGGGAACTTGTAATAAGCAGAACGAGGTATATAATGAAAAGCCAGTGACACTAGGTAATAAGACAGTAATAGGTTTAGTAGAAAAATAGAAATGAGCAGGAAGGGTAAAGAGAAAGGAGAGTCTTTCAATGTATATTATGCTAATAGCCGTAGTGCTAGGAATAAGATGGACGAGTTGAGATTAGTTTCTAGTGCAGGTAACATTGATGTATTTGCCATAACTGAGACGTGGTTTAATTAGAAAGTCAGGATATGCCTGCAGAATGTCATATTCAGGGTTTTAAATTGTTCCAAGTAGATAGAAGTATCGGGAATGGGGATGAGGTGGCATTGTATGTCCGAGATCGCTTGAACTGTTGCATAAAAACGGGTATTAAGTCTGAAGTAACACATACAGAGTCTGTTTGGTTAGAATTTTCAGAAGGGCATGAAAAACTGATTTTAGATGTGATATACCGTCCCTCAAGCTTAGATAGGGACCAAGGGAGACTACTATGGGAAGAAATGGGTAAGGCCACAAGGCACGATAATGTAGTAATTCTAGGAGACTTTAACTTTAGTCATATTGATTGGAATTTCTTGACTGGGAATTTAGAATCATACGACTTCTTAGAAGTAGTTCAGGATTGTTTTTTGAAGCAGTTTGTGACAGAACCTACAAGGGGAAATAACCTGCTCGACCTATTTTTGGCAAACAATGAATCCCTTGTTAATAATTTAGAAATTTCAGAGGAACTGGGTGCTAGCGACCACAAATCAATTACATTTAGCATTGAATGGAAGTATGATAGTAGGGATGACTCAGTAACAGTCCCAGATTTTCGCTTAGCAGATTACGATGGGCTTAGAGAACACTTATCATCTGTTGACTGGGGTAACGAAGAGATCTATCAATATGACAGTTTTCTGAACACTATGCATACTGCTCAAAGAACGTTTATCCCGTATAAAGAAATTAGATCAAATAGAAATGACCCAAAATGGATGAATAATAGGCTCAAATATCTACTAGGGCATAATAAGGGAATTTATAGGCGTATCAAAAGAGATGAGGGTCATCTAATGAATCAGTATATTGATATTAAGAGGGACATTAAAAGGGGATAAGAAAAGCTAAAAGGGACTATGAAATTAAAGTTGCTAGGGATTCGAAAACTAACCCAAAAAGTTTTTTCCAGGTCTATAGAACAAAAATTAGAGATAAGATAGGTCCCCTTAAAATAACTATGGGCATCTTACTGACAAAGAGAATGAAATGTGCTCGATTTTAAATAATTATTTTCTCTCAGAAGATAAATTATGTAACATCACAGTCACTAGTGAAATGGTTGTGAAGCAGATAGACAGACTGAAGCAAAATAAGTTGCCGGATCCTGATGAGGTTTTTTCAAGGGTTCTTAAAGAATGCAATGTGGAACTCTGTGAACCATTAACTAACATTTTTAATGTATCTCTTCAAACAGGTGTAGTGTCTGATATGTAGAACATGGCTAATGTAATTCCTATTTTTAAAGCAGGGGACAAGTCATTACCGTCAAAGTACCGCCCAATAAGCCTGACCTCAATTGTAGGCAAATTACTAGGGTCAATTATAGCTGAGATTATAAGAAGCCATCTCGATAAGCATAATCTGATTAATGATACTCAGCATGGATTCACGAGAGGCCGTTCTTGTCTAACTAATTTATTAACTTTCTTCAGTAAAGCTTTTGAGGCTGTTGATCACGATAAAGAATTTGATATTATTTACTTAGATTTTAGTAAGGCTTTTGATAGAGTTCCGCACCAAAGACTGCTAAAGAAAGTGGCAGCTCATGCCATTGGGGGAAAAGTGCTTTCGTGGATCGAGTCATGGCTCACTGACAGGAAGCAGAGTGTGTCCATAAATGGAGTTAAATCCGAGTGGGGATCTGTAACAAGTGGCGTTCCACAGGGATCGGTCTTGGGCCCGTTGTTGTTTATAATATATATCAATGATCTTGATGAGGGAATTACTAGTGAAATGAGCAAATTCGCCGATGACACGAAGATAGGTAGGATAATTGATTCAAACGTAGATGTTATGGAACTTCAGGAGGATTTAAGCAAACTCAATTCTTGGTCAGAAAAGTGGCAGATGCAGTTCAATGTAGATAAATGCAAGGTTCTGAAGCTCGGGAGTGTCCATAACCCTAGCACTTATAAGTTAAATAATGTAGAACTTAGCCATACAGATTGTGAAAAGGACTTGGGGGGTTATGGTGAGCAGTAAACTTAAACCAAGACAGCAGTGCCTAAGCGTACGTAATAGGGCAAATAGATTATTGGGATATATATCAAGAAGTGTAAACAACAAAAGTCCAGAGGTCATACTGCAGCTTTATACATCATTAGTAAGGCCTCACCTAGATTATGCAGCTCAGTTCTGGTCTCCATATTAGAGAATTGACATAAATTCGTTAGAAAACATTCAGCGTAGAATTACTAAGTTAATACACAGCATTAGAAATCTTCCTTATGAAGAAAGATTGAAGACTCTTAAGTTACATTCACTTGTTAGACGAAGAATGAGGGGAGACCTGATCGAAGTGTATAAGTGGAAGATAGGTATTAATAAAGGGGATATTAATAAGGTCTTGAGGATATCTCTCCAAGAGAGAACCCGCAGTAATGGATTTAAATTAGACAAGTTTAGATTTAGAAAGGACATAGGAAAGCATTGGTTTGGTAATAGGGTAGTTGATGAGTTGAACAGTCTACCTACTTGGGTTATTGCGGCTGGGACTTTGGGTAGTTTCAAATTTAGGTTGGATAAGTACATGAGTGGGAGGGGTTGGATTTGAGTGGGACTTGCAAATGAGTGGATAGAGTTATCAGATCTTATTTCTTGAGAAACATTGAAAATTGGGTTGGGCAAATGTTTTGTTAGTGGGATGGATTGTGAAGGACCTGCCTAGTATGGGCCAACAGGCCTGCTGCAGTGATCCTCCTTTCTTATGTTCTTATGTTCTTACGGTAAGTTATGCTCTTCAAGGTGACTTCTAATAATGTCAGCTATAATTGATTCTAATAACTTGCCCACTATAGATGTCAGGCTTATTGGACGGTAATTTGAAGGAGTGGACTTATCCCCTGATTTGAATATAGGAACCACATTAGCCATCTTCCACAACTCTGGTACAACACCGATGTGATAGTGAGGTGTGGTCTAGACCCTTTATATGCCTTCCTTTGATGCATTACTTTTATTGTTCCTTGTTAATGTGAGTAGCCACGAAAGCACTTGGAATTTCTCTATTCTTTCACAGTGCTTGTTTTGCATATTCTGAAATCACCTGTGATTTTATTGCATATATATATATATATATATATATATATTATATATATATATATATATATATATATAATATATATATATATATATATATATATATATATATATATATATATATAAATATATATATATATATATATATATTATATATATATATATATATATATATATATATATATATATATATATATATATATATATATCATCTTTTAGGAGTGAAGAAGTGAAGAAGTGAAGAAGTGAAGAAGAGGAGAATGTGAGTGTTGGGGAGGTACGTGAGGCATTACGTTGAATGAAAGGGGGTAAAGCAGCTTGAACTGACGGAATCATGACAGAAATGTTAAAAGCAGGGGGTGACGTAGTGTTGGAGTGGTTGGTACTTTTGTTTAATAAATGTATGAAAGAGGAGAAAGTACCTAGGGATTGGCAGAGAGCATGTATAGTCCTTTTATATAAAGGGAAGGGGAACAAAAGAGATTGTAAACATTATAGAGGAATAAATAAGTTTACTGAGTATTCCAGGAAAAGTGTTCGGTAGGGTTATTATTGAAGGAATTAGAGGTAAGACAGAATGTAGAATTGCGGATGAGCAAGGAGGTTTCAGAGTGGGTAGGGGATGTGTAGATCAAGTGTTTACATTGAAGCATATACGTGAACAGTATTTAGATAAAGGTAGGGAAGTTTTTATTGCATTTATGGATTTATAAAAGGCATATGATAGAGTGGATAGAGGAGCAATGTGGCAGATGTTGCAAGTGTATGGAATAGGTGGTAAGTTACTAAATGCTGTTAAAGAGCTTTTATGAGGATAGTGAGGCTCAGGTTAGGGTGTGTAGAAGAGAGGGAGGTACTTCCCGGTAAAAGTAGGTCTAAGACAGGGATGTGTAATGTCACCATGGTTGTTTAATATATTTATAGATGGTGTTGTAAAAGAAGTAAATGCTAGGTTGTTCGGGAGAGGGGTGGGATTAAATTATGGGGAGTTAAATACAAAATGGGAAGTGACAGAGTTACTTTTTGCTGATGATACTGTGCTTATGGGAGATTCTAAAGAAAAATTGCATAGGTTAGTGGACGAATTTGGGAATGTATGTAAAGGTAGAAAGTTGAAAGTGAACATAGAAAAGAGTAAGGTGATGAGAGTATCAAATGATTTAGATAAAGAAAAAATGGATATCAAATTGGGAAGGAGGAGTATGGAAGAAGTGAATGTTTTCAGATATTTGGGAGTTGACGTGTCAGCGGATGGATTTATGAAGGATGAGGTTAATCATAGAATTGATGAAGGAAAAAAGGTGAGTGGTGCATTGAGGTATATGTGGACTCAAAAAATGTTAGCTATGGAGGCAAAGAAGGGAATGTATGAAAGTATAGTAGTACCAACACTCTTATATGGGTGTGAAGCTTGGGTGGTAAACGCTGCAGCAAGGAGGCGGTTACTTGGAGGCTACCTGGAGGTTAGTCCGGGGATCAGCGCCCCCGCGGCCCGGTCCATGACCAGGCCTCCTGGTGAATCAGGGCCTGATCAACCAGGCTGTTACTGCTGGCCACACGCAGTCCAACATAGAAGCCACAGCCCGGCTGATCCGGCACTGACTTTTGGTATCTGTCCAGCTCTCTCTTGAAGGCAGCCAGGGGGTCATCGGTAATTCTCCTAATGCTTGATGGGAGGCTGTTGAACAGTCTTGGGCCCCGGACACGTATGGTGTTTTCTCTTAGTGTACCAATGGCGGCCCTACTTTTAATTGGGGGTATTTTGCATCGCCTGCCCAGTCTCTTACTTTCGTAGGGAGTGATTTCTGTGTGCAGATTCGGACCATTTCTTCCAGGACTTTCCAAGTGTAGATTATGATATATCTCTCTCTCTTGCGTTCCAACGAGTACAAGTCAAGTGCTTCCAAGCGTTCCCAGTAGTGAAGGTGCTTGACAGAACTTATACGTGCAGTAAAGGATCTCTGTACGCCTCAAGATCTGCAATTTCACCTGCTTTGAATGGAGATGTTAGTGTACAGCAGTATTCCAGCCTAGAGAGAACAAGTGATTTGAAAAGGATCATCATTGGCTTGGCATCTCTCGTTTTGAACGTTCTCATTATCCATCCAATCATTTTCTTTGCACTTGTGATCGTGGCCCTGTTGTGATCCTTGAAAGTGAGATCCTCAGACATTACTACCCCCAGGTCCCTTACATTATTTTTTGCTCTATTTTATGGCCGGAGTTTGTAGTATACTCTGTTCTAGTTATTATCTCCTCCAGTTTTCCATAACGGAGTAGTTGGAGTTTGTCTTCATTGAACATCATATTGTTTTCCGTTGCCCACTGGAAAACTTTGTTTTATTTTCTTGGAGGTTAACCACGTCCTCAGCAGATGAAAGCCTCATGCAGATCCTAGTATCATCTGCAAAGGATGATACGGTGCTGTGGTGTATATCACTGTCTATGTCTGATATGAGGATGAGGAATAAGATGGGGCGAGTACTGTGCCTTGTGGAACAGAGCTCTTCACTATAGCAGCCTCCGATTTAACTCTGTTGACCACTACTCTTTGTGTTCGATTTGTTAGGAAGTTGAAGATCCCTCTCCCCACTTTCCCAGTTATTCCTTTAGCACGTATCTAGTGTGCTATTACGCCATGATCGCATTTGTCAAACGCTTTTGCAAAGTCTGTGTATATTACATCTGCATTCTGATTTTCTTCCAGTGCATCCAAGGCCATATCATAGTGATCCAGTTGTTGTGAGAGGCAGGAGCAACCTGCCCTGAACCCATGTTGCCTTGGATTGTGCAGATTTTGGGAATCCAGGTGATTTGCAATCCTGCTTTCAAAGATTTTTATGATGTGGGACGTCAGAGTTATTGGTCTATAGTTCTTAGCTAATGCTTTGCTGCCACCTTAATGGAGTGGGCTATATCCGTTGTTTTAAGTGACTGTGGAATTTCACCTATGCCCAGGCTCCTCCTCCATAGTGTACTTAGGGCACGCGAGAGGGGTTTCTTGCAGTTCTTAATGAATACAGAGTTCCATGAGTCTGGGCCCGGGGCTGAGTGCATGGGCTTGTTGTCAATGGTTTTTAAGAAGTCTATCGGAGTGAGAGTAATGTCGGAAATCTGGCATACATTTATGGGGTTATGAGGCTCATTCATGAAAAAATCATTTGGGTCGTCGATCCTCAGACTGATTAGTGGCTCACTAAACACAGAGTCGTACTGGGATTTCAATATTTCACTCATTTCCTTGTTGTCATCTGTGTAAGTCCCATCCTGTCTGAGTAAGGGCCCGATACTAGATGTGGTATTTGCCTTGTTTTTGGCATATGAAAAGAAATATTTCGAATTTCTTTCAATTTCACTAATAGCTTTAAGCTCCTCCTGTCTCTCCTGGTTCCTGTAAGAGGCATTTAACTTAAGTTCGATAGTTTCCACTTCCCTGGTCAGCGCCTCCTTTCGTGTACCAGGTATTCTAACACTCCTGAGGAGCTCAGTGACTCTTTGTCGTCTTCTGTAGAGGGAGCGTCTTTCTCTCACCAGTTTACTCCTGCTCCTCTTCTTTCTTAGGGGAATATGCCTAGAACATGCTTCAGCTGCCAGGAAGTTGATCTTTTCAAGGCACTGGTTTGGATCCATGTCATTTAAGATATCTTCCCAACATGTTTCATTTAGAACATGGTTTACCTGGTCCCAGTTGATGCATGTAAGTCTGGACTTTGATTAGGTTGTGATCGGAATTAGTTGTTTTTGATATTCTTATGTCTCTTATCAGGTCCTCATTATTTGTGAAGATAAGGTCAAGTGTGTTTTCTAGTCTTGTTGGCTCCACTATCTGCTTGCTTAAGGTGTGTTTTTCGCAGAGACTTAGTAGCTCATGTGTGTGTGACCTTTCATCTGTGGTTGGAGGCAGTGGAGATGTCCTGTGGTGTAAATATTATGCAGAAAATTCGGAGTGTGGAAATTAGGAGAAGGTGTGGAGTAAATAAAAGTATTAGCCAGAGGGCTGAAGAGGGTTTGTTGAGGTGGTTTGGTCATTTAGAGAGAATGGATCAAAGTAGAATGACATGAAGAGCGTATAAATCTGTAGGGGAAGGAAGGCGGGGTAGGGGTCGTCCTCGAAAAGGTTGGATGGAGGGGGTAAAGGTGTTGTGGGCAAGGGATTTGAACTTCCAGCAAGCGTGCGTGAGCGTGTTAGATAGGAGTGAATGGAGACGAATGGTATTTGGGATCTGACGATCTGTTGGGGTGTGAGCAGGGTAATATTTAGTGAAGGGATTCAGGGAAACCGGTTATTTTATATAACCGGACTTGAGTCCTGGAAATGGGAAGTACAATGACTGCACTCTAAAGGAGGGGTTTGAGATATTGGCAGTTTGGAGAGATATATTGTGTATTTTTATATGTATATACTTCTAAACTGTTGTATTCTGGGCACCTCTGCAAAAACAGTGATTATGTGTTAGTGAGGTGAAAGTGTTGAATGATGAAAGTATTTTCTTTTTTGGGGATTTTCTTTCTCTTTGGGTCACCCTGCCTCGGTGGGAGACGACCGACTTGTTGAAAAAAAAAATATATATATATACATATATATATATATATATATATATATATATATATATATATATATATATATATATATATATATATATATATATATATATATATATATATATATATATAATGTATGTATGTATGTCGTGCCGAATATGTAAAACTGGCCAATTAGCAAGAACTTATTTAAAATTAAGTCCTTTCTAAAAATTTCTCTTATATGTTTAAAGATATATTTTTTTCATTAATGATTATGTAAAAAAAATTTATTTTGCTCCAAAAGAATCTTAGAAAACTTACCTAACCTTATTATAACAAGAACAATTTATTTTAGCTTAACCCAACTAAATATATTTTAGATTTGTTTACAATAATTTAATACTAAACAAACACAGTGAAATATATTTTTTTCGTTAGGTTCAGAATGATTTTGGCGAAATTATCGCATACACAAATTTTCACTTGTCCTATATGGCAAGATGAACGTTGCTATTTAAGCCAAGATAGCAAGTTCTGCCTATTCGGCCTATTTTGGCACAATATCGTCCAATCAAGAACACCTACCAGGATTATTATCAACAGGCTGGTGTGTAATTATCTGCTGCTCGTGTTGGAAAAGGCCAGAAGACTGCATTTCGTCTCTTCCTTCAGGATCAAGAAGTGTTGTGTATATGAATTCAGTGAGGGAACATAACGGTCACCATGGGTAGGAGAGGTCCGTAAGGGGAGGCCTCATGGACGAGGAGGAGGAGGCGGAGGTTGAGGGGTAAACTGTGTCCCCCCCCCTTCCTCCTTCCCCAAACAGGCGCGCATACACCATGTGCTCGTGTTACAACAATGGAGTGTTTGTTCACCGTGTGTATAGTGTATATAGCGTATAGTGCATAGTATGTGCATGGAACGCGCATAGCATGTGTAGTCCATAGTGGTGTGTCGTTTATAGTGAGGGCCGTGCACAGAGCATAGTGGCGTATAGTAACAGGTGCACAGATCATTGTGGTGTATAGTGACGTCCTGGGAGGGAGTGAGTGCCCTACTCCGCCTCATCACACATCTTCCACTCCTCCCTTTCCTCCTCCGCCCACCAAAAGGACGGGGGACCCCTCTCCTTCCCCCACAACCACCATGAAGTACATGCTGTATGTGCCATGTGCCATTTTCCCTTCAGCCTGGGCTTACCACACAGTTTGAGGTATGGGAGATGACGAAACCAGCCAGCCATAAAGCCAGGGAAATAATGCACCCAACAATGAAAGAAGAGGCACATGTCAGGTGTGTGGAGAGTTTCGAGCACGCAACAGGGATGGCCGCGTTCGTGCACACAATGGGTGTGCTGGATCACATAGGCCCCAGCAGAGAGCAGCCAATGGCAACCTCCTCATTTGCGATTCCCTGCTGGCATTCAAATCCACTGCTAACAGTACCCTATCTCACATTCCTAAAGCGGCTCGCCCATATGCAGCAGGGAAATCCACAGACCTTCTTAAGCAGGTGAATGGAGGTTCCACCAACTTAGAAGCCCGAGGCACCATCCAAGCATGACGCAACCTACTCCTGTTCGGCAATGTCTGTCTTGCAATTCCTGAGAGATGAGGCAAACTGCTAACCACGTCAGTTATCAAGGCAGTCCACAACTACCCAAGAACGGATAATTGTGTCCCTCTGCCCCATCATCGCAGGAATCACAGAGATAGACCCAAGAAAAGTTCCACTGAAAACGAGAAAATTTGCGCACAGATTAGCAAAAAAATCGAAGAAGGTAACACAGTGGGAGCAATCCGAATAATTACAAGTGACGACACTGTAGCCCCAAAGATGAGATCACGGCCCAAGCACTAAGAGACAAGCATCCAACCAGGGACACCATAGCCATCAACAACAACCCTTAGGAAGACAATTATTTTTGCAAGAATCGGAAGTCTATAAGGTGATTGTGTCATTTCCTGCAGGATCTGCAGGAGTTTACACTGGAATTCAACCTCAGCACCTCAAAAAGATGGTAAATACAGTACTCGGTGCATCTGCATCAATTCTTCACACCGAGTTAACAACTTTCGTCAACAACTGCCTGGCTGGGCGAATCCCAGAAGAAATTAAAACTTTCTTTTTTGGAGCCTCACTGTGTGCGTTGAAGAAGGATGGGGGAATAAGACCCATTGCAGTTGGAAACACTCTCGCCGTCTCGTTGCCAAAGCAGCAGTAAGAAACATTCGCCTAGAAGCTGCCAGTTTACTCCAGCCACACCAACTGGGCTTTGGGGTCTCTCAGGGCAGTGAAGCTGCAGCTCATGCGGCAAGGGCCTACATCAGGGACCTACCAGAAGACAAGGCCGTGGTCAAACTTGATTTTAGAAATGCCTTTAATATGGTGAAGAGAGATGCTGTCTTGCCAGCTGTTCGGGATCAGTTCCCCAGTCTTTTTTCCTTCATTTCAGCCGGCTACAGCAAACCCTCAATTCTTTTGTTTGGAGAACACGAAATTCTCTCATCAGAAGGTGTTCAATTGGGTGACCCACTAGCTCCACTTCTCTTCTGCTTGGCAGTAAGAGAACTAACTTCCAGCCTACGCAGCGAGCTCAACATCTGATACCTGGATGATAGCACTCTGGCAGGTACTGAAGAGTCCCTGGTAGGGGACCTACAACTGGTGAAAACACAGGGAGAAGACTTGGGACTCATCCTCAATCCCTCCAAGTGTGAAATCATTACGGCAAACCAGGAAATAATCAATGCTGTGCTAAGAATCCTCCCAGAAGTTTCTACTACCACTCTGTCCAACAGTACCCTTTTGGGAGCACCGCTGGGTCACCAGGCCATCGACACAGTCCTCAAGGACAAATTGAATGACCTTATGAGAATGGAGTAGAGAGATGCCCATGATGTTCTGTATCTCCTCACAAGGTGCCTTACCGTTCCAAGACTCACTTCCTGAGGTGTGCACCCTCTTTTGACAACCCAACACTCGACGAATATGACGCACACCTGAAGTCAACCTTTAAGAAGGCACTGAACCTGTCACTAGAGAATCAGCAATGGGATCAGGCAACCCTCCCAGTGCGACTGGGAGGTATAGGGGTGCGCAAAGCAACGCATGTTGCTTTACCTGCTTTTCTGTCTTCATGTTTGGCTTCTAGTGCATTAGACAAGAAGATTGTTCCTGAACGCTTGAGAGACGTGGTAGGAGCTCAAGACCCCAGGTTTACTGAAGCAGCGATTCAGTGGGACACCCTTACAGATTCCTCCAGTAGACCAGCTCCTCCCAAAGAACACAAACAGTCCCACTGGGAAAAACCAGTCATGGAAAAAATCGCCAACACAATGCTCTCCGACGCCTCAGGAAAGGACAAAGCTCATTTCCTGGCAGGGAAGGCACCACACTCAGGAGATTTCCTGTTAGCTGTTCCCAATTCCTCATTGAGCACTCGACTAGACCCACAGGCCATTCGGATTGGTGTTGCTCTTCGCCTAGCCGCCCCCATCCTCACTGAACATAGGTGTATTTGTGGCAGGGCGACAGCTGATCAATTCGGACTTCATGGTCTCGTGTGTCACACAGCAAAAGGGAAGTATGCCAGGCAAGAGGAGGTCAATGACATCATAAAGAGAAGCCTCGCCACAGCCCATTGCCCAGCTCAACGGGAACCCCAAGTGCAGAGGTCTGACGGAAGTCAAAAGCGTCCTGATGGAGCCACTATGCTACCTTCGAAGGATTGAAAGCAGATTGCCTGGGACTACACCTGTGCTGCCACATTGGCAGACACCTACTTGCCATACTCCGTAGTGGAAGGGGGTGGAGCTGCCAGCCACAGGGAGACCCAGAAGATCCGAAAATATGAAGGCCTTCCCCCTTGCTATAACTTCATTCCAATTGGGTCGGAGACCCTTGGAGCATGGGGCAAGTGTGCTCTAAAGTTCCTCAAAGAGCTGGGTTAAAAGCTCATCATAGAAACCAAGGACCACAGGGCGACCAGCTCCCTCTTTCAGAGACTCGGTGTTGCGATCCAGAGAGGAAATGCCTGCAGCATTCTGGGCACGCGGTCGACCGCAGGGGAGCTGGACGAAGTATTCGAGGTGTAGCTCTGAGTTACCTATGTTGTTTTACTTTCTATTGTATCTCTAGAGCGTCATCTGTCGTAAACCAGTTTACTCTTTTTTAATAAACTGGCAAAACAGTGATGCTGATTTTCATGATGTAATCTCTGAGAGCCTCATCTGATTGCTTTATCAACGCTGATAGCTGGATAATTAAAAATCTGACTGGCTTTGAGTTTAATGTGCTGCAGCATTTTAAGATATTTGTTCCACTAAGATAACAAGAGAATTCCTCTTTAGTTTGCTTTCAAAGCTGGTGTTTTTATGGTCTGACTTAGCTTGGCTATTATTAATATAATAATAATAATAATAATAATAATAATACTAATAATACTAATAATAATAATAATAATAATAATAATAATATTAATAATAACAATATTAATAATAACAATATTAATAATAATAATAAAAAATAATAAAAAAAATAATAATAATAAAAATAATAATGATAATAATAATAATAATACAATAATACTAATAATAATAAAAATAATAATAATAATAATAATAATAATAATAATAATAATAATAATAATAATAATAACAATAAAAATAATAATAATAAAAATAATAATTATTACAACCTAGGATTTCAAATGGCCTGTTATCCCAGGTGTAATGGGAGCAAATAAACACAGTAGAAAAAGTTTAGACTTATATTATCCTTCACCAATTATAACAGCAATATGTACACTATGTACAGTGATAAATATAGTGCACTCCACGGTAAGCAAGGCAGAAATAGAAGCCACAAGATAGCAGACCGTGCTTCAACCAGCTCTAGAATGGGAATGACAAGGGCAGACAGGAGAGCGGTATCCACATAACCTCTGCGATTGTCAATCCCACCTTCTTATTGGCTAGAACCTGGTCACTAGTTGAACGATGGGGCCCCATCATCAACTCTTAGCAACCTGGTTCGCTGGTTGGGGGAGATAGCCTGTAAATGAGGGTGTGTCCATGCGCCGAATAAAGGTTACGTACTCTTTGCATGCCACAATAATGATAATAATAATAATAATAATAATAATAATAACAATAATAATAATAATAATAATAATAATAATAATATTAATAATAACAATATTAATAATAATAATAAAAATAATAATAATAAAAATAATAATAATAATAATAATAATAATAATAATAATAATAATAATAATAATAATAATAAAAATAAAAATAATAATAATAATAAAAAATAATATAACAATATTAATAATAATAATAAAAATAATTAATAATAAAAATAATAATGATAATATCATTCGTCTCTCAGCCCTTGAGTAGAGAGGACGTGTGCTGCTGCTACCCCCTGGTGTTGACTGGGTGCAGTAATATTTTCACAAAATGGCGCAGGCTTGTCGCCGGAGAGTCAATACAGTCTGTATTGAATTAACCAGTGGAGCTATCACTGGGCCGTCTATGGAGCTACTTCTACCCGCAATAATTAGAGACACCTACGGCGTAGCTACTGAAGAGATTTGTGGACTTGCCTTGAATGGCACGAAGAGGATATTTCTTAAATTCAATTCGACGAGTATGTATGAGACAGTGGTTAACAAGTTTCAGGAAGTGGCCATACCTGTGAATCATGCTGTCACGGTGAGGATGCATGATGTATCAAGTTACTTCACTTGGGTGAAGATCAGGAATGTGCCATTTGAGGCGGATGCATCTGACATAAGTTTGCCATGAGTAAATATGGGACGGTACACACGGTTACTGCCGGAAGATGGTCAGCTGGTACGTATATGGGAATACCTGAGGGTACGTACTCTGCAAAGATGACGATACGACATCCTATACCGTCGTATGTGGTGATGGAAGAATTCAGAACTCAGGTTTTTGTGACATACCAGGCAAACGAGACTGTCTTTGTGGTGGGCCCACT
>NC_069401.1:102046920-102102666 GCF_026875155.1 Cherax quadricarinatus | reverse complement strand
CATGAAATACTTGGACCCCGGCCCATGATATGAACATTACTGCACCCCGTGCCCATGATATGAACATTACTGGACCCCGTGCCCATGATATGAACATTACTGGACCCCGTGCCCATGATATGAACATTGTAAAACTTCAGTATAAACACATTTGTAATTTTATTATTAACGTCTTACATTTCAGCAAGTTAAGATTGAATTTATAGAAACTGACGGAATTATGAATTATTTACCATAGACTAAAACATTATACATTTTTTTTTTGAGAATGACTGGTAATATGTCATTATGGACAAAATACTCTGATATCAGATGAATATTTTTGAGGATGTCACCTGAATTCATGTATTTATTTTCTACATTTGAGTCCATGATGATGGAAGATCCAACGAAGATTTTCTGAGAAAATTTCCACTGAGTTATTTGTATTTTGTCTCGTGGTTGAAACTGTCCGTGGTAACACAGAGGAAGATGCTGCATGCAGCATGTGATGATGCTGCATGCATCACCTGACGATGTTGTATGCATCACCTGACGATGCTGCATGCATCACCTGACGATGTTGTATGCATCACTTGACGATGCTGCATGCATCACCTGACGATGTTGTACGCATCACCTGACGATGTTGTATGCATCACCTGACGATGCTGCATGCATCACCTGACGATGCTGCATGCATCACCTGACGATGTTGTATGCATCACTTGACGATGCTGCATGCATCACTTGACGATGCTGCATGCATCACTTGACGATGCTGCATGCATCACTTGACGATGCTGCATGCATCACTTGACGATGCTGCATGCATCACTTGACAATGCTGCATGCATCACTTGACGATGCTGCATGCATCCTTGACGATGCTGCATGCATCACTTTACGATGCTGCATGCATCACTTGACGATGCTGCATGCATCACTTTACGATGCTGCATGCATCACTTGACGATGCTGCATGCATCACTTGACGATGCTGCATGCATCACTTGACAATGCTGCATGCATCACTTGACGATGCTGTATGCATCACCTGACGATGCTGTATGCATCACCTGACGATGCTGTATGCTTCACCTAACGATGTTGTATGCATCACCTGACGATGCTGTATGCATCACCTGACGATGTTGAATGCATCACCTGACGATGTTGAATGCATCACCTGACGATGCTGTATGCATCACCTGACGATGTTGAATGCATCACCTAACGATGTTGTATGCATCACCTGACGATGCTGTATGCATCACCTGACGATGTTGAATGCATCACCTGACGATGCTGTATGCATCACCTGACGATGCTGTATGCATCACCTGACGATGTTGAATGCATCACCTGACGATGTTGTATGCATCACCTGACGATGCTGCATGCATCACCTGACGATGCTGCATGTATCACCTGACGATGCTGTATGCATCACCTAACGATGTTGTATGCATCACCTGACGATGCTGTATGCATCACCTGACGATGCTGTATGCATCACCTGACGATGTTGTATGCATCACCTGACGATGCTGTATGCATCACCTGACGATGCTGTATGCATAACCTGACGATGCTGTATGCATCACCTGACGATGCTGCATGCATCACCTGACGATGTTGAATGCATCACCTGACGATGCTGTATGCATCACCTGACGATGTTGTATGCATCACCTGACGATGCTGCATGCATCACCTGACGATGTTGTATGCATCACCTGACGATGCTGTATGCATCACCTGACGATGTTGTATGCATCACCTGACGATGCTGTATGCATCACCTGACGATGTTGTATGCATCACCTGACGATGTTGTATGCATCACCTGACGATGCTGCAATGCATCACCTGACGATGTTGCATCATCACCTGACGATGTTGAATGCAATCACCTGACGATGCTGCATGCATCACCTGACGATGTTGTATGCATCACCTGACTATGTTGTATGCATCACCTGACGATGTTGTATGCATCACCTGACGATGCTGCATGCATCACCTGACGATGTTGAATGCATCACCTGACGATGCTGCATGCATCACCTGACGATGCTGCATGCATCACCTGACATGCTGTATGCATCACCTGACATGCTGCATGCATCACCTGACATGCTGTATGCATCACCTGACATGCTGCATGCATCACCTGACATGCTGTATGCATCACCTGACATGCTGCATGCATCACCTGACATGCTGCATGCATCACCTGACGATGCTGTATGCATCACCTGACATGCTGTATGCATCACCTGACATGCTGCATGCATCACCTGACATGCTGTATGCATCACCTGACATGCTGTATGCATCACCTGACATGCTGTATGCATCACCTGACATGCTGCATGCATCACCTGACATGCTGCATGCATCACCTGACGATGCTGTATGCATCACCTGACATGCTGTATGCATCACCTGACATGCTGCATGCATCACCTGAGGATGCTGTATGCATCACCTGACGATGCTGTATGCATCACCTGACGATGCTGCATGCATCACCTGACATGCTGTATGCATCACCTGACATGCTGTATGCATCACCTGACATGCTGTATGCATCACCTGACGATGCTGTATGCATCACCTGACATGCTGTATGCATCACCTGACATGCTGTATGCATCACCTGACATGCTGTATGCATCACCTGACATGCTGTATGCATCACCTGACATGCTGCATGCATCACCTGACGATGCTGTATGCATCACCTGACATGCTGTATGCATCACCTGACATGCTGTATGCATCACCTGACGATGCTGTATGCATCACCTGACGATGCTGTATGCATCACCTGACATGCTGCATGCATCACCTGACGATGCTGTATGCATCACCTGACATGCTGCATGCATCACCTGACGATGCTGTATGCATCACCTAACGATGCTGCATGCATCACCTGACGATGCTGTATGCATCACCTGACATGCTGCATGCATCACCTAACGATGCTGTATGCATCACCTGACATGCTGCATGCATCACCTAACGATGCTGCATGCATCACCTAACGATGCTGTATGCATCACCTGACGATGCTGTATGCATCACCTGACGATGCTGCATGCATCACCTGACGATGCTGCATGCATCACCTGACGATGCTGTATGCATCACCTGACGATGCTGCATGCATCACCTAACGATGCTGCATGCATCACCTAACGATGCTGCATGCATCACCTAACGATGCTGTATGCATCACCTGACGATGCTGTATGCATCACCTGACGATGCTGTATGCATCACCTAACGATGCTGTATGCATCACCTGACGATGCTGTATGCATCACCTGACGATGCTGTATGCATCACCTAACGATGCTGCATGCATCACCTGACGATGCTGCATGCATCACCTGACATGCTGTATGCATCACCTGACATGCTGCATGCATCACCTGACATGCTGTATGCATCACCTGACATGCTGCATGCATCACCTGACATGCTGCATGCATCACCTGACATGCTGCATGCATCACCTGACATGCTGCATGCATCACCTGACATGCTGTATGCATCACCTGACATGCTGCATGCATCACCTGACATGCTGCATGCATCACCTGACATGCTGTATGCATCACCTGACGATGCTGTATGCATCACCTAACGATGCTGTATGCATCACCTGACATGCTGCATGCATCACCTGACATGCTGTATGCATCACCTGACGATGCTGTATGCATCACCTAACGATGCTGTATGTATCACCTAACGATGCTGTATGCATCACCTGACATGCTGCATGCATCACCTGACATGCTGTATGCATCACCTGACGATGCTGTATGCATCACCTAACGATGCTGTATGCATTACCTTAAGATGGGATAGTATTAATTTAATATAAGTGGTGCAAAGATAAGAGATAAGAGTCAGAAAACATAAACAAGACAAGAAGATAATGATGTAGATTAAAAAGAATTTTTTTGAACACATCAGTCGTATCCCACCAAGTTAGAGTGACCTAAAGAAGAAATACTTTCATCATCATTCACTCCGTCACTGTCCTGCCTGAGGAGCGCTTACACTACAGTTATAAAACTGTAACATTAACAACCCTCCTTCAGAGTGCAGACACTGTACTTCCCATCTCCAAGACTCAAGTCCGGCCTGCCTGTTTTCCTGACTCCCTTCATAAACATTTCCTTGCTCACACTCCAACAGCACGTCAAGCCTTAAAAACCATTTGTCTCATTTCGCTCCTATCTAACAGGCTCATGCATTTTTGCTGGAAGTCCAAGCCCCTCGCACACAAAACCTCCTTTAACCCCACCCTCCAACCTTTCCTAGGCCTTAACCTACTCCATCTTCACTCCACTATCGATTTATACAGTTTTGAAGCTATTCTATTTCCTTCCATTCCCTCTACATGTCCGAACCGCTTCAATAACCCCTCCTTAGCCCCTGGATAATAGTTTTGGTAATCCCACACCTCCTCCTCATCTCAAAACTACGGATTCTCTGCATTTTATTCACACAACACAGTGCCCCCAGACACGACATTTCTACTGCCTCCAGCCTTCTCCTCGTTGCAACATTCGCCATCAAAAGAGATATCGCCAATAATTCATATTTCAAATATGATAAGAACATCAGAAGAAAACTTGTACATAAATACAGCATGAACCAGAGAGCATGAGCAAGACAGCGTAAGTTAGAAAGTAATAGACAGGAAAAAATTCATTAATGATATTAAATTAACATACAAAAATGTAAAATAAGACGAAATAAATATGGTAACAAAATAAGCTGTAAGACAACATAAGACAGACATAATTGTATGAGATAAGACTAGATAAAAAAATCAAGATTTGAGAAAAAAGTAAATTGAGAGTCAGTGGACATAGCAACGAATGCAACTATCCAGTGACTAATATGACACCCTGATACTGGTTCTAATCATGAAACGAATGGCAACAATATGAATCGATTCAGTAAATTGAAGACGTCTCTGAGAGTGTCAGTACTGACACTGATGTGTCTCTCATCTCAAAGCACTGAAACTTAATAATAAGTAGAAACATGCAGTTTATTTAGGAACAGCAGTTAACATCTGACTGTTACGCACTTTTCACGAACTGGTGAAAAATGAACAACGAGAAAAACTGGTAACCTGCTGCTTCAACACATGAGATTCTACAAACGCTATAACATTTATCGAAGCATCAACGCCATGTCGTTTTTGTTGGGCATGCGACTCCACCAGCCTACTACCTCACAAATACCTAGTTACTACCAGGTGAACAAGGGTAAGAAGACTTACCCATACCTCTCGCCTCACTTTAAATTAAGATTGAGGCGTTTTACTAGGTTGATGTTCTTAAATATCCGTGTTGACTTGCAAATTCTACTTTCTTTTATATTCTAGGTTAAATTAGCTTTAGTTAGGTTAAATGTAGGTAGGTTAGTTTTGGTTATATAAACCTGTAAAAATGCTTCTTTAAGTCTAAATGATCGAATTAATATGGAGTTATATGTCTGGAATTATCTATACAAGTATCACTCGTGTTGGTGTCATGCTTGAAAAGTTAGCGACAACCATACAAGAGTGATAATTAACAGGTTAATACAGCTGACTTGCAGTTGGTTAAGAGTTAAGTTAAGAGTTGAGTTAAGACTTACTAAGAAATAATTTAGCTTCATCGTTTTAATTTATTTATTGTAAAAAGGTTAAGAGGTGAGATTTTACACAAATCTTTCTCCCTTTTAACGTTGCTGCTCTTAAATTTATTGACTTCATGGTAATTAATTCTTATTTTATTTAATCAAAAGATTAAAAAGTATCCTGTTTTGAAAGAAAAAATATTCACGTTCATTCGTAAATATCGTGAAAGTTTGTGTTGAAATTACTATTTATAAACTATCGTAAAAAAAGAGTTCCCATAAATATTTAAGTTAACAACGGAAGTTTTCAGCAAGAAGCCCCAGACAACACCTTGGCAAATTACCTCGGCAAACTCGACAGAGTTTAGGGAAGCTTAGAGAAAGTTGTTTTCTCCGTTGAAGTTTCTCTTTATTGCTGGAAATTGCCGGTATCGAGGCCCTCACCTCTCTAGTAGTACAAACATTTAAACATGAGACCTGAAAGATGGATAGACATTTCCCAAGGGATAAAAGGGTAGGATCAGGGCAGTTATTAATAAGCTCCACGTCCTGGTTCATCATGTTAGGCCCTGAGCTTCAACTGGTGCATTAAACTGCATATGAAGCTACATATTACTACATGTACGACACTAAAGAGGTATTAGATACAAAGCAAATATTTGGGGCTGAAGTAAGAAACATCACTATCCAGGTGAGCTGCTTTCTTCTCTCTTTTGATAATACTTCCTAAATCTCTCGTCATTATTATTTGTATAGAATTTTTTCTTGTAAAATTAGCATAAGTAGCTGTATTAGTAATGGTAGTGACAGTAATAGTAGAAATAAGAGTAAAAGTAGATGCACTTGCATTAGTAGCAGTAGTGGTTGCAGTAGTAGAAGTGTAAAATAATAATTATGGTCGCCGTGGCAGTAAAAAACTAGTAGTAGCATTTCTAGAAGGACTAGAAGAGGTAGTAGCAGCAGTAGCCGAAATAGCCAACCAACAATCTTTATGGGAAGACAGATATACGTTAACAACTGATACACATCAATCATCACTTATGCACATACACGTTTTTACTGTATTACATAGAAAATGTTGAAAACACATACAGTAATATAGGACCTTGTGACTGTAAACAATGTGAGAAAAAAGATTAATATTTACACCTGATAAAACATGAAAAGTTTTCATCAAGGATTAAGCAATACTTGCATAATAATTCTTGAAGCACTAACATTAACGGCAGAACAGCTCCACCAGCAGCAGCAGCCCTAGACCAGAGCTGCAGCAGCAGGCCTAGACCAGAGCTGCAGCAGCAGGCCTAGACCAGAGCTGCAGCAGCAGGCTAGACCAGAGCTGCAGCAGCAGGCCTAGACCAGAGCTGCAGCAGCAGGCTAGAACCAGAGCTGCAGCAGCAGGCCTAGACCAGAGCTGCAGCAGCAGGCCTAGACCAGAGCTGCAGCAGCAGGCCTAGACCAGAGCTGCAGCAGCAGGCCTAGACCAGAGCTGCAGCAGCAGGCCTAGACCATGAGCGCAGCAAGCAGGCCTAGACCAGAGCTGCAGCAGCAGGCCTAGACCAGAGCTGCAGCAGCAGGCCTAGACCAGAGCTGCAGCAGCAGGCCTAGACCAGAGCTGCAGCAGCAGCCCTAGACCAGAGCTGCAGCAGCAGGCCTAGACCAGAGCTGCAGCAGCAGGCCTAGACCAGAGCTGCAGCAGCAGGTCTAGACCAGAGCTGCAAAACAGCAGCCTAGACCAAGCTGCAGCAGCAGCCCTAGACCAGAGCTGCAGCAGCAGGCCTTGACCAGAGCTCCACCAGCAGCCCTAGACAGAGCTGCAGCAGCAGCCCTAGACCAGAGCTGCAGCAGCAGCTAGACCAAGCTGCAGCAGCAGGCCTAGACCAGAGCTCCACAGCAGCCCTAGACCAGAGCTGCAGCAGCAGCCCTAGACCAGAGCTGCAGCAGCAGGCCTAGACCAGAGCTGCAGCAGCAGGCCTAGACCAGAGCTGCAGCAGTAGGCCTAGACCAGAACTGCAGCAGCAGGCCTAGACCAGAGCTGCAGCAGCAGCCCTAGACCAGAGCTGCAGCAGCAACCCTAGACCAGAGCTGCAGCAGCAGCCCTAGACCAGAACTGCAGCAGCAGGCCTAGACCAGAGCTGCAGCAGCAGGCCTAGACCAGAGCTACAGCAGCAGGCCTAGACCAGAGCTGCAGCAGCAGGCCTAGACCAGAGCTGCAGCAGCAGGCCTAGACCAGAGCTGCAGCAGCAGCCCTAGACCAGAGCTGCAGCAGCAACCCTAGACCAGAGCTGCAGCAGCAGCCCTAGACCAGAGCTGCAGCAGCAACCCTAGACCAGAGCTGCAGCAGCAACCCTAGACCAGAGCTGCAGCAGCAGGCCTAGACCAGAGCTGCAGCAGCAGCCCTAGACCAGAGCTGCAGCAACAGGCCTAGACCAGAGCTGCAGCAGCAGCCCTAGACCAGAGCTACAGCAGCAACCCTAGACCAGAAATGCAGCAGCAACCCTAGACCAGAGCTGCAGCAGCAGCCCTAGACCAGAGCTGCAGCAGCAGCCCTAGACAAGAGCTGCAGTAGCAACCCTTGACCAGAGCTGCAGCAGCAGCCCTAGACCAGAGCTGCAGCAACAGCCCTAGACCAGAGCTGCAGCAGCAGCCCTAGACCAGAGCTGCAGCAGTAGCCCTAGCCCAGAGCTGCAGCAGCAGCCTTAGACCAGAGCTGCAGCAGCAGCCTAGCCCAGCTGCAGCAGCAGCCCTAGACCAGAGCTGCAGCAGCAGCCCTAGACCAGATCTGCAGCAGCAACACTAGACCAGAGCAGCAGCAGCAGCAGCAGCAGCAGCAGCAGCAGCAGCAGAAGCAGCAGCAGCAGAAGCAGCAGCAGCAGCAGAAGCAGCAGCAGCAGAAGAAGAAGAAGAAGAAGCAGCAGCAGCAACAGCAGCAGCACTAGACCAGAGCTGCAGCAGCAGCAGCACTAGACCAGAGCTACAGCAGCAGCAGCACTAGACCAGAGCTGTTGAGAAATATAGGGAAAACTTAGCTTAGAAAGACAGCTCATCGCCTGCACAGCCGCCACTGCAGACGAGGTCTTGAGAAGCTGTCGAAGATCACTTCTCAACGGGCTGAAATGAATTATATTATGTAAACAATAAATTATACACTAATAACCCGCACATAAAAAAGAGAAGCTTACGACGACGTTTCGGTCCGACTTGGACCATTTAGAAAGTCACACTGGTCCGAGTCGGACCGAAACGTCGTCGTAAGCTTCTCTCTTTTATGTGCGGGTTATTTGTGTATCGTTCCAGTCACGGTATTGTGCCTTTTTTTGTTATTTATAAACAATACATTACCCCTAGGCCCTAGGGGGGTGTTATGTCAGCATATTTCATTCACTGATGGCTGACTTACGTACTTGTGTGGACTCAAAAGTCCGCACCTCACTGCAGACTATAGGTTGATTACAAACTCCTTGCGACTCAAGAACTGCGCAGTCCCCCGTACTACAAGAAATCTATAACCCACCTTGCTCTTGTAGCGTGAGCTATGGTGTTCTTCACACCTTCGACAGGTATCGGTGACTTGATAGAAGTTGAAGTGTCCTTGGATGTCCACGTCTTCCATAGTCTAGGAATACGCACACTAGTACACTATGTTCCACAAGATTTATCTTTATGGTTCACAATCTTATCACTAAAGAAGCTGATCACACTTCTCTGTAAGTGTTTATTGTGTTTTGTGAGACACTTCGTTCACACTAACACACGGATCAGTGTTTTTTGTTGGTTATCCAGGCGTTAGTGTGACTCTCAGTAGAGTCAAAAGTAATCTGAAGACGCCACAGCCTCTTACACCGTCACTGCTCCTAGCACATAAAGGAAAAGCTGACCTAGTACTTTTCCTTCCTTGCCACTTCCTCCATGAAGCAAAGCAGAATGTTTGATTCTTGCTGTCTTAAGCATAGACAACAATGTGCACTATCTTTACCATGGTAATAAAGTGGGAGCAGGATTTTCCTTAATTGTCCTGCTAAGGTAAGAGATGGACTGTCTTATTAAACTACAATTTACAACACCGGAATCTTGCACGGAGCGGCGGCCACTTGACCACGTCGAATATTCGTACTGCATCTGGGATCAATTACTTCCTGTAGCAGTAAACAAGATGCTTGCCCCTTCTGAGAGGGCTGGGCACCAGGGCTGAAAGGGGCTGAAAGGGGCTGAAGCGGCTGATACCACCTCCCAGGAGAAAATTTCTCCAAAAGAGCTGCAGCAGCAGCAGCACTAGACTAGAGTTAAGCAGCAGCAGCAGCAACAGCAGCAACACTAGACCAGAGCTATAGCAGCATCAGCAGCAGCAACACCAGCACTAGCCCGGAGCTACAGCAGCAACAGCAGCAGCACTAGACCAGAGCTACAGCAGCAGCACTAGACCAAAGCTACAGCAGCAGCAGCAACAGCAGTAGCACTAGACCAGAGCTACAGTAGCAGCAGCAGCACTAGATCAGAGCTACAGTAGCAGCAGCAGCACTAGATCAGAGCTAAAGCAGCAGCACTAGCCCAGAGCTACAGTACCAGCAACAGCACTAGACCAGAGCTACAGCAGCAGCAGCAGCACTAGACCAGAGCTACTATAGCAGCAGCAGCACTAGACCAGAGCTACAGCAGCAGCACTAGCCCAGAGCTACAGCAGCAGCAGCATCACTAGACCAGAGCTACAGTAGCAGCAGCAGCACTAGACCAGAGCTAGAGCAGCAGCACTAGCCCAGAGCTATAGCTGCAGCAGCAGCACTAGACCAGAGCTACAGCAGCAGCAGCAGCAGCAGCACTAGCTCAGAATTACAGCAGCAGCACTAGCCCGGAGCTACAGCAGCAGCAGCAGCAGCAGCAGCAGCATCACTAGCCCAGAACTACAGCAGCATCACTAGCCCAGAACTACAGCAGCAGCACTAGACCAGAGCTACAGTAGCAGCAGCAGCACTAGACCAGAGCTACAGCAGCAGCACTAGCCCAGAGCTACAGTAGCAGCAGCAGCACTAGACCAGGGCTACAGCAGCAGCAGCAGCAGCAGCTGCACTAGGCCAGAGCTCAAGCAGCAGCAGCAACAGCAGCACTAGACCAGATCTGCAGCAGAAGCAGCAGCACAAGACCAGAGCTGCAGCAGCAGCACTAGACCAGAGCTGCAACAGCAGCAGCACTAGACCAGAGATTCAGAAGAAGCAGCAACTCTAGACCAGAGCTGCAGCAGCAGCACTAGACCAGAGCTACAGCAGCAGCAGTAGCAGCAGTTGTAGACCAGAGCTACGGTAACAGCAGCAGCAGCAGCACTAGACCAGAGCTAAAGCAGCAGCAGAAGCAGCACTAGACCAGAACTACAGCAGCAGCAGCAGCAGCACTAGACCAGAGCTACAGCAGCAGCAGCAGCACTAGACCAGAGCTACAGGAGCAGCATCACTAGACCAGAGCTACAGCAGAAGCACCAGCACTAGACCAGAGCTAAAGCAGCAGCAGCACCAGGTGTAGACCAGAGCTACGGTAACAGCAGCAGCAGCAGCACTAGACCAGATCTACAGCAGCAGCAGCAGCAGCAGCACTAGACCAGAGCTACAGGAGCAGCAGCACTAGACCAGAGCTACAGCAGAAGCAGCAGCACTAGACCAGAGCTACAGCAGCAGCAGCAACAGCAGCAGCACTAGACCAGAGCCGCAGTAACAGCAACAGCACTACACCAGAGCTACAGCAGCAGCACTAGCCCAGAGCTACAGTAGCAGCAGCAGCACTAGACCAGAGCTACAGCAGCAGCAGCAGCAGCAGCACTAGACAAGAGCAGCAGCAGCAGCACTAGACCAGTGCTGCAGCAGCAGCGCTAGACCAGAGCTGTAGAAGCAGCAGCACTAGACCAGAGCTACAGCAGAAGCAGCAGCACTAGACGATAGCTGCAGCAGCAGCACTAGACCGGACCTACAGCAGCAGCAGCACTAGACCAGAGGTACAGCAGAAGCAGTAGCACTAGACCAGAGCTGCAGCAGAAGCAGCAGCAGCAGCAGCACTAGACCAGAGCTACAGCAGAAGCAGTAGCACTAGACCAGAGCTGCAGCAGAAGCAGCAGCAGCAGCAGCACTAGACCAGAGCTACAGCAGCAGCAGCACTAGACCAGAGATACAGCAGTAGCAGCAGCAGCAGCAGCAGCTCTAGACCAGAGCTACGGTAGCAGCAGAAGCAGCAGCAGGACCACTAGACCAGAGCTACAGCAGCAGCAGCAGCAGCACTAGATCAGAGCTAGAGCAGCAGCAGCAGCAGCAGCACTAGACCAGAGCTTCAGCAGCAGCAGCAGCACTAGACCACAGCTACAGCAGCAGCAGCAGCAGTAGGACTAGACCACAGCTACAGCAGCAGCAGCAGCACTAGATCAGAGCTACAGCAGCAGCAGCACTTGACCCGAGCTACAGCAGCAGCAGCAGCACTAGACCAGAGTTATAGCAGCAGCAGCAGCTGCAGCACTAGACCAGAGCTACAGGAGCAGCAGCAGCAGCAGCACTAGACCAGAGCTACAGGAGCAGCAGCAGCAGCAGCACTAGACCAGAGCTACAACAGCAGCAGCAGCACTAGACCAGAGCTACAGCAGCAGCAGCAGCAGCACTAGACCAGAGTTACAGCAGCAGCAGCACTTAAACAGAGCTACAGCAGCAGCACTAGACCAGAGCTACAGCAGCAGCACTAGCCCAGAGCTAGAGTAGAAGCAGCAGCACTAGACCAGAGCAGCAGCAGCAGCACTAGACCAGAGCTGCAGCAGCAGCACTAGACCAGAGCTGCAGCAGCAGCAGCACTGGACCAGAGCTACAGCAGAAGCAGCAGCACTAGACGATAGCTGCAGCAGCAGCACTAGACCGGAGCTACAGCAGAAGCAGTAGCACTAGACCAGAGCTGCAGCAGAAGCAGCAGCAGCAGCAGCACTAGACCAGAGCTACAGCAGCAGCAGCAGCGCTTGACCAGAGCTACAGCAGCAGCGGCACTAGACCAGAGCTACAGCAGTAGCAGCAGCAGCAGCAGCAGCTCTGGACCAGAGCTACGGTAGCAGCAGCAGCAGGAGCACTAGACCAGAGCTACAGCAGCAGCAGCAGCAGAACTAGACCAGAGCTACAGCAGCAGCAGCAGCAGCAGCACTAGACCAGAGCTTCAGCAGCAGCAGGAGCACTAGACCACAGCTACAGCAGCAGCAGCACTAGAGCACAGCTACAGCAGCAGCAGCAGCAGCAGTAGCACTAGATCAGAGCTACAGCAGCAGCACTTGACCAGAGTTACAGCAACAGCAGCACTAGACCAGAGCAGCAGCAGCAGCACTAGACCAGAGCTGCAGCAGCAGCAGCACTAGACCAGAGCTACAGGAGCAGCAGCAGCAGCAGCACTAGACCAGACCTTATGGAGCAGCAGCAGCAGCAGCACTAGACCAGAGCTACAGCAGCAGCAGCAGCACTAGACCAGAGCTACAGCAGCAGCAAACACTTGAACAGAGCTACAGCATCAGCAGCACTAGACCAGAGCTGGGAGCAGCAGCACTAGACACAGCTACAGCAGCAGCACTAGACCAGAGCTACAGCAGCAGCAGCAGCAGCAGCAGCAGTAGCACTAGACCAGAGCAACAGCAGCAGCAGCACTAGACCAGAGCTGCAGCAGCAGCAGCACTAAACCAGAGCTACAGCTGCAGCAGCAGCACTAGGCCAAGCTACAGCAGCAGCAGCAGCAGCACTAGACCAGAGCTACATCAGCAGCACTAGACCAGAGCTACAGGAGCAGCAGCACTAGACCAGAGCTACAGGAGCAGCAGCAGGTGTAGACCAGAGCTACGGTAACAGCAGCAGCAGCAGCACTAGACCAGAGCTACAGCAGCAGCAGCAGCAGCAGCACTAGACCAAAGCTACAGGAGCAGCAGCATTAGACCAGAGCTACAGCAGAAGCACCAGCACTAGACCAGAGCTACAGCAGCAGCAGCAGCAGGTGTAGACCAGAGCTACGGTAACAGCAGCAGCAGCAGCACTAGACCAGAGCTACAGCAGCAGCAGCAGCAGCAGCACTAGACCAGAGCTACAGAGCAGCAGCAGCACTTGACCAGAGCTACAGGAGCAGCAGCACTAGACCAGAGCTACAGCAGCAGCAGCAACAGCAGCAGCACTAGACCATAGCTGCAGTAACAGCTGCAGCACTAGACCAGAGCTACAGCAGCAGCACTAGCCCCAGAGCTACAGTAGCAGCAGCAGCACTAAACCAGAGCTACAGCAGCAGCAGCAGCAGCACTAGACCAGAGAAGCAGAAGCAGCACTAGACCAGAGCTGCAGCAGCAGCACTAGACCAGAGCTGCAGCAGCAGCAGCACTAGACCAGAGCTACAGGAGCAGCAGCAGCAGCAGCACTAGACCAGAGCTTATGGAGCAGCAGCAGCAGCAGCACTAGACCAGAGCTACAGCAGCAGCAGCAGCACTAGACCAGAGCTACAGCAGCAGCAGCAGCAGCACTAGACCAGAGCTGCAGCAGCAGCAGCACTTGAACAGAGCTACAGCAGCAGCAGCACTAGACCAGAGCTACAGCAGCAGCAGCAGCAGGTGTAGACCAGAGCTACGGTAACAGCAGCAGCAGCAGCACTAGACCAGAGCTAAAGCAGCAGCAGAAGCAGCACTAGACCAGAGCTACAGCAGCAGCAGCACTAGACCAGAGCTACAGCAGCAGCAGCAGCACTAGACCAGAGTTATAGCAGCAGCAGCAGCTGCAGCACTAGACCAGAGCTACAGGAGCAGCAGCAGCAGCAGCACTAGACCAGAGCTACAGGAGCAGCAGCAGCAGCAGCACTAGACCAGAGCTACAACAGCAGCAGCAGCACTAGACCAGAGCTACAGCAGCAGCAGCAGCAGCACTAGACCAGAGTTACAGCAGCAGCAGCACTTAAACAGAGCTACAGCAGCAGCACTAGACCAGAGCTACAGCAGCAGCACTTGCCCAGAGCTAGAGTAGAAGCAGCAGCACTAGACCAGAGCTACAGCAGCAGCAGCAGCAGCAGCAGCACTAGACCAGAGCAGCAGCAGCAGCACTAGACCAGAGCTGCAGCAGCAGCACTAGACCAGAGCTGCAGCAGCAGCAGCACTGGACCAGAGCTACAGAAGAAGCAGCAGCACTAGACGATAGCTGCAGCAGCAGCACTAGACCGGAGCTACAGCAGAAGCAGTAGCACTAGACCAGAGCTGCAGCAGAAGCAGCAGCAGCAGCAGCACTAGACCAGAGCTACAGCAGCAGCAGCAGCGCTTGACCAGAGCTACAGCAGCAGCGGCACTAGACAAGAGCTACAGCAGTAGCAGCAGCAGCAGCAGCAGCTCTGGACCAAGCTACGGTAGCAGCAGCAGCAGGAGCACTAGACCAGAGCTACAGCAGCAGCAGCAGCAGAACTAGACCAGAGCTACAGCAGCAGCAGCAGCAGCAGCACTAGACCAGAGCTTCAGCAGCAGCAGGAGCACTAGACCACAGCTACAGCAGCAGCAGCACTAGAGCACAGCTACAGCAGCAGCAGCAGCAGCAGTAGCACTAGATCAGAGCTACAGCAGCAGCACTTGACCAGAGTTACAGCAGCAGCAGCACTAGACCAGAGCAGCAGCAGCAGCACTAGACCAGAGCTGCAGCAGGAGCAGCACTAGACCAGAGCTACAGGAGCAGCAGCAGCAGCAGCACTAGACCAGACCTTATGGAGCAGCAGCAGCAGCAGCACTAGACCAGAGCTACAGCAGCAGCAGCAGCACTAGACCAGAGCTACAGCAGCAGCAGCACTTGAACAGAGCTACAGCAGCAGCAGCACTAGACCAGAGCTGCAGCAGCAGCACTAGACCACAGCTACAGCAGCAGCACTAGACCAGAGCTACAGCAGCAGCAGCAGCAGCAGCAGCAGTAGCACTAGACCAGAGCTACAGCAGCAGCAGCACTAGACCAGAGCTGCAGCAGCAGCAGCACTAGACCAGAGCTGCAGCAGCAGCAGCACTAGACCAGAGCTACAGCTGCAGCAGCAGCACTAGGCCAGAGCTACAGCAGCAGCAGCAGCAGCACTAGACCAGAGCTACAGCAGCAGCACTAGACCAGAGCTACAGGAGCAGCAGCACTAGACCAGAGCTACAGGACCAGCAGCAGGTGTAGACCAGAGCTACGGTAACAGCAGCAGCAGCAGCACTAGACCAGAGCTACAGCAGCAGCAGCAGCAGCAGCACTAGACCAAAGCTACAGGAGCAGCAGCATTAGACCAGAGCTACAGCAGAAGCACCAGCACTAGACCAGAGCTACAGCAGCAGCAGCAGCAGGTGTAGACCAGAGCTACGGTAACAGCAGCAGCAGCAGCACTAGACCAGAGCTACAGCAGCAGCAGCAGCAGCAGCACTAGACCAGAGCTACAGGAGCAGCAGCACTAGACCAGAGCTACAGCAGAAGCAGCAGCACTAGACCAGAGCTACAGCAGCAGCAGCAACAGCAGCAGCACTAGACCAGAGCTGCAGTAACAGCTGCAGCACTAGACCAGAGCTACAGCAGCAGCACTAGCCCCAGAGCTACAGTAGCAGCAGCAGCACTAAACCAGAGCTACAGCAGCAGCAGCAGCAGCACTAGACCAGAGAAGCAGAAACAGCACTAGACCAGAGCTGCAGCAGCAGCACTAGACCAGAGCTGCAGCAGCAGCAGCACTAGACCAGAGCTACAGGAGCAGCAGCAGCAGCAGCACTAGACCAGAGCTTATGGAGCAGCAGCAGCAGGGAGCACTAGACCAGAGCTACAGCAGCAGCAGCAGCACTAGACCAGAGCTACAGCAGCAGCAGCAGCAGCACTAGACCAGAGCTGCAGCAGCAGCAGCACTTGAACAGAGCTACAGCAGCAGCAGCACTAGACCAGAGCTACAGCAGCAGCAGCAGCAGGTGTAGACCAGAGCTACGGTAACAGCAGCAGCAGCAGCACTAGACCAGAGCTAAAGCAGCAGCAGAAGCAGCACTAGACCAGAGCTACAGCAGCAGCAGCACTAGACCAGAGCTACAGCAGCAGCAGCAGCACTAGACCAGAGCTACAGGAGCAGCATCACTAGACCAGAGCTACAGCAGAAGCACCAGCACTAGACCAGAGCTACAGCAGCAGCAGCACCAGGTGTAGACCAGAGCTACGGTAACAGCAGCAGCAGCAGCACTAGACCAGAGCTACAGCAGCAGCAGCAGCAGCAGCACTAGACCAGAGCTACAGAAGCAACAGCACTAGACCAGAGCTTCAGCAGAAGTAGCAGCACTAGACCAGAGCTACAGCAGCAGCAGCCACAGCAGCAGCACTAGACCAGAGCCGCAGTAACAGCAGCAGCACTACACCAGAGTTACAGCAGCAGCACTAGCCCAGAGCTACAGTAGCAGCAGCAGCACTAGACCAGAGCTACAGCAGCAGCAGCAGCAGCAGCACTAGCCCAGAGCAGCAGCAGCAGCACTAGACCAGAGCTGCAGCAGCAGCACTAGACCTTAGCTGCAGCAGCAGCAGCACTAGACCAGAGCTACAGCAGAAGCAGCAGCACTAGACGATAGCTGCAGCAGCTGCACTAGACCGGACCTACAGCAGCAGCAGCACTAGACCAGAGCTACAGCAGAAGCAGTAGCACTAGACCAGAGCTGCAGCAGAAGCAGCAGCAGCAGCAGCACTAGACCAGAGCTACAGCAGCAGCAGCAGCAGCGCTAGACCAGAGCTACAGCAGCAGCAGCACTAGACCAGAGCTACAGCAGTAGCAGCAGCAGCAGCTCTAGACCAGAGCTACGGTAGCAGCAGAAGCAGCAGCAGGAGCACTAGGCCAGAGCTACAGCAGCAGCACCAGCAGCACTAGACCAGAGCTAGAGCAGCAGCAGCAGCAACAGCAGCAGCAGCACTAGACCAGAGCTTCAGCAGCAGCAGCAGCACTAGACCACAGCTACAGCAGCAGCAGCAGCAGCAGCACTAGACCACAGCTACAGCAGCAGCAGCAGCAGCAGCAGCAGCAGCAGCAGCAGCAGCAGCACTAGATCAGAGCTACAGCAGGAGCAGGACTTGACGAGAGCTACAGCAGCAGCAGCAGCACTAGACCAGAGCTATAGCAGCAGCAGCACTAGACCAGAACTACAGGAGCAGCAGCAGCAGCAGCACTAGACCAGAGCTACAGGAACAGCAGCAGCAGCAGCAGCAGCACTAGAACAGAGCTACAACAGCATCAGCAGCACTAGACCAGAGCTACAGCAGCAGCAGCAGCAGCAGCAGCACTAGACCAGAGTTACAGCAGCAGCAGCAATTGAACAGAGCTACAGCAGCAGCACTAGACTAGAGCTACAGCAGCAGCACTAGCCCAGAGCTAGAGTAGAAGCAGCAGCACTAGACCAGAGCTACAGCAGCAGCAGCAGCAGAACTAGACCAGAGCAGCAGCAGCAGCAGAAGCAGCACTAGACCAGAGCTACAGCAGCAGCAGCACTAGACCAGAGCTACAGCAGCAGCAGCAGCACTAGACCAGAGCTACAGGAGCAGCAGCATTAGACCAGAGCTACAGCAGAAGCACCAGCACTAGACCAGAGCTACACCAGCAGCAGCAGCAGGTGTAGACCAGAGCTACGGTAACAGCAGCAGCAGCAGCACTAGATCAGAGCTACAGCAGCAGCAGCAGCAGCAGCAGCACTAGACCAGAGTTACAGAGCAGCAGCAGCACTTGACCAGAGCTACAGGAGCAGCAGCACTAGACCAGAGCTACAGCAGCAGCACTAGCCCAGAGCTACAGTAGCAGCAGCAGCACTAAACCAGAGCTACAGCAGCAGCAGCAGCAGCACTAGACCAGAGAAGCAGCAGCAGCACTAGACCAGAGCTGCAGCAGCAGCACTAGACCAGAGCTGCAGCAGCAGCACTAGACCAGAGCTACAGGAGCAGCAGCAGCAGCAGCACTAGACCAGAGCTACAGGAGCAGCAGCAGCAGCAGCACTAGACCAGAGCTTATGGAGCAGCTGCAGCAGCAGCACTAGACCAGAGCTACAGCAGCAGCAGCAGCAGCACTAGACCAGAGCTACAGCAGCAGCAGCAGCACTAGACCAGAGCTGCAGAAGCAGCAGCACTTGAGCAGAGCTACAGCAGCAGCAGCACTAGACCAGAACTACAGCAGCAGCAGCAGCACTAGACCAGAGCTGCAGCAGCAGCACTAGACCACAGCTACAGCAGCAGTACTAGACCAGAGCTACAGCAGCAGCAGCAGCAGCAGTAGCACTAGACCAGAGCTACAGCAGTAGTAGCAGCAGCAGCAGAAGTAGCACTAGACCAGAGCTACAGCAGCAGCAGCACTAGACCAGAGCTGCAGCAGCAGCAGCACTAGACCAGAGCTACAGCTGCAGCAGCAGCACTCGGCCAGAGCTACAGCAGCAGCAGCAGCAGCAGCAGCACTAGACCAGAGCTACAGCAGCAGCACTAGACCAGAGCTACAGGAGCAGCAGCACTAGACCAGAGCTACAGTATCAGCAGCAGGTGTAGACCAGAGCTACGGTAACAGCAGCAGCAGCAGCACTAGACCAGAGCTACAGCAGCAGCAGCAGCAGCACTTGAACAGAGCTACAGCAGCAGCACTAGACCAGAGCTACAGCAGCAGCAGCAGCACTAGACCAGAGCTACAGCAGCAGCAGCAGCAGGTGTAGACCAGAGCTACGGTAACAGCAGCAGCAGCAGCACTAGACCAGAGCTACAGCAGGAGCAGCAGCAGCAGCACTAGACCAGAGCTACAGGAGCAGCAGCACTAGACCAGAGCTACAGCAGAAGCAGCAGCACTAGACCAGGGCTACAGCAGCAGCAGCAACAGCAGCAACAGCAGCAGCACTAGACCAGAGCTGCAGTAACAGCAGCAGCACTACATCAGAGCTACAGCAGCAGCACTAGCCCAGAGCTAAGTAGCAGCAGCAGCACTAGACCGGAGCTACAGCAGCAGCAGCAGCAGCACTAGACCAGAGCAGCAGCAGCAGCACTAGACCAGAGCTGCAGCAGCAGCAAGACCAGAGCTGCAGCAACAGCAGTGTAGACAGCCTGTACTGTCTGCACAGACAGCCCATGCTGTCTGCCAGCTTAGTTCATATTGAGCACCACTCAGGTGCTGCCCTCTGTAGCCAGGCCTCTCGGCAGGCACGCCAGCCTGCCGGCCCATGCCTCCGCCTCACTCACACAGCGGCCTAGCAGGAAGACTCAAGGCCTCCCAGCTCTCTGTCGTATGCATGGCCCTCCCGGGCCATGGGCACAACACAAGCCTGTGTACCCACCACGACATTAACAATAAACAAAGAAGCCTCCGAAGAAGTTTATCATTAACCACCCCGCTACAGCTTACCAAATAATCTTTTCCGTTATATTGGTGGCAGCGGTGGGATTCTGTAGCGTGGAGTCACTGTAGCGTGGGGTCACTGTGACGCCACTTACAATTCTCGGAGAATTTCGGCAAATTTCGGCTGGATCCTGCTTGTACCTGTGTCTGGGTGCTCAAACGTGCAGACATGACATCAGGATAACTTGTTGAGAGACTGATGCTTCTTGCATGGGATGATGAAGTGAAAATGACTTCATCCCTCTTCCTTCCTCGCTTTGGGCAAACACACTGCTGCGACCACCGCTGGTACCAATATAACGGAAAAGATTATTTGGTATTCTGGTAGCGGGGAGTTAATGATATGTCTTCGGAGGGCTTCTTCATTTATTGAAAGGTCGTGGTGGGTACACATGCTTGTGTTGTGCCCATGGCCCGGGAGGGCCATGCCCACGAGAGAGAGCTGGGAGGCCTTGTGTCTTCCTGCTAGGCCGCTGTGTGAGTGAGGCGGAGGCATGGGCCGGCAGGCTGGCGTGCCTACCTAGAGGCCTGGCTACAGAGGGCAGCACCTGAGTGGCGCGAAATATGAACTAAGCTGGCAGACAGCATGGGCTGTCTGTGCAGACAGTACAGGCTGTCTACATACGCTCGGCCACCTACCGCGCGTCGTCCCGATGCGACAATACTGGTGGTAAAAGAAACTCGGTCTCTCTCTCGTAGGAACAGGGCACAGAACACACAAGCCTGTGTACCCACTACGACATTATTAATAAACAAAGAAGCCTCCGAAGACGTTTATCATTAACACCCCGCTACCAAAATAATCTTTTCTGTTATATTGGTACCAGCGGTGGTCGCAGCAGTGTGTTTGCCCAAAGCGAGGAAGGAAGAGGGATGAAGTCATCTTCACTTCATCATCCCATGCAAGAAGCATCCGTCTCTCAACGAGTTATCCTGATGTCGTGTCTGCACGTTTGAGCATCCAGACACAGGTACAAGCAGGATCCAGACCGAAATTTGCCGAAATTCTCCGAGAATTGTAAGTGGCGTCACAGTGACCCCACGCTACAGCGTCCCACGCTACAGCGTCCCACGCTACAGTGTCCCACGCTGTTTCTCAAGTCACGTGTTCAGCGTCACTTGTATGTTGTTGATGTTGTTGTTCAGCTCAGCACAGCTGTTCCAGCAAGCCAGAGGTGAGTTTTGTGGCGATTTCTGCATCCAGTGTGTTTCCCTGTGTTTGTGGGTGAGAGGAGGAGGAATGGCCAAATGCTCCCCTGCCATACACTCACCCACGCTCCTCGCCACCACACTACCATACACTCACCACTGCCCACTCCCTCTGCTGTGTTTTCTGCTGTTTTCTATGTGAATTCATTGCCAGAGCTGTGTATCCGAGTGCCCGAGGCCACTAGAAGCTACGTGGACCAGCATGCCACGTAGATCACGACACCACGTAGATCTGTCTGCACAGACAGCCCATGCTGTCTGCCAGCTTAGTTCATATTTAGCGCCACTCAGGTGCTGCCCTCTGTAGCCAGGCCTCTCGGCAGGCACGCCAGCCTGCCGGCCCATGCCTCCGCCTCACTCACACAGCGGCCTAGCAGGAAGACACAAGGCCTCCCAGCTCTCTCTCGTGGGCATGGCCCTCCCGGGCCATGGGCACAACACAAGCCTGTGTACCCACCACGACATTAACAATAAACAAAGAAGCCTCTGAAGAAGTTTATCATTAACCACCCCGCTACAGCTTACCAAATAATCTTTTCCGTTATAGCAGCACTAGACTAGACCAGAGCTACAGCAGAAGCAGCAGCACTAGACGATAGCTGCAGCAGCAGCACTAGACCGGAGCTACAGCAGAAGCAGCACTAGACCAGAGCTACAGCAGAAGCAGTAGCACTAGACCAGAGCTGCAGCAGAAGCAGCAGCAGCACTAGACCAGAGCTACAGCAGCAGCAGCAGCAGCGCTAGACCAGAGCTACAGCAGCAGCAGCACTAGACCAGAGCTACAGCAGTAGCAGTAGCAGCAGCAGCACCTCTGGACCAGAGCTACGGTAGCTACAGCAGCAGCAGCAGCAGCACTAGACCAGAGCTACAGCAGCAGCAGCAGCAGCAGCAGCACTAGTCCAGAGATTCAGCAGCAGCAGCAGCAGCACTAGACCACAGCTACAGCAGCAGCAGCAGCAGCAGCACTAGACCTCAGCTACAGCAGCAGCAGTAGCAGCAGCACTAGATCAGAGCTACAGCAGCAGCAGCACTTGACCAGAGCTACAGCAGCAGCAGCACTAGACCAGAGCTACAGGAGCAGCAGCAGCAGCAGCACTAGACCAGAGCTACAACAGCAGCAGCAGCACTAGAGCAGAGCTACAGCAGCAGCAGCAGCAGTAGCAGCACTAGACCAGAGCTACAGCAGCAGCAGCACTTGAACAGAGCTACAGCAGCAGCAGCAGCAGCACTAGACCAGAGCTGCAGCAGCAGCAGCACTAGACCAGAGCTACAGCAGCAGCAGCACTAGACCACAGCTACAGCAGCAGCAGCAGCAGCACTAGACCAGAGCTACAGCAGCAGCAGCAGCAGCACTAGACCAGAGCTTCAGCAGCAGCAGCAGCACTAGACCAAAGCTACAGAAGCAGAAGCAGCAGCACTAGACCAGAGCTACAGGAGCAGCAGCAGCAGCAGCAGCACTAGACCAGAGATACAGGAGCAGCCGCAGCAGCAGCACTAGACCAGAGCTAAAGCAGCAGCAGCACTAGACCAGAGCTACAGCAGCAGCAGCAGCACTAGACCAGAGCTGCAGCAGCAGCACTAGACCAGAGCTACAGCAGCAGCACTAGACCAGAGCTACAGCAGCAGCAGCACTAGACCAGAGCTACAGCAGCAGCAGCAGCAGCACTAGGCCAGAGCTACAGCAGCAGCAGCACTAGACCAGAGCTACAGCAGCAGCAGCAGCAGCAGCAGCAGCAGCAGCAGCAGCAGCAGCACTAGGCCAGAGCTACAGCAGCAGCAGCACTAGACCAGAGCTACAGCAGCAGCAGCAGCACTAGACCAGAGCTGCAGCAGCAGCAGCAGCAGCACTAGACCAGAACTGCAGCAGTAGCACTAGACCAGAGCTACAGCAGCAGCACTAGACCAGAGCTATAGCATCAGCAGCAGCAGCACTAGACCAGAGCTGCAGCAGCATCAGCAGCAGCACTAGACCAGAGCTACAGCAGCAGCAGCACTAGACCAGAGCTACAGCAGCAGCAGCAGCACTAGACCAGAGCTGCAGCAGCAGCAGCAGCAGCACTAGACAAGAACTGTAGCAGTAGCACTAGACCAGAGCTACAGCAGCAGCACTAGACCAGAGCTATAGCATTAGCAGCAGCAGCACTAGACCAGAGTTATAGCATCAGCAGCAGTGGCACTAGACCAGAGCTGCAGTAGCAGCAGGAGCACTGTACCAGAGCTGCAGTAGCAGCAGCAGCACTAGACCAGAGCTGCAGTAGCAGCAGCAGCAGCACTAGACCAGAGCTGCAGCAGCAGCAGCAGCACTAGACCAGAGCTGCAGCAGCAGCAGCACTAGACCAGAGCTGCAGCAGCAGCAGGAGCACTATACCAGAGCTGCATTAGCAGCAGCAGCACTAGACCAGAGCTGCAGCATCAGCAGCAGCAGCACTAGACCAGAGCTGCAGTAGCAGCAGCAGCAGCACTAGACCAGAGCTACAGCAGCAGCAGCACTAGACCAGAGCTGCAGCATCAGCAGCAGCAGCACTAGACCTGAGCTGCAGTAGCAGCAGCAGCAGCAGCACTAGACCAGAGCTGCAGCAGCAGCAGCACTAGACCAGAGCTGCAGTAGCAGCAGCAGCAGCACTAGACCAGACCTACAGCAGCAGCAGCACTAGACCCCGACGCAGTAGCAGCAGCAGCAGCAAACACTAACCAGAGCTGCAGCAAGCAGCAGCAGCACTAGACCAGAGCTGCAGTAGCAGCAGCAGCAGCACTAGACCAGAGCTACAGCAGCAGCAGCACTAGACCAGAGCTGCAGTAGCAGCAGCAGCAGCAGCAGCACTAGACCAGAGCTATAGCATCAGCAGCAGCAGCACTAGACCAGAGCTGCAGTAGCAGCAGCAGCAGGACTAGACCAGAGCTGCAGCAGCAGCAGCAGCAGCAGCAGCAGCAGCAGCAGCAGCAGCAGCAGCAGCAGCAGCAGCAGCAGCAGCAGCAGCAGCAGTAGCAGCAGCAGCAGCAGCAGCAGCAGCAGTAGCAGTAGCAGCAGCAGCACTAGACCAGAGCTGCAGTAGCAGCAGCAGCAACACTAGACCAGAGCTACAGTGCCACAGCACACAGGCAGCAGAGCAGCAGCACAGCCAAACAGCAGCAGCAGCAGCAGCAGCAGCAGCAGTAGCAGCAGCAGCAGCAGCAGCAGCAGCAGAGCAGTTTGCAGCAGCAGCACAAAACCAGAGGGCAGCAGCAGCAGCACAACCAGAGCCAGCGGGAGCAGCACTAGACCAGAGCTGCAGTAAAAAGCACAGCAGCAAATAGACCAGCTATAGCTCAGCGCAGCAGGACTAGACCAGAGCTGCAGTAGCAGCAGCAACAGACACAAAAGCAAGCAGCAGCACAGCAGCAGCACAGCAGCCAGCAGCAGCAGTACGGCAGTCACAGCACAGCAGCACAGCATAGCAGTAAACAGCACAGCCACTAGACCAAAGTCAGTAAACAGCAGCAGCAGCACTAGACCAGAGTACACGCAGCAGCACCATAGCAGCAGCAGCAGCAGCAGCAGCACAGTAGCACAGCAGCATCAGCGCAGTAAAAGCAGTAGCAGCACAGCACAGGCAAACAGCAGTAGCAGTATCAGCATAGCAGCAGCAGCAGCAGTCAGCAGCAGCAGCAGCAGCAGCAACACAGTAGCAGCAGCAGCAGCCAGCAGTACAGTGCAGTAGCAGCAAGACCAACTACGCAGCAGCAGCCCGCAGTAGCAGCACGCACAGCGAGCAGCAGCAGCCAGCAGCAGCACAGTAGCAGCAGCAGTCAGCCAGCAGCAGCAGCAGCAGTAGCAGCAGCACTAGACCAAGCTGGGAGCAGCAGCAGCAGCAGCAGCAGCAGCACTAGACCAAAAGCTACTAGCAGCAGCAGCAGCAGCAGCAGCCAGCAGCACTAACCAAGCTACAGTGCAGCAGCAGCACGCAGCAGCAGCAGCAGCAGCACTAGACCAGAGCTACAGTAGCAGCAGCAGCAGCAGCAGCAGCAGCAGCAGCAGCACTAGACCAGAGTACAGTAGCCCGCAGCACAGCACAGCACAGCAGCAGCACAGCAGCAGTAGCAGCACAGCAGCAGCAGCACAGCAGGAGCAGCAGCAGCAGCAGCAGCAGCCAGCAGCGAGACAGTACAGCAGCAGCACGACCAGAGCTACGTAGCAGCAGCAGCAGCAGCAGCAAACGCAGGAAATAGCACAGCAGCAGCAGCAGCCACAGCAGCAGCAGCAGCAGCAGCAGTAGCAAACAGCAGCAGCAGCAAGCAGCAGCAGCAGCAGCAGCAGCAGCACAGCAGACTAGACCGAGCTCAGTAGCAGCAGCAGCAGCAGCAGCAGCAAACAGCAAACAGCAGTAGCAGCAGCAGCAGCAGCAGCGAACAGTAGCACAGCAGCAGCACACAAAACCAGAGCTACAGTAGCAGCAGCACAGCAGCAGCACAGCAGCACATAGCCCGCAGCAACAGCAACACTAGACCAGAGTACAGTAGCAGCGAGCAGCAGCAGACCCGCAGCAGCAGCAGTAGCAGCAAAGCAGCAGCAGCAGCACAGCAGCAGCAGCAGCAGTAGCAGCAGCAGCAGCAGCACTAGACCAGAGCTACAGTAGCAGCAGCAGCAGCAGCAGCAGCAGCAGCAGCAGCAGCAGCAGCAGCAGTAGCAGCAGCAGCAGTAGCTGCAGCAGCAGCAACAGTACAGCAGCACAAGCAGCAGCACAGCAAGCACGCAGTAGCAGCACAAACAGCACTAGCCAGAGCTGCAGTAGTAGCAGCAGCAGCAGCACTAAAACCAGAGCTGCAGTAGCAGAAACACATAACAGAAGTGCAGTAGCAGCAGCAGCACTTACCAGAGCTGCAAATAGCAGCAGCAGCACTAACCAGAGCTGCAGTAACAGCAGCAGCACTAACCAGAGCTGCAGTAGCACGCAGACAGACCCGACTGCAGTACAGCAGCAGACATACCAAGCTGCAGTAGCAGCAGCAGCACAGACCCGGCTGCATAGCACAGCAGCACTATACCCGAGCTGCAGTAGCAGCAGCAGCACTAACCCGAGCTGCAGTAGCAGCAGCCCGCACCCGGACCAGAGCTGCAGTAGCAGCAGCAGCACTATACCAGAGCGCAGTAGCACAGAGCACTAGACCAGAAACTGCAGTAGCAGCAGCAGCACTAACCAGAGCTCCAGTAGCAGCAGCCCGCAACTAAACCAGAGCTGCAGTAGCAGCACAGGGACTATACAAGCTGCAGTAGCAGCAGCAGCACTAGACCAGAGCTGCAGTAGCAGCAGCAGCACTATACCAGAGCTGCAGTAGCAGCAGCAGCACTATACCAGAGCTGCAGTAGCAGCAGCAGCACTAGACCAGAGCTGCAGCAGCAGCAGTAGCAGCAGCAGCAGCAGCAGCAGCAGCAGCAGCAGCAGCAGCAGCAGCACTAGAATCACATCGGCCACTTGTTTATACTTTCCCGTTAAACTTAGGAAAGATTATTTCCTTTAAAACTTATGTAAGGGTATGATAGTTCAGATTTGGTTAGGTAAGGTTAGGTTAAATTAGTTTAAGATTAAATTATTTGCCAATTTGAGACCTGGTTATTGTAAGTTAGGATTATGAATTGTAAGGTATATTAGAATAGGCTGTGTTAAGTTAGATTAAACATAATCAGGCCCTGACATGTTTGAGGATCGATACCTGTTCAACACCAGTAAACATTTGTGGTGCGAAAATGACTTGCACAGAATTACGTGTCGTTGAAGCATACGAATACGTTTATTTTTGTGTCTTTTCCTGGCTGACCACGAATTGTTTTAGGAAGGAGATTGGGGATTGGAAAAATTGTACAAAACGATTCAACTCTGAATTGTACGTCAGGCGTAACACTCCCTGGAGTGTGTTTGCTCAGAATTCTCACACGGTATTATGCGCCTGGGATAACACTTGTTGGGGTATGTTTGCTCAGAACTCTCGCACAGTATTGAACGCCAGGAATAACACTCGCTGGAGTGTGTTTGCTCAGAATTCTCGCTCACTATGGTGCGTCAGTAATAACACTCTCTGGAGTGTGTTTACTAAAAAATCTCACACAGTATGACGTTACTCGGCCACGGGAGAGGATGCTACCACTAACAATTCATTTAATTTTCTCTTTTGACTATTTGCAGAACGAAATGATGCAAAGCAAAATGTAGAGAGAGAGAGAGAGATAATATGAATGTATATTTATAAGCGTTAATTGCATATAAATTATTAATAGTATTATAATTATTATTATTAATTTTAATATATTTTGTTGCTATCGTTGGGTACAACGTGACTGTACACCTAATGTGATAGAACATATTACTGATCTTCTCGACAAGACAATATTAATATTTCATGATTTTTCTGGTGTATCTATTGCGGAGCAGCATCGTGAATGCTCCAGTACGTGAGAGGTGCCAGCATCGTGAAGGCTCCGGTACGTGAGAGATGCCAGCATCGTGAAGGATCCAGTACGTGAGAGGTGCCAGCATAGTGAAGGATCCAGTACGTGAGAGATGCCAGCATCGTGAAGGCTCCAGTACGTGAGAGATGCCAGCATCGTGAAGGCTCCAGTACGTGAGAGATGCCAGCATCGTGAATGCTCCAGTACGTGAGAGATGCCAGCATCGTGAAGGCTCCAGTACGTGAGAGGTGCGAGCATCGTGAAGGCTCCAGTACGTGACAGGTGCCAGCATCGTGAAGGCTCCAGTACGTGAGAGATGCCAGCATCGTGAAGGATCCAGTACGTGAGAGGTGCCAGCATCGTGAAGGATCCAGTACGTGAGAGGTGCCAGCATCGTGAAGGCTCCAGTACGTGAGAGGTGCCAGCATCGTGAAGGCTCCAGTACGTGAGAGGTGCCAGCATCGTGAAGGATCCAGTACGTGAGAGATGCCAGCATCGTGAAGGATCCAGTACGTGAGAGGTGCCAGCATCGTGAAGGATCCAGTACGTGAGAGATGCCAGCATCGTGAAGGCTCCAGTACGTGAGAGGTGCCAGCATCGTGAGCCGTACTAGAGATCCAGCACAGAAGATCCAGTACCTGAGAGATGCCAGCATCGTGAAGGATCCAGTACGTGAGAGATGCCAGCATCGTGAAGGATCCAGTACGTGAGAGGTGCCAGCATCGTGAAGGCTCCAGTACGTGAGAGATGCCAGCATCGTGAAGGCTCCAGTACGTGAGAGGTGCCAGCATCGTGAAGGCTCCAGTACGTGAGAGATGCCAGCATCGTGAAGGATCCAGTACGTGAGAGATGCCAGCATCGTGAAGGATCCAGTACGTGAGAGATGCCAGCATCGTGAAGGATCCAGTACGTGAGAGATGCCAGCATCGTGAAGGATCCAGTACGTGAGAGGTGCCAGCATCGTGAAGGATCCAGTACGTGAGAGATGCCAGCATCGTGAAGGATCCAGTACGTGAGAGATGCCAGCATCGTGAAGGATCCAGTACGTGAGAGATGCCAGCATCGTGAAGGATCCAGTACGTGAGAGATACCAGCATCGTGAAGGATCCAGTACGTGAGAGGTGCCAGCATCGTGAAGGATCCAGTACGTGAGAGGTGCCAGCATCGTGAAGGATCCAGTACGTGAGAGGTGCCAGAATCGTGAAGGATCCAGTACGTGAGAGGTGCCAGCATCGTGAAGGATCCAGTACGTGAGAGATGCCAGCATCGTGAAGGATCCAGTACGTGAGAGGTGCCAGCATCGTGAAGGATCCAGTACGTGAGAGGTGCCAGCATCGTGAAGGATCCAGTACGTGAGAGGTGCCAGCATCGTGAAGGATCCAGCACGTGAGAGGTGCCAGCATAGTGAAGGATCCAGTACGTGAGAGGTGCCAGCATAGTAAGGGATCCAGTACGTGAGAGGTGCCAGCATCGTGAAGGATCCAGTACGTGAGAGGTGCCAGCATCGTGAAGGATCCAGCACGTGAGAGGTGCCAGCATAGTGAAGGGATCCATACTAGAGGTGCCAGCATAGTAGGGATCCTACGTGAAGATGCCAGTCATCGTATTGGCTCAGGTACTGGAGATGCCAGCATCGTGAAGGATCCATACGTGAGAGTGCCAGAACTGTGAAGGATCCATACGTGAGAGTGCCAGCATCGTGAAGGATTCCATACGTTGATTGTTGCCAGCATCGTTAATTTTCCAGTACGTGAGAGGTGCCAGCATCGTGAAGGATCCGTACGTGAGAGTGTCATGCATCGTGAAGGATCCAGTACGTGAAGTGCCAGCATAGTGATAGGATCCAGTACGTGAAAGTGCCAGCTAGTAAGGGATCAGACTGAGAGGTGCCAGCATCGTGAAGGCTTCCAGTACTCACGAAGTCCAGCATAGTAAGGGATCAGTAGTGAGAGGCAGCATAGTAAGGATCCAGTACGTGAGAGGTGCACATAGTAAGGATCCAGTACGTGAAGGTGCCACATAGTAAATGGATCCCAGTAGGTGAAGGTGCCAGCATAGTAAGGGATCTTCAGTACGTGAGAGTGCCAGCAAGTAAGGATCCATAGGTTGTAGTTTGATTACCGGATTTCTCATCCTCATTTATTGGCTAGCAGTCAGGATGAAGCGCAGCCCCATACCTGAGCTCATAACTTGAATCAAAAGATGCATGGTCAAGTTTTTTGTATGTGTGGTGTTGTGTTGTAGTAGTGTGTGTGTGTGTGTGTGTGTGTGTGTGTTGTGTGTGTGTGTGTGTGTTGTGTGTGTGTGTGTGTGTGTGTGTTGTGTGTGTGTTGTGTGTGTGGTGGTGTGTGTGTGTGTGTGTGTTTGGTGTGTGTGTGTGTGTGTGTGTGTGTGTGTGAATGACTGAGGGTTCACTTTAGCTTCGCTCACCCAAGTCAACATTTTAGAAACTTCTGTAAGACGCCTACGTGACTCTGCTGCTCAGAGATGCTATAGTTCCTTACAATGTGTGTGAACATGAAACTGTTCCCCAGTACAATATAAGATAACTAAAGGATCTTCCCATATCTTCCAAGAACTCATATCATTGTTCACAGCCAACTCCTGAGACAACCCTTCAATCATTTCACCTGTATCCTACTGGCTCTCCAGATTGATTCTATGTGTAGGTAATTTGCTGATGCGAGGTCCGTATGATTCTATCAGAGTGTCATGTTCAGGCACTCAAGTTTGATCATGAACTTGTACTCCATGTTGTACCATGGTTAAAAATGCACTAGAGTCCATGTAACTTTGAACTCCAATCAGTGAATCATTAGCGGGTGAGCTAACCTCAGCAGTACTATAGAAGGGACTCAACTTTTTTCCACTATATTTGCCTGCTGGCAAGTCTTTTGTTATCTGTCTTTCCGTTTCCTTGTAGGATGTTGATCTCCAGAGGACACTGTAGCAGTTGCAGCACCACAAGGGCGTTTAAGCTCTATTACATTTGTCCTTGATGCTGTTTGTCAGGTAGACCTTGATCTCCGTCTCTATGTAACTAGTAACACTAGTTCTTTGTATTGCATTCTACAAAAGAGACAGCGAATGTTTCAGTTAGTGAACATGGAAGAACTTCGTTATTCGTTGGGTTATCAAGGTATGAATAGATGATTGATCCATGATGCTTTTTCTGAAGAAAGTTTGGGTTACTTTAGCTGTACCACATACCTGTTACTCTAGTGAGGCGTAACAGAAGTGCTGCCTAGTGACCCAGTCACTTCAGGCTACAAGGAATACCTGTCAGCAGCCTGTCTTATCTCTGAAACATTAGGAAGAGAAAGGCCATCATGGAAATGCTGAACACGAATAGACATACACGCATAAAATTCCTGTCATAGAAATAACTGGAGTAAATCATCATAATTATTAAGCACACTTTTAGCTCTACCTATCCCGATCACAAAACTCTGCTTCGCTCTGGCAAAATCTGCGTAAGTGTGGAAGGGTTGGAGACAATATTCTAAAGTCAAGATCAGTATTTAGTTCATATGCCTCATTATTCCCATTGGAGAACAAACCAGCATGTCACTGTATTTTCCTATCAATCAGGAGTACAATAAGGCAGTCCACTATTGCCTTGGACAGCTAAGTATATTAGCTTGCTTTTCAAATACCTCAAAAATAACTCGGGACTTTCTACAGTAAAGACAGGACCGTAGAAACAGCTTGTAGTGCATAAAATACTATAAAACTAATCCTAGGCTAAGATTTTAACATGTCAGTTATATATAAAGTTATGTTGCTAATATTCTCTAAACTGTCTTCTCTGCTCCGTTTTCTCCTCTGTTTTTCCCTGAAAGCTTTCTCTAGCCATCATTCGCTGCTCATTTGCAATCTGTAGACGTAACTCAGTTAACTTCTCTGATCTATCAAAGTTTCCAGAGTTTTGAAGCAGCAAAATTTAGCGGATTAACTTGAGGTAAAGAGTGAGAATCATAATGATCATAGACTGGACATAATCAATTAAATCCACACTTTATTTGTGTGGATTATGAGTGCAAGATTCCCCGGATTCTACTCTCGAACATGCATTCAACTTACATACTTCCTTTACTTCCTTCGCCTGAAGCTAATAGGTTAGATTTATTGTTAATAGTACCAAAGGGAAGGAGTGTAAACAAATAAAGGCTGAATGCAACATTAAATAAAATTAAAACTATTCACAAGTGCATTTGCCTCTGTTGGTACCTTGGAAAAATAACGACTTTAATGAACAACCTAAATAACAATAACAAAAAAGGCACAATACCGTGACTGGAACAATACACAAATAACCCACACATAGGACAGAGAAGTTTACGATGACGTTTCGGTCCGACTTGGACCATTTACAAAGTCACTCAGCTCCTCTCTCCTATGTGCGGGTTAATTGTGTATTGAACAACTTACATTCCACAGCACAAAAAAAAAAAAAAAAAAAAACGCAAACACTCTTAAAACATTTGACAAGTTTCTTCGTTTTCCCAGTCATCACACGTCAGGTATTCTCTAAACACTTTGTAATCTGAGGAATGAAAATCTGCGACCATTACAATCCTTGCTATCACACTTCTATTCAATGGTAAATGTATTCGATACATGACTGCTCGCTCCAAGCTCCTTCGTAATCTCCTGGTTTACTAAGAATCAAATCAAGCAGTTTATTCTCCCTCTTTGGTTCAGTCACGCACTGTTTTAAAAAGAACTTAATCATCACCCCGAGGAAGTCTTTTAACTCTAGATTTCCAGTTAAAAATTTTCAGTCAGTTTGACTAAAGTTAAAATTTCATGGAATTACTGTGTTATCGTAACTCGAAAGCGTAACAATATCCTCCCAGAGAAGTTCCTCCTGGTATCCTTCTATGTTCGGAGGATCATATTTATCACACCTAAAATTAACTGTATCGACCCTGCACAAATTTCACCCAGACATCAGTCTTTATACGCGTTTTTCAGCAGCAATTACAACTCAAACAGCGCTACTCCACCCTGTCTTCCAGTTATTCCTATCCACACGGAACATCTTGAAGTACTGACTGTGTCACCCAGTAATCAGGCCCCGACTCTTCCAGTAATCACGCCCCGACTCTCCCAGTAATCACGCCCCGACTCTTCCAGTAATGACGCCCCGACTCTTCCAGTAATCACGCCCCGACTCTCCCGGTAATCACGCCCCGACTCCCCAGTATTCACGCCCCGACTCTCCCAGTAATCACGCCCCGACTTCCCCAGTATTCACGCCCCGACTCTCCCAGTAATCACACCCTGACCCCCCAGTAATCCACGCCCCGGCTACTCCCAGTTTCACGCCCCCGCTCCCCCAGTAACCCACCCCGATTTTCCCCAGTAATCACGCCCCGACTCTCCAGTAATAACCCCGACTCCCCAGTAATCACACCCTGACCCCCCCATTTAATCACGCCCCGACTCCCCCAGAAATTTACCCCGACTCTCCCCAGTAATCACACCCCGACTCCCCATTTATCATGCCCCGACTCTCCCAGTAATCACACCCTGACTCCCCCAGTAATCACCCCCGACTCTCCAGAAATTTACCCCTGACTCCCCAGAAATTCACGCCCGACTCCCCAGTAATCACCCCCGACTCTCCAGTAATTAACCCCCTGACTCCCCCAGTAATCCGCCCGATCCCCGACCCCGTCCCCAGTATTCACACCCGACTCCCCCATAATCACCCCGACTCCCCTCCCCCAATAATCACGCCCCGACTCTCCCAGTAATCACGCCCCGACTCCCCAGTAATCACACCCTGACTCCCCCAGTAACCCACCCCCGACTTCCCCCAGAGTATTCACGCCCCGACTCCCCACCCCCATTAAATCACACCCTGCTCCCCCAATAATCACGCCCCGACTCTCCCAGTAATCACGCCCCGACTCTCCCAGTAATCACGCCCCGACTCCCAGTAATCACGCCCCGACTCTCCCAGTAATCACGCCCCGACTCTCCCAGTAATCACCCCGACTTCCCAGTAATCACGCCCACTCTCCCAGTAACCACGCCCCGACTTTTCAGATTAAATCATATCTCAGTTATGTAAAAAAAAATCAACGTCTCCTACACTTGCAGCTGATCTCAATTCCTTCATCTTATTTTTATTACTACGACTATTTGCACACATTATTTTAAGACATTCTTCCATAACTTACTCCTGTCTTTCTCTTTGACTTTTATTTATTTATATTGTATTTATTTTTACCTGTTGTTACTTGACAGCTTTATTTCTAAAATCAATATCACAAACTTGGCAATTATTGCAAACCAAATCATCAATAAACAACTCATGACAGTGCTATTTCACTTAAGTATTTCCGTACACTGGCAGCATAGTTGGGTCGAGGCAAGAAAATATGTACATGGACATGTGAGACTTGGGAAGTCGATGGCACTCTGGCGGGTCATATTAGATTCATTCTGGCGAGCCACAGCACCAGAAACCCCTGGCTTACCCATGCTTGACTCAGGAGCCTGACTGTCACTATGGAAGAGACTAACAAGCAAAGTTATGTAGATGAGATAAACTAGGAAAAATGTGAATGTTTTTAGAGAGGAATAAATGCAGAAACCTGGAGAGGGAGTAAGGTGACCACCACCCTATTATAGTGGTTTCCTAGGAGTAAGGTGAGAATGAAACAAACCTGTTATCAGAGATTTGCTAAAGAGGACCAGTCGAGGACATTTATTGTACAGACTGTAGCAAGTGAGTTACTACGGAAGACTGAATAGTCTTTAGAGACCCACAAGTCTTTAATGCACCTTAGTCTTGAGAAACAACATAATAATGTATGAAGTGAATAGAGAGAATGGGAATAATGAGATGTAGAAAAAATGAGGGATGCTTGAGGTACTGGAGCGACATGAGAGGAAACTTACGCTTAAACATACAAGAGATAACAAAAGAGAGAGATAAATCACGACAGGATTTACCCATGAGTAAGTTTTTTAATCGCAAAACTGAGCAATTGGGGAGAGAAGATTCGTTCATTTGTCTCGCCCAGACTAAGATACCACCAACAACAGTGAGTGGTATCCTGGGCTGGTATCCTGCAACATATTATAGGGGGTGGTATTCTGCCACATATTAGAGAGGGCCTTTCTTTCTTCCTAATTATATCAATTACTATTCCAAGAACCTGTTTACTGCTAGGTGAACAAGGTTCTCCCTAAAGCGAGACATGGCCCCAAAAAGTCTTACTACCTCTCTCGTCTTAATGATACACCCAGACAGGCTCCCACGTAAAATTCACACCTGATATTTCGACTGGAATAATTTTCTGTGTTGCTCTTCCGACGCTAATGAAGATAAAAAATACGTACAGCTTCCATCTACGTAATGTAAAGAGGTCATTTTTATTTCTCGTTTATATCGTTAACGTTTTTTATAGTGTATGTTGATAGAAGTGGTGTTACTGTGTTATATTCTTGCTGGTGTGAACCTGTTTTCATTGTACGCTTAGTTTAAGTAATAATTACATATATCAACATTATCTGATTACACCTAATGTAATCTAAAATAACCTAGTCTAATCTAACCTTACCTGACTTTACTTAAACTAACCTAATCAAGCAAAAGTTCATGTAACCTTTCCAGAGGTGTCTAAGCCTAAGCTAACCTAGCTGCTAGTTCTGCTACTGCTACTACAGTACTACTTTTAAGATAAGATAAGATTTCGTTCGGATTTTTAACTTCGGAGGGTTAGCCACCCAGGATAACCCAAGAAAGTCAGTGCGTCATCGAGGACTGTCTAACTTATTTCCATTGGGGTCCTCAATCTTGTCCTCAGGATGCGACCCACACCAGTCGACTAACACCTAGGTACGTATTTGCTGCAAGGCGAACAGGACAACAGGTGTAAGGAAACGTGTAGAAATGTTTCCACCAGCCGGGAATCGAACCCGGGCCGTCCGTGTGTGAAGCGGGAGCTTTAGCCACCAGGCCACCGGGCCACACAATTAAATAAAATCTACAAATAAACTGAACTACTACTATTACTGTTACTACTACTACTACTGCTGCTGTTGCTACTACTACTACTACTGCTGCTGCTGCTACAACTACTACTACTGCTACTATTACTACTGCTACTGCTACTACTGCTACTGCTACTGTTACTACTGCTACTGCTACTACTGCTACTGCTACTGCTACTGCTACTACTACTGCTGCTACTGCTGCTACTACTACTACTGCTACTTCTGGTGCTGCTACTGCTACTACTACTACTACTAATTCAACCACTACTTCTACTAATTCTACCACTACTACTACTACTACTACTACTACTACTACTATTAATTCTACTACTACTACTAATTCGACTACTACTACTAATTCTACTGTTACTACTACTTTCTACGTACTTTATGAGCAATAAATATTATTTTGTCACCTTTGCATTTACACGAAACATTTACACGAGATGCAAGCATTATCGTCTGTGTAAGTGATTAGTGGTGGCTCGAACCTCCGTCATCCCAGACGGGAGTATAGGGCGTCATGACCCGGTTACAGCATCTGTGTCACATTTTTCACTTCTCACCTAAACTGCTCCGAACTTTTTAATGTCAGGTAAGAGGAGGTGAGTGCTGCTCATTTCAGATCAAATGTCTCCGTTTTAGCTCCCTACCATTGCCTTCCCTAAATAACCCGCACATGAACACTTAACTTAAGGGACCAGGTCAGACCGAAACGTCGTCATAAGTTCCAGTCTCCGGTGTGAGGGTAATTTGTGTGTCGTTCCAATCACGGTATTGTGATTTTATATTCTCCATGATAAGGTGTACTTGCGAGTTAAGTACATGAGTCCCAAATACCTACCAGCTGGATTGTCATGGCCCTTTCTTTCTCGTTTGTGACACTCCTCTCACCGGTGGCCTGGTGGCTAAAGCTCCCGCTTCACACACGGAGGGCCAGGGTTCGATTACCGGCGGGTGGAAACATTTCGACGCGTTTCCTTACACCTGTTGTCCTGTTCACCTAGCAGGAAATACGTACCTGGGTGTTAGCCGACTGGTGTGGGTCGCATCCTGGGGGACAAGATTGAGGACCACAATGGAAATAAGACAGATAGTCCTCGATAACGCACTGACTTTCTTGGGTTATCCTGGGTGGCTAACCCTCCGGGGTTAAAAATCCGAACGATATCTTATCTTATTTTATCTTACCTCTTCCTCTCTCCCACTAGTGACACTCCTCTCACTAAACCTCTTCTTCTCTCCCATTAGTGACACTCCTCTCACAAAACCTCTTCTCTCCCACTAGTGACACTCCTCTCACTAAACCTCTTCTCTCCTACTAGTGACACTCCTCTCACTAAACCTCTTCTCTCCCACTAGTGACACTCCTCTCACTAAACCTCTTCTTTCCTACTAGTGACACTCCTCTCACTAAACCTCTTCTCTCCCACTAGTGACACTCCTCTCACTAAACCTCTTCTTCTCTCCTACTAGTGACACTCCTCTCACAAAACCTCTTCTTTCCTACTAGTGACACTCCTCTCACTAAACCTCTTCTCTCCCACTAGTGACACTCCTCTCACAAAACCTCTTCTCTCCTACTAGTGACACTCCTCTCACAAAACCTCTTCTTTCCTACTAGTGACACTCCTCTCACTAAACCTCTTCTCTCCCACTAGTGACACTCCTCTCACTAAACCTCTTCTTCTCTCCTACTAGTGACACTCCTCTCACAAAACCTCTTCTTTCTATCCCATCTTCCACCCACAGTTCCATAATGGGTTTTGTTTTCACAGAAAGGCAGGGAAGCAAGTATCTTTGAGACCCACTAGAGGTACGTGTGCTGGAAAAGTACTGAAGAAATTAAGCTTATTCGTCCTTTTAGGGTGAAATTTGGTGTTTTATTGAAGCAAAAACTATCTAACCTGACCTAAACCTAACTAAACTGTTAAGGAAACAGTGGAAGCGTTGTTACGGTCCTCAGTGACACAGAATGGAGCATTATGTGGTGCAGTATTTTATGAGATCTATTTTTCATTTTCGTCACTCATCCTCTGTGGTAATTCATAGGTTTGCATTGAGTTCTTCTCAGTTGTTTCTTCTAGGGAGGCTTCTTTTCACTCCTCTCTTCATCTTGCAGTCCACGTAAGCATTGCCGTGTTCTTATTTAAATATTTAGTGTCGGAATTTTGTGTTGTACTGAAGGATCCACCTAGATTTTCTTACTTTATTTGTTAAGCATTGCCAAATGTATTATCTTCAAATTCTATTATTTGATCTCTTGTTTTGTTCCCGCAGTCCACATCTCATGGAATGACTAGTGACCATTCGGAAGCGCAGTTCGGATTATACACATCATTAGTATGGTTATGAAACTTGTCTAGGTCAGGAGACATTGAACAAACCCCCAATTGCCCCATTTCCTGTGATCCACAGTACTTAAGAGAATACTGCCTTGTTTACATCTGTCTTTCGTCTATATTAGACTCAGTTTTGAACTAATTTAATATTAAGCTATAGAGAAGTTATGAGTTTCGGCTGTGGTGAAACTGCAGCTTTTAAGATTCTAGCTGAAAGAAAACATGCAGACGTCTCGTGGCATCACGATAAACATTGTGGGCTTATAAATGAAACACTTGTACAACATCTGGGCATCGTTATTATGGAAACGTTTCGTCCATCAGTCTTGATGGACTAAAGACATAGACTCCAGGCTGAGGGACTGATTACCTAAAAGACCGCTCTCTGAATTGGAATGAAGAAGTCACTGGTTGGTGAAATGTGACCAGAATAAAGATACGAATAGGATGTACAAGTGTCTCATTTGTCAGCTTGTCGGTTTTCTGAACCATTTATACAAATTGTGGGTTTGCTCCTGAGGCTCAAATAACTGTACACAAATAACAGGCAATCACTGTATTGTGCCTTTTTATTCTCTTTTTAATCTCTGTGTGTTAATACTCTTATATGTTTTTCGTTCAGGTCTTCTTAAAGTAAAACTCGAGTTAGTTGAAAGCAAAAATTCTCTTCTTTGATTTCTTGCTTATTTTTCCATAGTTTCTTTTCAGCAGGGAAAAATCTGAACAGCTTTCTCAGATACTAAATTAGCTCCCCACTGAGTCCATTGCAGGCGACAGACAGGTACAATGTCCGCAGATTTCTCTCAGAGTACGGTCGTCGACAAGGCACTGACCTGCTACATAGTCTCACTTCTCCATTTGTTCACTGGGTCAGTAAATACACCAACTACCCGTTCTTGTCCAGCACTTTCTACATGGGTGACCTGTCTACGAGACATGAGGGTTATAGGTGAAGACAGGAGTGAATACTCACCTTTAAGGAATGAAAATTTAAGAAAATAACAAAAGAAACCCTCAAAGAAGAGAGAGTAAAGAATACTTCTCCTTCAGCAGATAACCTAACATGGAGACTTATCCTGGAGATGAAGAAACTATCGATAATAGATAAAGAATGAAAAGTCACAATACCGTGACTGGAACATAACATCAGTGCCCGTATTTAACACAATGGAACTTATGACGATGTGTGGTTCAATATAAGAGTCAATGCTGAAGCTTCTGTCATTGCTGTCACCACTGTCACCTCTGCCGTCGTTGTCACCACTGTCACCGCTGCCGTCGCTGTCACCACTGTCACCTCTGCCGTCGTTGTCACCACTGTCACCGCTGCCGTCGCTGTCACCACTGTCACCTCTGCCGTCGCTGTCACCACTGTCACCTCTGCCGTCGTTGTCACCACTGTCACTGCTGCCACCGCTGTCACCACTGTCACTGCTTCCACCGCTGTCACCACTGTTACAGCTGCCACCGCTATCATCACTGTCACTGTTTCCACCGCTATCACCACTGTCACTGCTGCCACCGCTGTCACCACTGTCACTGCTTCCACCGCTGTCACCACTGTTACAGCTGCCACCGCTATCACCACTGTCACTGTTTCTACCGCTATCACCACTGTCACTGCTGCCACTGCTGTCACCACTGTCACTGCTACAACCGCTGTCACCATTGTTACTGCTGCCACCGCTGTCACCACTGTCACTGCAACAACCGCTGTCACCACTGTTACTGCTGCCACCACTGTCACCACTGTCACTGCTACAACTGCTGTCAGCACTGTTACTGCTGCCACCGCCACTGTCACAACTGTTACTGCTGCTGCCGCTGTCACAATTCTTATCACTATCATCACTGTCAACACTGCCATCACTATCCCCACTGCCACCACTGTCATCACTGTCAACACTGTCATCACTGTCACCAATATCACCACTATCACCACTGTCCCACTGTAACCATTGTCAATACTGTTCCACTGTCACTACTGTTACCACTGTCACCACTGTCACCACTGTCACCATTGTTACCACTGTCATCACTGTCAACACTATAAACACTGTCATCACTGTCACTACTGTCACCACTATCACCACTATTCCACTGTCACCATTGTCACCACTGTCACCACTGTAACCACTGTCACCACTGTCACAATTGTTACCACTGTCATCACTGTCAACACTATAAACACTGTCATCACTGTCACTACTGTCACCACTATCACCACTATTCCACTGTCACCATTGTCACCACTGTCACCACTGTAACCACTGTCACCACTGTCACCACTGTCACCACTGTCACCACTGTCACCACTGTAACCACTGTCAACACTGTCACCACTGTCACCACTGTCACCACTGTCACCACTGTCACCACTGTCACCACTGTAACCACTGTCACCCCTGTCACCACTGTCACCACTGTCACCACTGTCACCACTGTCACCATGTCACCACTGTCAACACTGTCACCACTGTCACCACTGTCACCACTGTCACCACTGTCACCACTATCACCACTGTAACCACTGTCACCACTGTCACCACTGTCACCACTGTCACCACTGTCACCACTGTCACCAATGTAACCACTGTCACCACTGTCACCACTGTCACCACTGTAACCACTGTCACCACTGTAACCACTGTCACCACTGTCACCACTGTCACCACTGTCACCACTGTCACCACTGTCACCACTGTCACCACTGTAACCACTGTCACCACTGTCACCACTGTCACCACTGTAACCACTGTAACCACTGTCACCACTGTCACCACTGTCACCACTGTCACCACTGTCACCACTGTCACCACTGTCACCACTGTAACCACTGTAACCACTGTCACCACTGTAACCACTGTCACCACTGTCACCACTGTCACCACTGTAACCACTGTAACCACTGTCACCACTGTAACCACTGTTACCACTGTCACCACTGTCACCACTGTAACCACTGTCACCACTGTAACCACTGTCACCACTGTCACCACTGTCACCACTGTCACCACTGTCACCACTGTCACCACTGTAACCACTGTCACCACTGTCACCACTGTCACCACTGTCACCACTGTAACCACTGTCACCACTGTCACCACTGTCACCACTGTCACCACTGTCACCACTGTCACCACTGTCACCACTGTAACCACTGTCACCACTGTCACCACTGTCACCACTGTCACCACTGTCACCACTGTCACCACTGTCACCACTGTCACCACTGTAACCACTGTCACCACTGTAACCACTGTCACCACTGTAACCACTGTCACCACTGTCACCACTGTCACCACTGTCACCACTGTCACCACTGTCACCACTGTAACCACTGTCACCACTGTCACCACTGTCACCACTGTCACCACTGTCTCTCTTTTCCGCAATTAAGGATATTGCAGGAATAAATTTTTACTTTTTTTTTGTCAGCTCTCGTTACTGTACGTGTCAGGAAAACTGCTGCTGACACCATCACAGTGTCAGGAAAACTGCTGCTGACACCATCACAGTGTCAGGAAAACTGCTGCTGACACCATCACAGTGTCAGGAAAACTGCTGCTGACACCATCACAGTGTCAGGATAACAACTGCTGCTGACACCATCACAGTGTCAGGAAAACTGCTGCTGACACCATCACAGTGTCAGGATAACAACTGCTGCTGACACCATCACAGTGTCAGGAAAACTGCTGCTGACACCATCACAGTGTCAGGATAACAACTGCTGCTGACACCATCACAGTGTCAGGAAAACTGCTGCTGACACCATCACATTGTCAGGATAACAACTGCTGCTGACACCATCACAGTGTCAGGACAACTGATGCTGACACCATCAGATGGGCAGGATAACAACTGCTGCTGACACCATCACAGTGTCAGGACAACTGCTGCTGACACCATCACATTGCCAGGATAACAACTGCTGCTGACACCATCACAGTGTCAGGAAAACTACTGCTGACACCATCACAGTGTCAGGATAACAACTGCTGCTGACACCATCACAGTGTCAGGAAAACTGCTGCTGACACCATCACAGTGTCAGGATAACAACTGCTGCTGACACCATCACAGTGTCAGGATAACAACTGCTGCTGACACCATCACAGTGTCAGGATAACAACTGCTGCTGACACCATCACAGTGTCAGGAAAACTGCTGCTGACACCATCCCAGTGTCAGGATAACAACTGCTGCTGATACCATCACAGTGTCAGGAAAACTGCTGCTGACACCATCACAGTGTCAGGATAACAACTGCTGCTGACACCATCACAGTGTCAGGAAAACTGCTGCTGACACCATCACAGTGTCAGGATAACAACTGCTGCTGACACCATCACAGTGTCAGGAAAACTGCTGCTGACACCATCACAGTGTCAGGATAACAACTGCTGCTAACACCATCACAGTGTCAGGAAAACTGCTGCTGACACCATCACAGTGTCAGGATAACAACTGCTGCTGACACCATCACAGTGTCAGGACAACTGCTGCTGACACCATCAGATGGGCAGGATAACAACTGCTGCTGACACCATCACAGTGTCAGCACAACTGCTGCTGACACCATCACATTGCCAGGATAACAACTGCTGCTGACACCATCACAGTGTCAGGACAACTGCTGCTGACACCATCACAGTGTCAGGAAAACTGCTGCTGACACAATCACAGTGTCAGGACAACAACTGTTGCTGACACCATCACAGTGTCAGGATAACAACTGCTGATGACATCATCACAGTGTCAGGATAACAACTGATGCTGACACCATCACAGTGTCAGGATAACTACTGCTGCTGACACCATCACAGTGTCAGGACAACAACTGCTGCTGACAACATCACAGTGTCAGGATAACAACTGCTGCTGACACCATCACAGTGTCAGGATAACTGCTACTGACACCATCACAGTGTCAGGATAACAACTGCTGCTGACACCATCACAGTGTCAGGACAACAACTGCTGCTGACACCATCACAGTGTCAGGATAACAACTGCTGCTGACACCATCACAGTGTTAGGATACCAACTGCTGCTGACACCATCACAGCGTCAGGATAACAACTGTTGCTGACACCATCACAGTGTCAGGATAACAACTGCTGCTGACACCATCACAGTGTCAGGACAACAACTGCTGCTGACACCATCATAGTGTCAGGACAACAACTGATGCTGACACCATCACAGTGTCAGGACAACAACTGCTGCTGACACCATCACAGTGTCAGGATAACAACTGCTGCTGACACCATCACAGTGTCAGGATAACAACTGCTGCTGACTCCATCACAGTGTCAGGATAACAACCGCTGCTGACACCATCACAGTGTCATGACAACTGCTGCTGACACCATCACAGTGTCAGGACAACTGCTGCTGACACCATCACAGTGTCAGGATAACAACTGCTGCTGACACCATCACAGTGTCAGGACAACTGCTGCTGACACCATCACAGTGCCAGGATAACAACTGCTGCTGACACCATCACAGTGTCAGGACAACTGCTGCTGACACCATCACAGTGTCAGGATAACAACTGCTGCTGACACCATCACAGTGTAAGAAAAACTGCTGCTGACACCATCACAGTGTCAGGATAACAACTGCTGCTGACACCAGCACAGTGTCAGGATAACTGGTACTGACACCATCACAGTGTCAGGATAACAACTGCTGCTGACACCATCACAGTGTCAGGATAACTGCTATTGACACCATCACAGTGTCAGGACAACAACTGCTGCTGACACCATCACAGTGTCAGGATAACAACTGCTGCTGACACCATCACAGTGTCAGGATAACTGCTATTGACACCATCACAGTGTCAGGATAACAACTGCTGCTGACACCATCAGAGTGTCAGGACAACAACTGCTGCTGACACCATCACAGTGTCAGGATAACTGCTGCTGACACCATCACAGTGTCAGGATAACAACTGCTGCTGACACCATCACAGTGTTAGGATAACAACTGCTGCTTACACCATCACAGTGTCAGGATAACAACTGCTGCTGACACCATCACAGTATCAGGATAACAACTGCTGCTGACACCATCACAGTGTCAGGATAACAACTGCTGCTGACACCATCACAGTGTCAGGATAACAACTGCTGCTGACACCATCACAGTGACAGGATAACAACTGCTGCTGACACCATCACAGTGTTAGGATAACAACTGCTGCTGACACCATCACAGTGTCATGAAAACTGCTGCTGACACCATCACAGTGTCAGGACAACAACTGCTGCTGATACCATCAAATTGTCTAGAAAACAACTGCTGCTGACACCATCACAGTGTCAGGATAATAACTGCTGCTGACAACATCACAATGTCAGGATTACAACTGCTGCTGACACCATCACAGTGTCAGGGTAACTGCTGCTGCTGACACCATCACAGTGTCAGGACAACAACTGCTGCTGACACCATCACAGTGTCAGGATAACAACTGCTGCTGACACCATCACAGTGTCATGACAACTGCTGCTGACACCATCACAGTGTCAGGACAACTGCTGCTGACACCATCACAGTGTCAGGATAACAACTGCTGCTGACACCATCACAGTGTCAGGACAACTGCTGCTGACACCATCACAGTGCCAGGATAACAACTGCTGCTGACACCATCACAGTGTCAGGACAACTGCTGCTGACACCATCACAGTGTCAGGATAACAACTGCTGCTGACACCATCACAGTGTAAGAAAAACTGCTGCTGACACCATCACAGTGTCAGGATAACAACTGCTGCTGACACCAGCACAGTGTCAGGATAACTGCTACTGACACCATCACAGTGTCAGGATAACAACTGCTGCTGACCCCCATCACTCAGTGTCAGGATAACTGCTATTGACACCATCACAGTGTCAGGAACTAACATACTTGCTGCTGACACCATCACAGTGTCAGGATAACAACTGCTGCTGACACCATCACAGTGTCAGGGATAATGCTAATTTGACACCATCACAGTGTCAGGATAACAACTGCTGCTGACACCATCAGAGTGTCAGGACAACAACTGCTGCTGACACCATCACAGTGTCAGGATAACAACTGCTGCTGACACCATCACAGTGTCAGGATAACAACTGCTGCTGACACCATCACAGTGTTAGGATAACAACTGCTGCTACACCATCACAGTGTCAGGATAACAACTGCTGCTGACACCATCACAGTATCAGGATAACAACTGCTGCTGACACCATCACAGTGTCAGGATAACAACTGCTGCTGACACCATCACAGTGTCAGGATAACAACTGCTGCTGACACTATCACAGTGACAGGATAGCAACTGCTGCTGACACCATCACAGTGTTAGGATAACAACTGCTGCTGACAACCATCCACAGTGTCATGAAAACTGCTGCTGACACCATCACAGTGTCAGGACAACAACTGCTGCTGATACCATCAAATTGTCTAGAAAACAACTGCTGCTGACACCCTCACAGTGTCAGGATAATAACTGCTGCTGACACCATCACAATGTCAGGATAACAACTGCTGCTGACACCATCACAGTGTCAGGGTAACTGCTGCTGCTGACACCATCACAGTGTCAGGACAACAACTGCTGCTGACACCATCACAGTGTCAGGATAACAACTACTGCTGACACCATCACAATGTCTTGGCTACAGCTGCTGCTGACACCATCACAGTGTCAGGACAACAACTACTGCTGACACCATCACAGTGTCAGGATAACTACTGCTGACACCATCACAGTGTCATGATAAATGCTGCTGACACCATCACAGTGTCAGGAAAACAACTGCAGCTGACACCATCGCAGTGTCAGGATAACAACTGCTGATGACACCATCACAGTGTCAGGATAACAACTGCTGCTGACACCATTACAGTGTCAGGATAACAACTGCTGCTGACACCATCACATTGTCAGGACAACAACTGCTGACACCATCACAGTGTCAGGATAACAACTGCTGATGACACAATCACAGTGTCAGGATAACAACTGCTGCTGACACCATCACAGTGTCAGGATAACAACTGCTGCTGACACCATCACAGTGTCAAGACAACAACTGCTGACACCATCACAATGTCAGGACAACAACTGGTGCTGACACCCTCACAGTGTCAGGACAACAACTGCTGCTGACACCATCGCAGTGTCAGGATAACAGCTGCTGCTGACACCATCACAGTGTCAGGATAACAACTGCTGCTGATACCATCACCCGTGTCAGGATAACAACTGCTGTTGACACCATCACAGTGTCAGGACAACAACTGCTGCTGACACCATCACAGTGTCAGGATAACAACTGCTGCTGATACCATCACAGTGTCAGGATAACAACTGCTGTTGACACCATCACAGTGTCAGGACAACAACTGCTGCTGACACCATCACAGTGTCAGGACAACAACTGCTGCTGACACCATCACAGCGTCAGGACAACAACTGCTGCTGACACCATCACAGTGTCAGAATAACAACTGCTGCTAACACAATCATAGTGTCAGGATAACAACTGCTGCTGACACCATCACAGTGTCATGATAACTGCTGCTGACACCATCACAGTGTTAGGATAACAACTTCTGCTGACACCATCACAGTGTCAGAACAACAACTGCTGCTGACACCATCACAGTGTCAGAACAACAACTGCTGCTGACACCATCACAGTGTCAGAATAACAACTGCTGCTGACACCATCACAGTGTCAGGATAACAACTGCTGCTGACACCATCACAGTGTCAGGATAACAACTGCTGCTGACACCATAACAGTGTCAGGACAACAATTGCTGCTGACACCATCACAGTGTCAGGACAACAATTACTGCTGACACCATCACAGTGTCAGGACAAGAATTACAGCTGACACCATCACAGTGTCAGGACAACAATTACTGCTGACACCATCACAGTGTCAGACAACAATTACTGCTGACACCATCACAGTGTCAGGACAACAATTACTGCTGACACCATCACAGTGTCAGGACAACAATTACTGCTGACACCATCACAGTGTCAGGACAACACGTGTTACATATTATACCAACCCACCAACATTCTATAAATCATTATTAATATTTCCAAATCTATATTCACAGTGCTCAAAATATATCATACACGCCATATATATATAAATATAGAAAGGGAAATTTACTCCTGTCTGTATCTTAGTGAAATATAAAGTTAAAGAGAGCAAGAGAGGCGCAAAACAGTATGCACAGATATATCTTCACAAGACTTTTTTTTGTAATTTTTAATTAAAAATATTGTAAGATTTTTTTTTTTTAATTTCCTAGGTTCATTTATGTTTTCTTAATATTGTAAAAAGAGATTGTTTGTCACGTATATTCTGTCTGTCTGTCTGTCTATCTGTTTGTCTGTCTGTCTGTCTGTCTGTCTGTCTGTCTGTCTGTCTGTCTGTCTGTCTGTCTGTCTGTCTGTCTGTCTGTCTGTCTGTCTGTCTGTCTGTCTGTCTCTCTGTCTGTCTGTCTGTTTGTCTGTCTGTCTGTTTGTCTGTCTGTCTGTCTGTCTGTCTGTTTGTCTGTCTGTCTGTCTGTCTGTCTTATGTCTGTCTGTCTGTCTGTCTGTCTGTCTGTCTGTCTGTCTGTCTGTCTCTCTCTGTCTCTCCTCTCTCTCTCTCTCTCTCTCTCTCTTCCCCTTTTCTCTCTCTCTCTCTCTCTCTCTCTCTCTCTCTCTGTCTCTCTCTCTCAACAGGCACATCCCCTGGAAGTAACTGGAAGAAAAGCGTCTAGAAGATTCCTGGATTATGTAAATGAATTAGGATATCACGTGTGTGTGGGGGAGCGTGTGTTGCCCGCTGATCCAACACAGCTGCCAACCCAGAACCCAGCTGTGTCTGGTTGTTGCTGTGCCACCAAGACTGACTACACAACACCTGTTTGTGTTGTTAGGTTGTTGCTGTGCCAGTAAGATTACCTACACAACACCTGTGTGTGTTGTCAGGTTGTTGCTGTGCCAGTAAGATTACCTACACAACACCTGTGTGTGTTGTCAGGTTGTTGCTGTGCCAGTAAGATTACCTACACAACACCTGTGTGTGTTGTCAGGTTGTTGCTGTGCCAGTAAGATTACCTACACAACACCTGTGTGTGTTGTCAGGTTGTTGCTGTGCCAGTAAGATTACCTACACAACACCTGTGTGTGTTGTCAGGTTGTTGCTGTGCCAGTAAGATTACCTACACAACACCTGTGTGTGTTGTCAGGTTGTTGCTGTGCCAGTAAGATTACCTACACTTGTGCGTGTTTTTAAGTTGTTGCTGTGCCAGTAAGATTGCCAACATAATCTTGCTTCTTATCATTCAGATTGCTTCCGTTATTTATTCCAAATCTCCCAAAAGTAACATTAGCCCACACTAAGTTCCGCTTTATATATTTGTTCTGTGAGCGTCTCTTGTAAAGTTGTGGAGGGGAGGAAGATCTTGACTTAAGATTTTACTTCTTTAGTATTTTTACTGAGGTTTCTGGAGAGTAAATCTTAATTGATCCTAAGAAAATATATACAAATTTGTTTTCTCTCCTTTCTAACATTTTTTCCCCCACGTTTTTCCTCTCACTTTCTACTCTCATTCTTTCCTCAGTTCTTCTCTTTGTTTCTAATTCCACTTTTATTAATCTTTTCTCGGCTTTTATTTAAACACATTCTCCCCTTTTCTTCTCTTGTGTTTTATTACACCATTATGTCATCTTATCTTTCATAATTAGATTATCTTGTACTTGTTTCTCCTACTTTCTCGGTTTCATTTCTCCTTTCTCCATTTCCCCTTTCTTCATTCTACATTTCTGCAACTTTGTTTTCCTCAACTAACTTGGAAACAAGCAGAACAATTGTCAAGAAATTTTGAGGAGTTTTCTTTGCATTTTCCATCACACATAATCACCGGAGGAGAAGAAGAAGGAAGAGGAAAAGAAGGATGAGGAGGAGGAAGAAGGGGTAAAGAAGAATGAAGAGGAGCAGGAGGAACAGGGGCAGGAGCAGCAGGAAAATGAAGAGGAGGAGAAGGAGAAAGAGGATGTAGAGGGAAAGGAAGAGGAGAGGGACCTGGATAAGGAAGATAAGGGGGCAGAAGAGGAGGTTAGGTTAGGTTAGGTTAGGCAAGGTTCGTCAGGAAACAAGACAAGTGTTTCCTAACGCGGGTTTCAGTCAGATAATGACCTGCCATTGGAGCTTATGGTCATCTGACCGAGGCCTTCGCTGGCTTGCCGGTCCACTCCTTTAAAAATTGTGGTCATAGTTAAAACCATTTAGTATACTGATGGTAGAAGAGGAGGAGGAGCAAGAGAAACAGGAGGAGAGTGAGAAGAGGAATTATTAGGAGAAAGATTACGAGGAGGAGAAAACAGATACTGAAGAGAAGAAATTGGATGCTTACAACACTACAGTGAGACTCGATCTCAAAGCTTGAAAGACGATTAGATGGTCATACCGGACATTCATCTTGGCTTCTGAGCCTTTCATTGAATTGTTACTTTGGTTCTTGCAAAACTCTTAACGAGTCTCAGGTCCGCCCATAAGAGCGTACACCGTTCTTTTGGTGTGGCTGCTTTCCCTCGCTGTCCCCAGCTACCAAACAAGGTAAACGATTATAACAAGACTTACCAGACACGGAAATGTTACGTGGTCTTTAGTAAATATAATGCAGATTAAACCAAGGATAACCCAGTAAAATCAGACTTTTATTTCTGGTCATTGCTGATATTCTCCAGTTATGTCACAGGAACCAATTTAATTAGCCAATCTGGTATATTAGAACTTTCAAGACCTCAAATTAAAGCGCAGCTTCCATTAAGAAAACAGATGGGAGACATTATCCAGTTATTGCACAGAGTCAAAAAAAAAAAAAATGTGCGCCTACACAGCCTAAAGCCAACATATTTTTTCATGCATTTTATATGAATCAGCCATTAATGACTGATGTGGTTTACCATCTTTGTATTTTAATCAGGAGAAAGCCCTAAACCAGTAGGGGGTACACAGCGCCTCTGGAATGTGATGCAATCAGATTCGATCCAAGTAAAGGGAGAATAAATCAAAGTAAAATAATCCAATAATATATAGTAATTATATATACTGTTGAGATTTAAAGTGGCAAAAATAACACCGAGACATCTCATCAACAACAGCGACCATCTTCCGTTGAATTCTGAGGTAAATCAGAGAGGAAAATTTGAAGCCGATCGAATACGACGTTCTCAAGGTATAAACGAAAATTTTGGACGAGAAAATGAAACGTTTTGCTGAGAAAGTTCCGAAAATAGGAAAACAAAAACTAACCAAAAAAAAAAAAAGATATTCTTCGCAGTTTCCTTTTCTCATTTCTTTTAAATTCTCCATAATGCTAATGCTTTATAGCCCTTGCGGCTTAGCGCTTCTTTTTAATTATAATAATAAATAATCCATAATGCTAAGATATAAAATATTTCATTTTATTTTTTTAAGATAACCCAATTTGATAAAATTAGTGAAAAAAAAAATATTGACAAATTGGCACCTACACAGCCCAAAATCAATTGAAAATTTACAAGATTTTAAATTTTTCCTTAAAATTTTAAAACTGCATTTATTCTGACTAAACTCATCCTACTTACAGTATAAGGAAGATAAAAACTTAATTTTTGAAGGGGTGGACTGGTAAGCCAGCGGAAGGCCTCGATCATATGTCCAAAACCTCCAGTGGAGGGATGTCATATGACTAAGACCAGCGTCAGAAAACACTTGTCCTGTTTTCTGAAAACCTTACCTAACCTAACCTTCCAGAATGCCTCAGCAATAATATTTAGAAACCTATCAGAAGCATTCTTTAGATAATGAGTAATAATAATCATCATTTATTAACTAAAATTGACAAATTGGTACTTATACAATCCAATTACACGAACCTTGCGTTTAAGAAACCACACTAGTGTTGAAGATTTGAAGTCGACCCCTTTCACTACATCAGCAAATTTAGCTACACCCAGACAATACTTAATAGGTAATATCTCGGCCGCATGATGCATCAGCTATTCAATATTGAAGCGTCCAGAAGACGTAAACTGAAATTTGATTTACTTGATTTAATGGTAATAAAAAATTCGTGCCATTTAGCACATAAGATACGTAAATCTGCACTTAAACACTTGTATTTCACTCTTCCTCGTCACTGAACTAAAAGGCATCTTCTGAGGACGTTTGAAGCTATGCCACTGAGGGCCCTGGAAGTTTAAGAAGCCTTTCCAGCATCCTGCGAATGGGTTAACCAACTTTGATCATTGCCCACGTGAACATGCCAATTGTTTCCAGGTTCTGACCCTAATTACCCTAGAGAAGCGTTGAAATTTTGAAGGTGATTGGATGAGGAATTGTTGAGTTAAAAGCAAATTGAAAACGGAAAGTTGGAGGAACACTATTTAAAGAAAATTTAAGAAAATTAAAGTTGCGTTTCTGGTAATGCCTACATATATTGTTTTAACCAGATAGTGAATAGAGAGAAGTAGGGATAAAAAGAGTTAGCTTCCATTATACAGGTGAAATAGTTTTAACTGTAGCCTGGTTGAGTGTATGAATGTTGGTGGAGGAGAGGATGAGAGAGATACAGGAGAGTAAATCAGAAGAAGAGAAATGACAGGAAAAAAAGAATAAATGAGAGAAAAAGGGGAGAGGATGATGAATTTCATTGTTTTAATTTTCTGGGGCGACAACAGTGAGTTGGAAAAGGTGTGGGGAGATAGAGAGAGAGAAAAAAAAATGGAAAGGAAGTTAAAGGGAGATGAGCATGGTAAAGGAGAGAGTCGAGTATTGATCTGCGTAACAGCATCATATTAATATGACGAGTGTATATATATAAATAGGATGGAGGAATGTGTATAAGAATTTATTTGAAGGACTAGTGCATAAATACGAGGGATGAGTGTATGAAGATAGCGGTGACCGGTGAGTCTATAACTATAAATGTAGAGGGAGTGAGGGGCGAGTATATACACAAAGGGCTGAAGGGGAGGGTGGAAAACCCTGAATGTGAGGGGTGGGAATATAAACATAAGAGTGAAAGGCAAGTGTATAACCATAACAGTTCATACATATGGATCTCTGGAGTGAATGTATTAAAATAGACGTTTATGGTGAGTGTACATAGGTGTGAAGGGTAACACTGTGTACATAGGTGTGAAGGGTAACACTGTGTACATAGGTGTGAAGGGTAACACTGTGTACATAGGTGTGAAGGGTAACACTGTGTACATAGGTGTGAAGGGTAACACTGTGTACATAGGTGTGAAGAGTAACACTGTGTACATAGGTGTGAAGAGTAACACTGTGCACATAGGTGTGACTAGCCTGATATGGGTTTCAAGAAAATTAAAGTTTGTAAGAGAATAAATGGAACAAATTAGTAATAATTGTTCTTTCTAATCATTAAACATAAACTACCTAGTTATTCAGTTGTCACATTAATGTTGGTACTTGATATTATATATATATATATATATATATATATTATATATATATATATATATATATATATATATATATATATATATATTATATATTATATATATATATATGTCGTGCCGAAGAGGCAGAAACTTGCGATCTTGGCTTAAATAGCAACGCTCATCTTGCCATATATGATAAGTGAAAATTTGTGAATGCAATAATTTCGCCAAAATCATTCTGAACCTAACGAAAAAAATATATTTCACTGTGTTTGTTTAGTATTAATTATTGTAAACAAATCTAAAATATATTTAGTTGGGTTAGGCTAAAATAAATTGTTCCCTTTTTATAATAAGGTTAGGTAAGTTTTCTAAGTTCCTTTTGGTGCAAAATTAAAATTTTTTACATTAACATTAATCAAAAAAATATATCTTTTAAACGTATAAGAGAAAATTTTAGAAAGAACTTAATTTTAAATGAGTTCTTGCTAATTGACCAGTTTTACATATTCGGCACGACATATATATATATATATATTTTATTTTATATATATATATATATATATATATATATATATAAAATATATATATATATATATATATATATAATATATGTATATATATATATATATATATGTAACACGAACGAGTGGTATTGATCAATAACAACACTGCGACTAGCCAAGGACTCGAACCCATGATGTTTTGGCCCGCCTCATGGTGAGCGAAAATCACATGTCGCTCTAAACCCTAAGGACCACCAAATCCTACAAGAACCAAGCACCCAGCCATGCTAGGTGTGTTACACTTGGTCCGAGGTTCTAGTCGCAGTGTTGTTATTGATCACTACCACTCGTTCGTGGTTACAATAGTACACCAAACAGGGAGTAGAATGAAATTAGCTCAGAGGCACCCTCACCACCGTATGTCCTCAGACCAAGGGTAACACACCTAGCATAGCGGGGTGCTTGATTCTTGTAGGATTTGGTGGTCCTGTGGGTTAGGACATCATGTGATTTTCGCTCACCATGAGGCGAGCCAAAACATTATGGGTTCGAGTCCTTGGCTAGTCGCAGTGTTGTTATTGATCAATACCACTCGTTCGTGGTTACAATAATATTTATGTATATTATCGTAACCACGAACGAGTGGTATTTAGTAAAGAACAACTCTGCGACTAACAAGGACTCGAACCCATCTCGTTTTGGCCTGCCTCATGGTGAGCGATATTGAAAGTAGTAGTAGTAGTAGTAGAAGTAGCAACTACGTGTATTTTGCCAACCAACCAGTTCTTAAATCTTATGATAACCTTCAGTTACAAATTGTTGATCTCAATCTTAATAAAATAATGGGTCCTTATTTCTTCCAATGTTTTTTTAGATGACCATTATCCTGAATCCCGAGTGACCTGAAGTTGCAATTCTCTAGCCAGTGAAGCACCGAATCTTGTTAGCTGTTCCAACAGAATTATACACTGTTGAGTGGAATATGCAAAATTTAGTCGGAAAAGACAAGCACATTTAAGTGAATGGATTGTTCTTCGTCACAAACACGCAAGATCAGTCCTACGTCCTTGGAATGATGTCATAGGGTAATTAACTCCCATTCTTCAGACTGCCATGTGATTGGCTGGGAATCTAAAAATGTAAGTAGTGCCCTAGGGTCTGCCTGTTCCCTCAATGTTGTTCAAAGTTTATGTGTGAGAATACTACTGAAATGGCATAAATATAAATTTATTCTATGAAAATTAAATGAATTTCATTTTTAGTGTTAAGAGTTATTCGTCTATAAATAATTTAAGAACCTTAAGTATAATATATTCCATGATATCACGGAGTTCTTGCCTCCAGTTGCCAGACTAGTTCTGCGATGTCAGTACTCATGGTGGTGAAGTCTCATCCCATCTCGTACCTCTATCTGAGTCAACTCACCTGACCTGACGTAAAGTTCTTAAGATGTCTCAGTATTGAAGTTACTTTAGGTTGTCTATACAAGACTCAGTATTGATTTGTTAAATTTAAAATAAATAAGGTGAGATAAACAGGTGTCAAAATACTGCAAGCTCACACAAGTTAGGTTAGGTTAGGTTAGGTTAGGTTGGGTTAGGTTAAGTTAGGTAAGGTTAGGTAAGGTTAGGTTAGGTTAGGTTAGGTTAGGTTAGGTTAGGTTAGGTTAGGTTAGGTTAGGTTAGGTTAGGTTACGTTAGGTTAGGTTAAGTTAGGTAAGGTTAGGTTAGGTTAGGTTAGGTTAGGTTAGGTTAGGTTAGGTTAGGTTAGGTTAGGTTAGGTTAGGTTGGGTTAGGTTAGGTTAGGTTAGGGTTTGGTTAAGTTAGGTTTTGGTTAGGTTAGGTTAGGTTTGATTAGGTTAGGTTAGGTTAGGTAGGTTAGGGAAAGTTAGGTTAGGTTAGGGTTTGTTAGTTAGGTTAGGTTAGGTTAGGTTAGGTTAGGTTAGGTTAGGTTAGGTTTGGTTGGGTTAGGTTAGGTTAGGTTTTGGTTAGGTTAGGGTTTGGTTAAGTTAGGTTAGGTTAGGTTAGGTTAGGTTAGGTTAGGTTAGGTTAGGTTAGGTTAATAGGTTAGGTTAGGTTTGGGTTAGGTTAGGTTAGGTTAGGTTTGGTTAGGGTTTGGTTAATTAGGTTTGTTGGTTAGGTTAAGGGTTTTTTTAGTTAGGTTAGGTTAGGTTAGGGTTTGGTTAGGTTAGGTTAGGTTAAGTTAGGTTAGGTTAGGTTTTGGTAAGGGTTTGGTTAGGTTAGTAGGGTTTTGGTTAGGTTAGGTTAGGGTTAGGTTTGTAGGTTTGGGTTTGGTTTTTGGTTAGGTTAGGTTTAGGTTAAGTTAGGTTAGGTTAGGTTAGGTTAGGTTAGTTTAGGTTAGGTTAGGTTAGGTTGGTTATGTTTGGGTTAGGTTTGGTTTATTAAGTTAGGTTAGGTTAGGTTAGGTTAGGTTAGGTTGGTTAGGGTTTAAGTTTTGGTTAATTAGGGTTAGGTTGGTTATTTTAGAGTTAGGTTAGGTTAGGGTTTGGTTAGGTTTAGGTTAGGTTGGGTTAGGTTAAGTTAGGTTAGGTTAGGTTTGTTAGGTTAGGTTAGGTTAGGTTAGGTTAGGTTAGGTTAGGTTAGGTTAGGTTAGGTTAGGGTTTAGGTTAGGTAGGTTAGGTTAGGTTAAGTTAGGTTAGGGTTAGGTTAATTTGGGTTTTTAGGTTAGGTTAGGTTAGGTTAGGTTGGGTTTTAGGTTAGGTTAGGTTAGGTTAAGTTGGTTTTGGTTAGGTTAGGTTAAGTTGGGTTTAAAGGTTAGGTTTTAGG
>NC_069401.1:102034420-102041920 GCF_026875155.1 Cherax quadricarinatus | reverse complement strand
TATCGGCAGTTTAAGACACAATGGTCACAGCTGAAGATACTGTATCGACAGTTTAAGAAACAATGGTCACAGCTGAGGACACTGTATCGGCAGTTTAAGAAACAATGGTCACAGCTGAGGACACTGTATCGGCAGTTTAAGAAACAATGGTCACAGCTGAGGACACTGTATCGACAGTTTAAGAAACAATGGTCACAGCTGAGGACACTGTATCGGCAGTTTAAGAAACAATGGTCACAGCTGAGGACACTGTATCGAAGTTTAAGAAAAAAATTGGTCAAAGTTTGGGGACATTTGTACGCCATTTTTAAAAACAATGGTCACAGCTGAGGACACTGTAGGGCAGTTTAAAAAAAAGGTCACAGCTGGGGGCACTGTATGGGTTTTTAAAGACACAATGGTCAAAAGCGAAGAACTGATCGGCAGTTTAAGAAAAAATTGGTCACGCTGGGGACACTGTATCCAGTTTAAAAACCCCCAAGGGTCACGCGGGGGACACAGGCTGCCAAAAAACCGAAGTAAGGGAAAAAGTAATCCCCTTCAGCGGAAAAATTACCTTCCCATTTCCCCCCAGAACAGCGGCACATCAAAAAACATAGGGAAAATTTTATCCAATTTGCATAAAACCTCGGAGAGACCTCGCGGTGGTGGCGTGCGCGCAGCCGTAGCGCAGCAACACCCAACAGAAACCAGCCGTAGGGGCGGGAAAACAGAACCAACAAGGCAGCAGCACTTTCATCTTTAAATAAAAAAGCACATATAAAAAAAAAATTTTCAGCAGAAAGCAGCACCTCCACCAGTCAGAAAAAGCTGCACCTTTCAGCATAAACAATAATAGGAATACAGAAGTATCAGTTAGCAGCAGTACGAGTAAAACCAAAGGGTTGGGAAAACAGGAGCAGTAGCAGGGGCAGGGGCAGAGGCAGAATCCCATTAGCAATGGGTGAATAAAACCGCGCAGCACCAGCAGCACCACATTATAACGCAGCAGCAGAAACGCTTATACCTAGCGGGAAACAAAACCAGCAGAAAGCAACACTGTCAGTAGCACCACCACAAATTCATTCGCTCCCTAACCAGGGTTGGGGGGAGGTTGCTCGGCCCCCCTGCTGTTTTCAGGCGACTACCTTTTTCCCAGCAAAAAACCATTGAGAAAGTGAGGACGTGGCTGCCTTTGGGGTTTATCAACATGGCGGAACATACAGTAGGGGAGAGTGAATACTATCGCATAGAGCGGGTTTTCGTGGTAGGGTTAAGTGGAGATACGATGAACGCCCTTCTCCCTAAAAACATCAGGGTTACAAAAGGTTTTCCCCAAACGGGAACTGTATGGCGTCCCCCTTAAAAGGTTTAACAAAATCTTTGTAAAAATTTCACGAGTCGTTTACTACACAAGAATTGTGGGAGCATTCCCGGGGGAAAAAACGCTTTGAGTGTGAATTCAACAAATGGATGTTGTTTTACATGACGCCCTCTAAGTATTTCACATGGGTAAAGGTACGGAATGTCCCCTTCGGGGTAGGGCTTATGGCCTGCAGGAGTTTTTTCGAAGTTTTGGGACGTCCCTTTCGGGCAACAATGGGGGGTGGGGGGTTTGGTCCATATGAAGGAATCCCGGGAAGGGTTTCTTAAAACCCTTAAAAGACCTTAACAAGGCCTAACCACCCAAATGTTACGATGATCGGTTGTAGAACACGGGTTTTAAATTGTACTATGCTGGGCAACGGAAAACGTCGTCTATGTAGTTTCTTTGAGCAATGGAAAGGCCCAGTGTCCTGGGAGGGGGGCTTCTCTTTTTCTCGACACTCCAATTGTGTTAACAGTGTTAATTTGGTCCTGCTCTGATCCCTGGGGAGGCCGGAGGAAGACCAAGGGAGCGAAGGGGTTCGACCGGGGGGTTGGCGGCGGCGGAGACATTTTGTCACTCCCCGGGGCGTCGGGGGAGTTGAAGGTGACATCTGGGAAAGACTTTCGTCCGGGAAGTTTAAAACCCAGGAGGGGTTTTTTGGGCAGAGGGTGATAAAAGGTTTTTTTTGGATGAGGGGGAAAACCCTGGCAAAAGGTGTCCTCGGGTTCATGTAAAGCGGGAAATTTTTGGGGGACAAAAAATTTTTTGGGAAGACTTGAGTACGATTGGGGGGAGCATGTGGGGGGCCGTGGAGGTACCCCAGGAGGATTTGTCTGAGGGGTATTGTTTTTAAAGTGTGAGTTTGGGAAAACGAACTGCGGCTCAAAAAGATGAGGTCATTCCCCCCAGGGCAGGGGCCGGGGGAAAAGAAGCAGGGGGCGGGCGGTTTTTGGAGCCGGGGACACATGGGGTTTGAGGTGTTTGCCGGGTTTGGGAAATTTTTTTGGGAAAAGGGGGAGGGGGGGAGGGGACTGCACAGGAAAACTCGAGGGGCCAAAGGAACACTTTAATTTTAAAAGTGCAGTGGAAATTTCCCAAGGCATAGGGGAAAGCCCCCCCTTCTGAAAATTTTCAGATGTTACGTTTTAATTTTAAATGGACTTAAGACTGAGGTCAAGAAATTTTGGTTGGAGGGGTTTTTTAAAAAGGCGGTTTAAATTTTGACATTGTTTTTTGCAAGAGAAAAATTTCACAGGGTGGTAGGTGTTGAGGGTAAAAGGGGTATGGGGTTTGTATTTTAACCATTGGTTTGAAATTGAAAGGTGGGAGGCGGGTTGCGGAAAGGGGAGCCCAGCCCCTTGCTTTGTCATGGGTTGGGAAGAGGGGGGGGGGTGGGAGGTCGGAGGGTGGATGGCGTGGGGGGTGAGGCGAGTTAGTTTCGTGGGGGTTTACATGCCAGCAACTAGTAATATGGGGTAAAAGAGATTTTGTCAGAGGGGTATTGCTTTTATCACTTGAGGGGTTTTCCCCCTGCTATAAATAATAGGAGGTGTTTGGGAAATTTGTTTTGGATTAGGAGTGGTGTGTCGAACCGAGGGGGGCGGGTTTTTGTGCTGAGTGTGTGAGGGTTTTGTATTGCGAATTTGGGGTTTTTTGATGTGGTGGGGGGGGGGGGGTTACCTAGTGGAGCAACTTCCCGTCCGTGGGGGAAAAAGAAGCGGGGATTAGCCAAAAATTTATATTAAGCAGGGTTAGTTGTTTGAGGGTGCAAACCTTCGTTTTTGGGGTTTTTTTCTGATAAACAGAGCGGTAATAGCAGATTTGTTTTGGGGAAAGGGTGGTGCGTTTTTATTCGGGAAACGGGAAAATTTAAAAAATTAAGGCTTTTTAAAGGGAGGAGGGGGGGGGGCCTTTTTTTCAGTGATTGGGGGGTTGCCTTTTTGGGGAGGGCTGGGAACGGGGATAGATCGGTTAGATTGGGGGGAAATGCAGGCAAAACCTGGAAAGCGAATTTTTTTAAGGCTAGGGAAAGGGGAGGCGGGGTGGCGTTTTGGGTTGCAAAAATTTCTGGGGGGACAGTTGCAAGTTTTTAAATGTTGGGGGAGGTGGTAGGAGGGATGATATGGACGGGACTCCCAAGAAAAGGTTAGCTAAATTTTACACAATGATAGGTTGAGAAATTTAGGGTTAGGGGGGGGTTAGGGGAAATTTTTTTTGTGGGGTGATAAGCCGTTGGGTATTTTTTAACGAAAATTTCGGGGGGGGACAAGTGAAAACCACCATTTAAAATTTGGGAGACAACCCTGGGGTGGGAGGGTACCCCAGGGGGTCAAAGCCCCTTTCCAATACGGAAAGTATGACCCTCTATGCAATATTTGGGTTTAGAGAAAAATGGAGTTGGGGGGGGGGGTTCCCTGGGGGGGTTTATTTTTAAAGGGGGGGTTTCATAGCTTTTAAAAGTGAGCAGGAAAGAGTGGGGTTGGGGGTTTGGAAATAAGTGGGGTTGAGGTGGAAGAGGCAGTTTTTTGGGATGAAAATACCGGGGAAAAAACCCCGGGATAGACCGGGATACCAAAAAGATTTTTATGAGCACATTGGGGGTGTATTAGGCAGTGTTTTTTTAGGGTAATTTGGGCCCTATTTAATAGTGGGAAATTGGGGGATAAAAGCAAAATACGGGGGTCAAGTTTTGGTGCCAAAGAAGGGGGGGGGGGAGAGGTTGGGTGCTTACCGGCCCCAAAATCTTTGATGTGCGCTGATTACAAGGTTTTTTCGAAAATTTTTGGGGAATAGACTGAAAAAGGTCATGGGTCGGTGATACATGGGGGACAGTTTGGGGCCCGGGGGGGGATATGCGGTAGGGCAAGGTCGTATTTGGGTTTCCTTTAGGGTAGTAATAAAGGGAGGTAAATTTTAGGTCTGGATTGGGGGAAAAACTTAAAGATTTGTGGATGGGAATTTTTTGTTTAGAGTAAGGGGAAAAAGGGTTTTTTGGGGGGAGGGTGGTTGGGGTTTGGGGGAGGACTTTGTATGAGAATGCATCAATGAGAGTACAGGTAAAAAGGGAGGTTTTGGGTTTGTTCCTTTAAACATGGAAAGGGGTTTTAAAGGGAGGGTGTCCACTCTCCCAAAAACTCTTTGCATGTATGCAGAAACCTTTCTATGGGTTTGGTTGATGGTGGGATGGGAAAGGGTTGGGGGGGAGTGGAGGATAATTTTTGGGAATATTGTTGGTTTTTAGATGGGTACAATGTTTAAATTAATTTTGGGGTTGAAGGATTTAAGAAAAAATGGGAAGGGTATTGAGATTTTTTTTGGGAAAGCTACTGGGATGAGGGTTAATAAGCAGAAATCAAGGTTGTTGGAGGTAGGCGCTTGGGGAGGAAGGGGGGCCCTTTGGGGGGGGGAGGGGGTTTGGGGGGGGGGGAAATGTAGAAAAGGCTAAAGATTTGTGGGGTTTTTTTTTTTGGCAGGGTGCAAAAGGAGGAAAGGGGGGTTTTTTTCAGAAATGGTAATGGGCAGAGCTTTTTAGTAGGCTGAGGGGGCCCCAAGGGCCGGGGGTGTAAAACCCTTTCATCAAAGGGTTGTGGGGTAAATAAAGCTGATTTTTAGTAAGGGGGTGGGGAGTGGGCGGGGAAAAAAACCCCCTTTAAAAAAGTAGGGTATTATGGAAATGCAAAGGAAAGGGGCTTAAGGTATTGTGGGGCTTTGGGGGGGCGTGGGGTTTGGGGAAAGTTTTGTAATGACTGCGGTAAAGCCCCCGGGGGAGGACGGGATTGATTGCAAGGGGCTAGGTGAACGCTATATGTGAAGCAGAGGTATATTCGGGCGCGGGGGAAAGGGGTCTTCGGGGGGGGGAGGGGATTGGGGAAAAATCCGCAAAAAGGTGGGGGGGAAGGGGCTTAGTGGGTTTTGAAGAAATGTTGCGGTTTTGTTAAAGGTATGCAATGTTTAAAAAAATCAAGGTAAAACGGTTAGTTGGGGGTGGGTCGTCGTCAGGAAAATTTAAAGCAAGGGATGGCATTTTATTCCCCCCTATGAAATTTGGGGAGGGATATGGGTGGAATTTTTGTAAATTAAGAATACCGGCAAGGGGGCGGGGAAATTTGTATATTTTTTTTCTTTTGGGAAAGTTAGCACCCAAAGAGGGCTAAGACGAATGGGTTTTGTTTAAAAAAGGCGTCATGCGCTTTTTGTGGGGAAATTGAAAAGGCTTTTTGTAGTTTATTTTTTTTCTTCTTGGGGGTGGTAAGATTGGGTTGAAGAGGGTTTTTTTTTATTTTGGGGGGGGAAAAAAATATCCCCCCCCCCCCCTTAGGTCTTTAATGTTAGATATGGAAGGGGGACCCAAAGAGGTGGGAAGGGCTATCAGATATGTAAAAAGTTGATTACTTGTTATTTTTTTTTTGGGGGAAAGAGGGAGGTGGAGGGGGAAAAAATTTGGATAAAAAACGTTTGGGGGCGGAAGGGGTTTTTTTTGGGCAGCATTAGGAACAAACAATTTTTTATGGGGAAGGGGGGTAATTAAGTTTTTCGGAGGGATATCGTGGACTTATTGTTGAAAGTTTAAAACCCCTTTGAAATATGGGGGAGAGGCAAGGGGGGTTTGGGTTTTTCATGGTGCGCCCTCTTGGTGTGATTGGAAGGGCCCGGTGAGGTATGGGGATTAGTTTTTCACGGTGGTTGAATTTTGGGTTTAAAATTTATTGTAGGAGTATGTAGAACCTTTTTAAAATTTTTTTAAAAAACACAGAGTTAAAAGTTGTATGTGATTTTCGGTTTTCCCTTATTGTTAAAAAGAATCAATTTAATAGGAAAGGGTTTAAAATTTATTTTGTATAATGTGAGGTTATGTCTGTATATTTTTTTTAAACTGAAGATAGATTTAGCCTTGTCTTAAAACCTCTATTTTTTTTTTATTGTATGGGAAAATGTACATTAAAGACTATTTTACGAAAAAAATAAAAAATATTTTTATGGGGTTTATATATCCCCTTTTTTTTTTTTGTATGGAAGGTCCTATTAATATTGGGGTGTTTAAACAGTAACATTAAAATTTTTGTATGTAGGTGTGTTTGGGGGAACCCAAATTTTTTGATAGTTCTATATAGATTGTAAAAATTTAGTTTATTTGCAGGGCAAGTCATTTAGCGATTTATTTCAAAGTTGATTTAGTTTTTTCTTTGAATAAGTGACATTTCCGTAGGGGTATATGGGATGCGTAATGTATAAAAATATTGATTGCGGACCGTTTCCTAAGTCCTTTTAAAAGACCCTGACTTTTTTTGTTTTGGGAAATCTGCTGGGTTGGGTTTTTTTTAGTAGAAATTGTTTTCAATGACCATTAATTTGGAAATTAATGTATGTTTTTTAGAAAGGGGGTGTACATACGGGGGGGGTAGAAGTGTCAGCTGTTTCGGGGACTGGCAATAATGAGTATGTTAAAGGGGTTTTAAGATTTGTGGATTAATAATATATAAATAACAAAGTGGAAAAAAAAAAGCCGTTTTTAGGTTTGGGGTTTTTCCTTTGGGTTTAATAATAAGATGTAATCTTAAATTAACATTGTTACATTGGGGTGTAATGTAATGGGGTGAGGGACAGGGGTGACAACACAACGTTAAAGTCTGTGTTCATTTGGGGCAATGAGATTTATAAATTTTTATAAAAAAAAGTACGTTTTTCTTTTAATTTTTTTTAATGTATTGTGTTGTTTTAAAAAAAAATATAAAAAAAAAAGGTTAAAAACAGCAGCAGCAGTAAAAGCCCTTTTAATTTACTAGCAGGGAAAAAACCAGCCCTTTTCAACACTGTCAGTAGCACCCCCACAAAAAAGCATCAACAAAACAGTAACAGTAAACCCAAAGGCAGCAGTAAAAAGTACAACAACACTAATCTAATGGGAGAAGACGGGGTTTTTGGGCTACTATTGCCCTTTTTTGTGCCCAATATGGTTAAGAAAAAGTCCTCTGCTGCTGATCTGCTGTTAAAAACCCCTCCATTATATGGCACCAGTCACGGGATGAATCTAAAGTCAGTTGTGTATAGAATGGAAAATTGCTGGTGCTTTTGCCCAATATGGGCACCAAGGACCTTGGGAAAACTGCAAGCACGAAAAACTTTGGCTCTGCGTATGTCTTCTCAGTGAAAAT
>NC_069401.1:102007851-102033920 GCF_026875155.1 Cherax quadricarinatus | reverse complement strand
CTGCCATTTTAAAGAAAACAATGGTCACAGCTGAGGACACTGTATCAAACATTTTTAAAAAACAATTTCACAGCTGGGGACACGTATGGGACAGTTTAAGAACAATGGTCACAGCTGAGGACACTGTATCGGCAGTTTAAGAAACAATGGTCACAGCTGAGGGCACTGTATCGGCAGTTTAAGACACAATGGTCACAGCTGAAGATACTGTATCGGCAGTTTAAGAAACAATGGTCACAGCTGAGGACACTGTATCGACAGTTTAAGAAACAATGGTCACAGCTGAGGACACAGGCTGCCAGAAACGCAGTAAGGAACAAGTAATCACCTTCAGCGGAACAATTACCTTCCCAGTTTCCAGAACAGCGGCACATCAAACACATATGGAAATTATCCAATTTGCATAAAACCTCGGAGAGACCTCAGCGGTGGTGGCGGTGCTGCAGCAGCCGTAGCAGCAGCAACAGCAACAGCAACAGCCGTAGCGGCAGCAACAGAACCAACAGAGGCTAGCAGCACTTTCATCATTAATAACAAAAGCAGCATCATAAAAATAAAGATTAGCAGCAGCAGCAGCACCTCCACCAGTCAGAATAGCAGCACCATCAGCATCAACAATAATAGGAATAGCAGAAGTATCAGTTGCAGCAGCAGTACGAGTAGCACCAGAAGTAGGAACAGGAGCAGTAGCAGTGCAGGGGCAGAGGCAGAATCACCAGTAGCAATGGGTGAATCAACCGCGCAGCACCAGCAGCACCACTAGTTATAACAGCAGCAGCAGTAACGCTTATATCACTAGCAGGAACAAAACCAGCAGTAGCAACACTGTCAGTAGCACCACCACAAATTCATTCGCTGCCTGACCACGGTGGAGTGAGGTTGTCTCGGCACCCCTCTGCTGTCTTCAGGCGAGCTACCTTAGTTCAGCAACAACCATTGAGTAGTGAGGACGTGCGCTGCTCATTGGGATATCAACATGGCGGAACATACAGTACGGAGAGTGAATACTATCTGCATAGAGCTGGTTCGTGGTACGTTAAGTGGAGATACGATGAACGTCCTTCTCCCTAACATCATCAGGGATACATATGGTATTCCCAACGAGGAACTGTATGGCGTCGCCCTTAATGGTTTAACAAGAATCTTTGTGAAATTTCTACGAGTCGATTACTACACAAGAATTGTCGAGCATTACCAGGAACAACGCATGAGTGTATTCAACGATGGATGTTGTTTTACATGACGTCTCTAAGTACTTCACATGGGTGAAGGTACGGAATGTACCCTTCGAGGCTACGGCTTATGGCCTGCAGGAGTTTTTTCGAAGTTATGGGACAGTGCATTCTGCAACAATGGGGGTGTGGAGGGATGGTCCATATGAAGGAATGCCGGAAGGTTCTTACACCCTTAAAATGACCTTAACAAGGCCTATACCATCCTATGTTACGATGATCGGTTGTAGAACACAGGTTTATGTGTACTATGCTGGGCAACGGAAAACATGTCGTCTATGTAGCTCTTATGAGCACATGGCAGCCCAGTGTCCTAGGAGGCGGGCTTCTCGAATTCTCGACACTCCAATTGTGATTCAACAGTCGTGTAATTTGGTGCCTGGCTCTGATGCCTCGGTGAGGCCGGAGGAATGACCTATGGAGCGAAGAGGTCGACCGGGAGGTGGCGGCGGCGGAGACATGTGTCACTCTCCCAGGGGCGTCGGGGGAGTTGAAGGTGACATCTGAGGAGACTTTCGTCAGGAAGCTTCAACCCAGGATGGGTTATTGGCAGATGTGATCAAGGATTTTTTGGATGAGGAGGAACCTGTGCAAAGGTGTCCTCAGTTCATGTGAAGCTTGGAACTTTGGAGGGACAACAAATTGTTGAGGAAGACTTGAGTACGATTGGGCGGGAGCATGTGGTGGCCGTGGAGGTACACCAGGAGGATTTGTCTGAGGGTGATATGTGTGTAAGTGTGAGTTCTAGGAAACGAACTGCGGCATCAGAGATAGATGAGGTCATTACCCCAGGGCAGAGGCCGGGGAAGAAGTCATGGGCAGCGGTTGTGGAGCCGAGGACACATAGTGGTAGAGGTGTGCCTGAGTTGCAAATTGGGAAAGGGAGGGGGGAGGGGACTGCACAGGAAAACTCGAGTGGCAAAGGAACACGTAATATGAAAAGTGCAGTGGGTAAATCCCAGAGGCATAGGGGAAAGCCGCCCTTCTGTAATTTTCAGATGTGTCACGCTTAATGTTAATGGACTTAAGACTGAGGTCAAGAAAGTTTGGTTGGAGTGGTTTTTTAAGGCGGTTTGATGTTGACATATGCTTTTTGCAAGAGCATAATCACAGGGCTGTAGTGTGTTGAGGGTGAAAGGATATCGGATGTATGTAACCAGTGGTTTGCAATTGAAAGGTGGGGTAGCAGTTGCGGTAAAGGAGACCAGCCCCTTGCGTGTCATCGGTTGGGAAAGAGGGGGGGGGGTGGGAGGATCGTGAGGGTGGATGGCGTCTGGGGTGAGAGTCGAGTTGTTTCGTGTGAGTTTACATGCCAGCAACTAGTAATATCAGGGTAAAAGTAGATTTTGTCAGAGTAGGTATTGCTGTATCACTTGAGAGGTTTGCCTGCTATAACAGTAATAGGAGGTGATTGGAATTGTGTGATTAGGAGTGGTGATGTCGAACCGAGAGGGGGCGGGTTGTGTGCTGAGTGTGCTGAGGGATGTATTGCGAGATATTGGGGTTGTTGATGTGGTGGGGAGGGGGGGTTACCTAGTGGAGCATACGTTCGTCCGTAGGGGATATGAAGCGCGATTAGACAGAATTTATATTAAGCAGGGTATAGATGTTGTGAGGGTGCAAACCTTCGATGTGGGGTTTTTGATCACAGAGCGGTAATAGCAGATTTGATGTGGGATGGAGTGGGGCGTATTTATTCTGGGTACTGGAAATTAAATGTAAGGCTTCTTAAGGAGGAGGGGAGGGGCCTTTTTTCAGTGATTGGTGGTTGCCTTTTTGGGAGGCTAGGAACAGGGAGATAGATCTGTTAGATTGGTGGGAAATGCAGGCAAAACCTGGAATAGCGAATTTTTTTAAGGCTAGGGACGAGAGGAGGCGAGGTGGCGTTTTGGGTTGCAAAATTATCTGGAGGGACAGTTGCAAGATTGTTATGTTGGGGGAGGTGGTAGGAGGGATGATATGGACAGACTGCAGAGTAGAATAGCTGAATTACACAATGATAGGTTTGATGCAATTAGGGTTAGGGCGGGGTTAGAGGATGTTTTGTGGGGTGATAAGCCGTCTGGGTATGTTTTACGTAAATTTCGGGACCGACAGAGTGTAACCACCATTCTACAATTGGAGACAAGCCCTGGGGTGGGAGGGTATCCAGTGGGTCGAGTCCTATCCAATACGGAAGTATGAGTCTCTATGCTGATAGTTGGTTTAGAGAGAAATGGAGTTGGAGGGAGGGGGGTTCCTGGGAGGGTATTTTTGAAGGGGGGTTTCATAGCGTTTTAAGTGAGCAGGATAGAGTGGGGTTGGAGGTTGGTATAAGTGAGGTTGAGGTGGAAGAGGCAGTTTTCGGATGAGTACCGGGAAAACACCAGGGATAGACGGTATACCAAATGATTTTTATAGAGCACATTGGGGGTGTATTAGGCAGTGTTTTGTTAGGCTATTGGACCATATGTTAACTAGTGGGAAGTTGGGCATATCGCAAAGTACGGGTGTCATAGTTTTGGTGCCAAAGAAGGGGGGGGGTAGAGAGTTGAGTGCTTACCGTGCAATATCTTTGATGTGCGCTGATTACAGGTTTTTGCGAAAATTTTGGGTAATAGACTGAAGAAGGTCATGGGGTCGGTGATACATGGGGGACAGTTTGGTATCCCGGGGAGGAGTATGCGGGTAGGTCATGGTCGTATTCGGGATTTCCTTGAGGGTAGTAATAAGGGAGGTATTCTAGGTCTGGATTGGGAGAAAGCTTGATTATGTGGATAGGGAATTTTTGATTGAGAGTATGGTGAGAATGGGTTTTGGAGGGAGGGTGGTTGGATGGGTGAGGACTTTGTATGAGAATGCATCAATGAGAGTACAGGTAAATGGGAGGTTGGGTAGTTCAGTAAGCATGGGAAGGGTTTAAGGCAGGGGTGTCCACTCTCCCAAATACTCTTTGCATGTATGCAGAATCCTTTCTATTTCTGGTTGATGGTGGGATGGGAAGGTTGGGGGAGAGTGGAGGATATTGTGGGAATATTGTTGGTTATGTAGATGATACAACTGTTTTACTTAATGGATTGAAGATTTAAGAAAAGTGGGAAGGGTAATTGAGATTTTTGGGAATGCTATGGGATGAGGGTTAATAAGCAGAAATCACGGTTGTTGGAGGTAGGCGCTTGGGTAGGAGGGACCTTGGGGGAGGAGTTTGGTTGGATAACTGTAGATAGGCTAAAGATTTGTGGGATTTTGTTTTTGTGCAGATGCACAGGAGAGCAGGAGGGTTAATTCAGAAATGGTAATGGACAGAGCTTTGAGTAGGCTGAGGGGTCTAAGGGCCGGGGATGTAACCTTGCATCAAAGGGTTGTGGTGGTAAATACGCTGATTTATTAGTAGGTGTGGGGAGTGGCGGAAATTTACCCATTAAGAAGTCAGGATATTATGGAAATGCAAAGAAGGGTCTTAAGGTATGTGTGGGGCTATGGGAGGGCGTGGTTGGGCAAAGATGTAGTAATGACTGCGGTAAGGCAGGGAGGACTGGGATTGATTGCATTAGGGTCTAGGGTGAAGGCGCTATATGTGAAGCAGAGGTATATTCGGGCAGCGGGGGAAAGGGGTCTTCGGGTGGGGGAGGTGATGGGGGATATCGCAAATGGTGGGGTGGCAGGGACTTAGTGGAGTGTGAAGACATGTTGCGGTTTATGTTAAAGGTATGCAATGTTAAAAAACTCAAGGTAAAACGGTTAGTGGGTGTGGGTCGTCGTCAGGAATTAATGCAAGGGATGGCAGTGTATCCCACATATGATTGGAGAGGGATATGGGTGGAATTTAGTAAATTAAGAATACGGCAAGAGCGAGGGAATTAGTATATAGATTTCTTATGGGGACGTTAGCATCGAAAGAGGTGCTAAGACGAATGGGTTTTGAAAGAGGCGTCATGCGCTTTTTGTGGGGAAGTTTGAAACGGCTTTTCATGTAGTATATTTTTGTTCTGCATTGGAGGTGGTAAGATTGTGGTTGAAGAGGGTTTTCTTTTATTGGGGGGGGAAGATATCACCCCTTAGGTCTTTAATGTTAGATATGGAAGGGGTACCCAAAGAGGTGGGAAGGGCTATCAGATATGTAATAGTTGATTACTTGTATGTTTCTTGGGGGATGAGGGAGGTGGAGGGGAACATTAGGATAAAAGCGTTGGCGGCGAGTTTTTATAGGACAGCATGTAGGAACAAACAATTATATGGGGGAAGGTGGGTAATTAGTTTTCCGGAGGGATATCGTGGACTTATTTGTTGAACGTTTACTCCGTTTGAGTATGGGGTGAGAGGCAAGGGGTTGGTCTCTTCAGTGGTGCGCCCTCTTGGTGTGATTGGAAGCCTGGTGAGGTATGGTTGATTAGTTTGCACGGTGGTTGATGTGGGTAAAGTTTATTGTAGGAGTATGTAGACCTTATGAATTTTTGTAAAATCACAGAGTCAAAAGTTGTATGTGATTTTCGGTTTTCCCTTATTGTTATAAGAATCATTTTATATAGGAAGGTTTATATTTATATGTATAATGTGAGGTTATGTCTTGTATATTTTTAATCTGAAGATAGATTTAGCCTTGTCATACACCTCTTTTTTTTTTATTGTATTGAATATGTACATTATGCACTATGTACGAAAATATATAAGTATTTGATGGGGTTTATATATCCCCTTATTTTGTATGGAAGGTCCTATTATATATTGAGTGTTAATCAGTAACATTAACTTTGTGTATGTAGGTGTGTTTGGGGGAACCAATGTCTTTGTATAGTTCTATCATAGATTGTAATATTTAGTTTATTTGCAGACAAGTCATTTAGCGATTTATTTCTATGTATGATTTAGTTTGTTCTTATGAATAAGTGCACATACACGTATGTGTATATGCATGCGTATATGTATACATATATGATTGCAGGACTCGTTCCTACATGTCTTATAATGACCCTGACTGTTTTTGTTTGGAAGTCTGCTGGGTTGGGTTATTTTAGTAGAAATTGTTTTCAATGACCATTCATTAGGAAATTAATGTATGTTATTTAGAATGGGGACTGTACATACGGGGGGGGGGTAGAAGTGTCAGCTGTGTCGGCACTGGCAATAATGAGTATTGTAAAGGAGTTTGAAGATTATGTGGATTAATAATATATAAATAACAAAGTGGAAAAAATAATGCAGATTGTAGGTTTGGGTTTTCCTTGGTTATAATAATAATGATGTAATCTTACTTAACATAGTTACATTGGATGTAATGTATATGGGATGAGGGACAGGTGTGACAACACAACGTTAATCGTCTGTGTTCATTTGGACAATGAGATTTATAATTTTGAGTAAGAACTGATACTGTGTTCTTTTATTTATTTAATGTATTGTGTTGTTTTAAATAAAAATATAAAAAAAAAAAGTTATAACAGCAGCAGCAGTAACGCTTATATCACTAGCAGGAACAAAACCAGCAGTAGCAACACTGTCAGTAGCACCACCACAAATAGCATCAACAAAACAGTAACAGTACCAATGGCAGCAGTAACAGTACAACAGACACTAATCTAATGGCAGATGACGGGGTTTTTGACTACTATTCGCTTCTTTGTGACCGTCAATATGGCTTAAGATAAAGTCACTCTGCTGCTGATCTGCTGTTAAACCTCTCCATTATATGGCACCAGTCACGGTATGAATCTAAAGTCAGTTGTGTAGTAGAACTGGACATTGCTGGTGCTTTCGACCGAATATGGCACCAAGGACTCTTGGCAAAACTGCAAGCACTGAAAATCGTCGGCTCTGCGCTATGTCTTCTCAGTGATTACCTTCAAGAGTAGTTCTCTACGTGACAGAGTCAATAAAAACACAATATTAGTGCAAGTGTTCCACAAGGAACGTGCTTGGGCAATTGCTATGGAATGTCTAACTTCAATGAACTTCACCTCATCCCAGAATTCCATGCATATTCAGGCGATTGTACTGTGATCTTTACTTATCCATGAGAGGAAATGCCAGTTGCTCTAAGTTGCACCTCTCACTAACTCACAGCTATATCAGCCTGGGGTAAACGATGGCAGGTCACATTTGCTCCTGAGAAAACACAAATGATAATGGTCTCTAGGCACCATGATGGTAATGCTTCAGAAGTGGTAAGAATGAATAGGAAAGTGTTTTTAATATCCTTTGGGTGAAATCTGACTCCAAACTGACTATGAAGAACCACGTTGTAAATCTTGCAAACAGAGAGGTCAGGAAGCATACGACACTTAGATGTACCTCGCATCTATACGACAGCAAAGGTTGCAAGAGTCTGTTCAAGGCACAAGTATGCTCACACCTTGAGTATGCTCCACTTTTTTAGATTTCACGCCCCCCGTTTCATTTGCGACTTCTTGACAGAACAGAGAACAGCCTGGATAGATCTGTCATTTCAGAAGAGTCTTCAAGACCGGAGGGATATGGGTGAAATTATTATGTTCAAGGCTAACATTACACAAATAACCAGCACATAGAAGAGAGGAACTTACGACTACGTTTCGGTCCTACTTGAACCATTTACAAAGTCACACTAACAGAAAGGAGAGAAAGGGCAGTATACATAGGCCAGCAGACAGGGACAGGATACGACAGGTAGTAGGAAAGGAAGTAGAGAGGTAGTGGTAGTAATAGTAGTAGTAGATTGAGTTGGCTTTTGCGCAGTGTTGACGTGTACTTGGCTCTGTGAAGACCTGTTTGCGCGCTCTCTAGAATTGAAGCAAGATGCCCTCCATCGAGCAACTTTACCAACAGCTTAAGGAAGAATTGAGGTTGGCGAATATGGAAATTCGGCGACTGACCGAAGAAAACAAAAAGATTCGGAGTAGTCCTCCTGTTTTGAGTCCTCAGGTCAAGAAGGGAAACTGGTGAGTGGCTGGACAGCAGGGAAAGAAGTTGACGATCAAGAAGACGAATGGAAAGGTAGAAACGATGAAGAAGAAAGAGACTGCCGTGGAAACTGTTGTGGAAACATCCAATACATTCTCAGTGCTACCCGACGAATGTGAGTCGACTACTGGGAACGACACGACGAAAGACATTAAGGAAGGTAAGAATATTGTTGTTGCTGGGGATAGCCAAGTTAGGTATATGGATAGGGCGTTCTGCTTGAAGGACAGGGATAGGAGACAGAGAGTTTGCTTTCCTGGGGCTGGGATGGAGGATATTGTTAGCCGTCTGGATGACATCATGAGAGGTAATGGGAGCAATCCTATTATCTGTCTCAGTGCTGGAGGCAACGATGTTGGCAGACGTAGGAGTGAGGACCTGATTAGCAGGTATAGGTCAGCAATAGAAATAATTAGAAGTAAGGGTGGGAACCCTCTCATATGTGGTATTTTGCCAAAGAGGGGAGTTGGAAATGAATGGTTGTCCAGGGCAATTGGTGTCAATTGCTGGCTGGACAAATACTGTAAGGAAAATGCGGTAACATTCATTGACAACTGGGACCACTTCTATGGCAGAAATGACATGTATGCTAGGGATGGGGTTCACTTATCTAGGTGTGGGGTGGGAGCACTGGCAACTGCAGTGGAGGGAGCAGTTAGGACTTAAACTAGGAATAGTTAGTGGTATGGGTTTTGGCAGGAAAACAGTGAAGTCCCAGTGTAGTAATATTACGAGTTCTAGGGGAACTAGTAATAATAAGAACGAGATAGATATTGAAAAGCCAGGGACCTTGGGTGATAAGAACAGTAATAGGTTTAGTAGAAAAATAGAAATGAGCAGGAAGGGTAAAGAGAAAGGAGAGTCTTTCAATGTTTATTATGCTAATTGCCGTAGTGCTAGGAATAAGATGGACGAGTTGAAATTAGTTGCTAGTGTAGGTAACATTGATGTATTTGTTTTAACTGAGACGTGGTTTAATTCAAAAACTCGGGACATGCCTGCGGAATGTCATATTCAGGGTTTTAAATTGTTCCAAGAAGATAGAAGTATTGGGAGGGGGGGGGGGTGGCATTGTATGTCTGAGATCGCTTGAACTGTTGCATAAAAACGGGTATTAAGTGTGAAGTAACACATAGAGAGTCTGTTTGGATAGAATTTTCAGAGGGGCATGAAAAACTGATTTTAGGAGTGATATACCGTCCCCCAAACTTAGATAGGGACCAAGGGAAACTACTATGGGAGGTGAAATTGTTAAGGCCACAAGGCACGATAATGTAGTAATTCTAGGAGACTTTAACTTTAGTCATGTTTTATTGGAATTTCTTGACTGGGAACTTAGAATCATACGACTTCTTAGAAGTATTTCAGGATTGTTTTTTGAAGCAGTTTGTGACAGAACCTACAAGGGGAAATAACCTGCTTGACTTAGTTATGGCAAACAATGAATCCCTTGTTAATAATTTAGAAATTTCAGAGGAACTGGGTGCTAGCGACCACAAATCAATTACATTTAGCATTGAATGGAAGTACGTAGTAGCGATAACTCAGTAACATTTCCCAGATTTTTCGCTTTAGCAGATTACATGGGTTAGAGAACACTAATAAATCTGTTGACTGGGGTAACGAAGAGAGCTATCAATATGACAGTTTTCTGAACACTATACATGCTGCTCAAGAGCGTTTATCTATTAAAGAAATTAGATCAAATAGAAATGACCCAAAATGGATGAATAATAGGCTCAAATATCTACTAGGGCATAAGAAAGGAATTTATGGGCGTATAAAAAGAGGTGAGGGTCATCTTATGAATCAGTATTTTTGACATTAAGAGGGACATTGAAAAGGGGATAAGAAAAGCTAAAAGGGACTATGAAATTAAAGTTGCTAGGGATTCTAAAACTAACCCAAAAAGTTTTTTCCAGTCAATAGAACAAAAATTTTTTTTTTTTGAGATAAGATAGGTCCCCTTAAAAATACTATGGGCACCTTACTGACAAAGAGAATGAAATGTGCATGATTTTAAATAATTATTTTCTCAGTTTTTTACACAGGAAGAACTAACAATATTCCAGTAATTAATTTTTACAGTGGGCTAGAAGAAGATAAATTATGTAACATCACAGTCACTAGTGAGATGGTTGTGAAGCAGATAGACAGACTGAAGCAAAATAAGTCGCCGGGTCCTGATGAGGTTTTTTCAAGGGTTCTTAAGGAATGCAAATGGAACTCTGTGAACCATTAACTAATATTTTTAATTTATCTCTTCAAACAGGTGTAGTGTCTGATATGTGGAAGATGGCTAATGTAATTCCTATTTTTAAAACAGGGACAAGTCGTTACCGTCAAATTACCGCCCAATAAGCCTGACCTCAATTGTAGCAAATTACTAGATTCAATTATAGCTGAGATTATAAGAAGCCATCTCGATAAGCATAGCTTGATTAATGATACTCAGCATGGATTCACAAGAGGCCGGTCTTGTCTAACTAATTTATATTAACTTTCTTCAGTAAAGGTTTTGAGGCTGTTGACCACAATAAAGAATTTGATATTATTTACTTAGATTTTAGTAAGGCTTTTGATAGAGTTCCGCACCATAGACTGTTAAAGAAAGTGGCAGCTCATGGCATTGGGGGAAAAGTGCTATCGTGGATCGAGTCATGGCTCACTGACAGGAAGCAGAGAGTGTCCATAAATGGGGTTAAATCCGAGTGGGGATCTGTAACAAGTGGCGTTCCACAGGATCAGTCTGGGCCCGTTGTTTGTTTATAATATATATCAATGATCTTGATGAGGGAATTACTAGTGATATGAGCAAATTCGCCGATGACACAAAGATAGGTAGGATAATTGATTCAAACGTAGATGTTTATGGAACTTCAGGAGGATTTAAAAACAAACTCTATTCTTGGTCAGAAAAGTGGCAGATTCAGTTCAATGTAGATAAATGCAAGGTTCTGAAGCTTGGGAGTGTCCATAACCCTAGTACTTATAAGTTAAATGATGTAGAACTTAGCCATACAGATTGCGAAAAGGACTTGGGGGTTATGGTGAGCAGCAACCTTAAACCAAGACAGCAATGCCTAAGCGTACGTAATAAGGCAAATAGATTACTGGGATTTATATCAAGAAGTGTAAGCAACAGAAGTCCAGAGGTCATACTGCAGCTTTATACATCATTAGTAAGGCCTCACCTAGATTATGCAGCTCAGGTCATGGTCTCCGTATTACAAAATGGACATAAATTCGTTAGAAAACATTCAGCGTAGGATGACAAATTAATACATAGCATTAGAAATCTTCCTTATGAAGAAAGATTGAAGACTCTTAAGTTACATTCATTTGTTAGACGAAGAATGAGGGGAGAACTGATCGAAGTGTATAAGTGGAAGATAGGTATTAATAAAGGGATATTAATAAGGTCTTGAGGATGTCTCTCCAAGAGAGAACCCGCAGTAATGGATTTAAATTAGATAAGTTTAGATTTAGAAAGGACATAGGAAAGTATTGGTTTGGAAATAGGGTAGTTGATGAGTGGAACAGTCTACCTAGTTGGGTTATTGAGGCTGGGACTTTGGGTAGTTTTAAATCTAGGTTGGATAAGTACATGAGTGGGAGGGTTGGATTTGAGTGGGACTTTCACATCAGAGCTTATTTCTTGGGTGCATTGAAAATTGGGTTGGGCAAATGTTTTGTTAGTGGATGAATTGTAAAGGACCTGCTAGTATGGGCCAGCAGGCCTCTTGCAGGTTCCTCCTTTCTTATGTTCTTATGTTCTTATGAGTCAAAGACCAAGAAAGAAAGCACTGCAGGAGAGCTAGGGTCCACTAAGGGTAGGAAAAGAACACAGTGGGAGGGATGGTGAATAAAAAAGAACCGAACACCCAAGGTAGAAGAAAGAAAACCCAAGAAGAAAGAAATAAAAGGAAAGGGGAAGAGGGAGAATCTTGGCCATGGCTTTGTCTCTATTGATGCCTTCCTTTACCATTACATTGTAAAATGTTCATAACTTCATAAAACCAGTGACTTAACCTGATTCCTTTTTTTGCTTCACCCTCTTCCCCTTTCTTTTTTCCTCTTTCTTCTTTGGGTTTCTTTCTTCTACCCTGGGTGTTTGGCTCGTTTTATTCAGTGTGTTTTTGTTCTTTCCTTTTGTGTGCCCCTTGCTCTCCTACAGTGATCTCTGTCTTGATTTTCTACTCTACTATTAGTATTACTACTACTACCACCACTACCTCTCCACTTCCTTTCCTACTACCTCTCTCATCCCATCCCTATGTCTGCTGGCCTTTATGCTGCCCCCCTTCTCTCCTTTCTGTTAGTGTGATTTTGTAAATGGTCCAAGTCGGACCGAAACGTCATCGTAAGTTCCTCTCTCCTCTGTGTGGGTTATTTGTGTATTGTTCTAGTCACGGTATTGTGCGTTTTTTGTTATTTAAGGATATCGTTGTCAAGGTACCACACTTGGCTCCGCTCCGAGGACAGCGACAAGTGAGCTACACAACAAGATGGGCAACTAAACAGCAAACTTCACTCTGGTGTAACCTTCTCAATCATTTATCCTTGGAAGGCTCGAGTCTGAAACTTGTTCCTGCAGCATAATGACATCAGCGAAATCAAGTTAGTTGACTAAATGAAATCGCTGTCCTACAGATGGCTTCAACTTCATCCTGATGTAGGTAACAGGTTTTTTGCTTGTAAATAAAGTTAGGAATCCTTAATTAAGCTCACTTATTAGCTAAGAGCTATATCAGCTTGGGGAAATAGATGGCAAGTAACATTTGCACCTGAGAAAACGCAAATAATGATCGTCTCCAGGCACCATGATTGTAATGCTGGTGCAGTAGTAAGGATGAATGGGAGGGTGTTGGCACCTGGAAAAGAAGTTGATATCCTTGGGGTGAAATTTGACTCCAAACTAACCATGAAGAACCATGTTGTAAATCTTGCAAACAAGGCAGCCAGGAAGCTTACAGCGCTTCGCCGTATCTCGCATTTGCTTGGCAGGAGGGTTGCAAGATTCTGTACGAGGCACAAGTATGCTCACACCTTGAGTATGCTCCACTTTCTTAGTTTGCCTGCCCCCCCCCCTCATCTGCGACTGCTTGACAGAGTAGAGAACAGAGCAAGACGTCTTATCTCTCGCCTGGACCCATCCGGATAGATCTGCATTTCAGCAGAGCCTTCAACACAGGAGGGATGTGGGTGGCCTTACTGTTTTGAACAAGGCCAATATTGTCAAAGTACCGCACTTGGATCCACTTCGAGGACAGCGTGAAACAAGCTTTTATGCCACAAGACGGGCAAAAGCAGCAACTTCACTCTGGCTGTACCTTCTCCAGAACATCACTCCATCTGAGATAATATATACCCAGGATGGCTCGAGTATGGAACACATTCGTGCAGCATAATAAATCAACGAGATTAAGTCAGTTGATCAAATGAAAATGCTGTCCCACAGGTGGTTCCAACTTCATCCTGTTCCCTATTTGTATGTCTCATAACAATAAAAATGCTTTCAAATGAGCTGATGTAGGTAACAGCTCTTAGCTTGCAGTATGAATACACTGATTAAGATCATCGCCTTTAGCGCATAATAATTTAAAAACCAGCCCCACTGATTTTGCGCTTTCACCTAAATATATACTATGTGCGCACAAGCTTGGCGGAAGTTAACTTTGTACCATTAGGATAGCAAACAATTCAGTTTGCAGTTGCTAATACTAATACCTACTCAACTGGTTGTTGTAGTTCTTATCAAGGGATGTGACAACAACAGCAGATGCAACCCTGTCAATAGACTCCTGACTTAGATCTATCAGTGTATATAATTTATAGTATATTAATACTAGCAGATACGCGAGAAATTTCTTCTCGAGATGTTGACTATTGCAAGAGATTTAAGGAAGGAATTACTAGTAATAAGATTCTTGGAAGGGTCTTACAGGTATGTGATATTAAAGAACACATCTTCCATGCATGAGGTGAAATAACTGTTGTATTCTGCAGTGATACAGTACTTGTGGATTAAAAAACTTAATACAACTGCAGTTAGATCTATGTTTATTTATTCTAGACATTTGTAGAAAACTGTAAGTAACGGTGTTCAGTTCAATTCCTAGCATCTTAACATCAAGTAAAATGCTAATCTCAATTATACTATATGCTAGAAACATAAAGCTCCTTCGTTGTATTAAGAACCCTGGTTGTTTTAAACTCAGCCAAGAATTATTGTGAGGGCTTCGTTTTGCATTAGTTCAAGGACCGGAGAGGATTTTCCTTGCTTGACGAACATGGACGCAGCTTAATCAATTCAGGATCTAATATAGATATGTACATCACTGTAACTGTTTCTCTCACATTAGCACCAAGTTGGGGTTGTAGCCAGCAGCAGCTTGGTCAGCATTCACCTTGTCTATGTGTGTCTTTTTTCTGTATTATTGTGAGAAGTTGGAGTTATTAATAGGAACACGTACTGAACACCACGATATCTGTACTGAACACACCACGATATCTGTACTGAACACCACGATATCTGTACTTAACACCAAATATCTGTACTGAACACCACGATATCTGTACTGAACACCACGATATCCGTACTGAACACCACGATATCTGTACTGAACACCACGATATATGTACTGAACACCCGATATCTGTACTACACCACGATATCGTAATGACAACGAATCTTACTAACACCAGATATCTGTACTGAACACCACGATATCTGTACTGAACACCAAGATACTCACTGATACCACGATTCTGTACTGACACAGTATTGTTGAACACCACGATATCTGTACTTAACACCACGATATCTGTACTTTACACACCAAGATATCTGTACTGAACACCAAGATATATGTACTGAACACTACGAATATCTGTACTGAACACAAAGATATCTGTACTGAACACCACGATATCTGTACTGCACACCACGATATCTGTACTGAACACCACGATATCTGTACTGAACACCAATATATTTGTACTGAACACCAAGATATCTGTGCCGAACACCAAGATATCTGTAAGATTTAATGTAGCTGATGTATTAAACCTGCCCACGAAGACGTAGTGATGTCCAAGCTGCACCAAGGAGAACCAGGTGCTATGTTGATTGTAAGATAAACCAGGTGCTATGTTGACTATAAGGTAAACCAGGTGCTATGTTGACTACACCAAGGAGAACCAGGTGCTGTGTTGACTATAAGGTAAACCAGGTGCTATGTTGACTATAGGTAAACCAGGTGCTATGTTGACTACACCAAGGAGAACCAGGTGCTGTGTTGAATACACCAAGGTGAATCAGATGCTATTGTTGACTACACCAAGGTGAACCAGGTGCTATGTTGACTACATCGAGGAGAACCAGTGCTATGATGACAACAAGGTGAATCAGGTTCTTTATTGACTACACCAAGGTGAACCAGGTGCTATGTTGGCTACACCGAGGAGAACCAGGTGCTATGTTGACTACGAGGTGAATCAGATGCTATGTTGACTAACACAAAGGTGAACCAGTGCTGTTGACTACAACAAGGAGAACCAGGTGCTGTGTTGAATACACCAAGGGAATCAGATGCTAGTTTGACTACACCAAGAAGAACCAGGGCTATGTCGATATACAAGGTGAACCAGGTGCTATATTGACTACAACCAAGGGAATCAGGTGCTATGTTGACTACAGGGTGAACCAGGTGCTATGTTGACTACACAAAGGTGAACCATGATGCTGTGTTGACTACCACCAAGGTGACCAGGTGCTATGTTCACTACTCCAAAGAAAACCAGGTTCTATGTTGAATACACCAAGGTGAATCAGGTGCTAAGTTGACCACACAAAGGTGAATCAGGTGCTATGTTGACTACACCGAGGAGAGCCAGTGCTGTGTTGAATACACCAAGGTGAATCAGGTGGTATGTTGACTACACCAAGGTGAACCAGGTGCTATGTTGACTACATCAAGGAGAACCAGTTGCTGTGTTGACTACAAGGTGAACCAGGTGCTATGTTGAATACACTAAGGAGACCAGGTGCTATATTGACTACACCAAGGTGAACAAGTGCCATGTTTGAATTCTGGTGAACCAGGTGCTATGTTGACTACATGGTGAACCTGGTGCTATGCTGACCACAACCCAGGGGACCAGGTGCATGGTCACTTTATCAGGGGAACACGTTGCTATTGTCACTTTATCAAGGGAATACGTTGCTATGGTCACTTTAATCAAGGGGGAACACGTTGCTATGGTCACTTTATCAAGGGGGAACACGTTTGCTATGGTCACTTTATCAGGGGACACGTGTTATGGTCACTTTATCAAGGGGAAACACGTTGCTATTGTCACTTTATCAAGGGGGACAGTTGTTATGGTCACTTTATCAAGGGGGAACACATTGCTATGGTCACTTTATCAAGGGGAACACGTTGCTATTGTCACTTTATGAGGGGGGAACACGTTGCTATGGTCACTTTATCAAGGGGACACGTTGTTATGGTCACTTTATCAAGGGGAAACACGTTGCTATTGTCACTTTATCAAGGGGGACACGTTGTTATGGTCACTTTAATAAGGGTAACACGTTGCTATGGTCACTTTATCAAGGGGAACACGTTGCTATGGTCACTTTATCAAGGGGAACACGTTGCTATGGTGACTTTATCAAGGGAACCTAAAACATGAGTACTGAACGGGAATATAAATTCCATCTTAGTTCCCCTCGTAAGCGAAATGGTGAGTGGGAGAGGTGAGGGTAGGGGAGTGGTGTGGGGTGATTTCAGAAATTGGAAAGGAATGAGATTTGGGGTGAGGGAGAGAACGGGAGAATGGAGAGGTGAAGGATTGCTGAAGGTAATGGGTAAGTGTGAAGGGCGAGGGAAGGGGTGAAGAAAGGGATAAGGAGAGAGTTATATGAGGGTTGATGTCTAGAGGCGTGGAGGAAGAAGGAGGAGGAGCGGTTAGGATGACGTGAGATATACGGGCATAGGTATGGGTGGGGTTAGGGAGAGGTTGGGAGGAATGGGGGAGAGGGAGTGGGGTTGTGAATGAGTAAGAGCTGATGGGTGGGACGGGTTGGGGAGGGGCACATAATGGGAGGGGATGGGTGGAAGAGGGATGGGGAGGAGTGGGAAGGGAAGGAGTGAGAGAGGGAAGTGATGGGAGGGAGGAGGGGAGGTGAAGGATGAGGTTTGTAAATGATACGAGAGGTGAAAAAGGGATGAGTGGAGTGGGGAGAGTAAAGGTGAGGGGAGGAGTGGGTGAAGAGGTGAGGGAGGATTGAGTGAAAGGATGAGGGGAAGAGTGATGAGGGTGAGTAACCGGAGGAATAAAGAGAAGAGTCAAGTGATGAATTAGTTCATGAGTGAAGAGAGAGGTGAGGGGAGGGTGAGGGGAGGGTGAGGAGAGGGTGAGGGGAGGGTGAGAGGAGGGTGAGGGGAAGGAATGAAGGCTGAGGTAATGGAAGTGGTGAGGGAGGTGACTGAGAAAAGGAGTGAGGGGAAGAGTGAAGGAATGGAAATTATAAGAATGAAGGGAGAGGTGAGGGAAATATTTAGAAAAGGTGAGAGGGTAAGGGATGAAGGAAATTGTGAATGGATGTTAAGGAAGGTGGTGAGGGGTAGGTGAGGGATAGTTGGAGAGAGGGTTGATGGGAGAAGATAGGGGAGGAGTAAAGAGAATGGTGATACGAATAAAGGGATGGATGACGGGAAACGTGAGAGGGAGATGGGGAAAAGATGAATAAGAGAGAATGAGGGGAGAGGTGAGAAAAGAATGAAGAGGAGGAGTCGAAGGATGGATATAATGATGAATGAGGAGTGAGTGATGGGTGAGGGGAGCGGTGAAAGGAGGCAGTCAGGAATAGGTGAGAAGAGACGTGGTGAGATAGGTGAGGGAGGTGTGAGGGGAGGGGTGAGGGAGAGGGGAGGGGAGATGGGGAGTGACATCACTCAGCCAACCAGGACTAAAAGGGAAATGCGTTGTCATGGTTACGACTGGTGGGAGAGAGGAGGGGAAAGAGGAGAGAGGGAGGAGATAAACCAGCAAGGAACACTATGACATCCTGATAACTCAGACCCAGGATGAGGGGAGAGATGCTCAGAAGGAGTGATGATTAGACCAGGTGGAGGGAGAGAAAGAGGAGAGAATTAGAGGAAATTAGCTGGAGGAAATAAGAGGAGAGGGAAGAGAAGAAAAGGTTAGGTTAGGTTACGTATGATTGGTCAGGAAACAAGAAAAATGTTTCCTGACGCGGGTCTTGGTTATATGATGACCCACAGCTAGAGCTTTTCGTCATCTGACTGAAGCCTGACACTACCCCTCCTCCCCATTTAAAAATTAACATAATTAAGAGAAAAGGGCAGGAAGATAAGAGGGATTATAGAGGTGGCGAGGGTAAACTGCTGATATTCTGTGAATTAAGATGACTCACATATATATATATATATATATATATATAATATATATATATATATTATATATTTATATATATATATATATATATATATATATATATATATATATATATATATATATTAATATATGTATGTATATATAATATATTATATATATATATATATATATATATATATATATATATATATAATATATATATATAATATAATAAATATATATATATATATATATAATATATATATATATATATATTACAAACAACCACTGTGAAAGAGTAGTGAAATTCCAAGCGCTTTCGTGCCGAATAGGCAGAACTTGCGATCTTGGCTTAAATAGCAACGTTCATCTTGCCATATAGGACAAGTGAAAATTGTATATGCACTAATTTAGCCAAAATCATTCTGAACCTAACGAAAAAATATATTTCACTGTGTTTGTTTAGTATTAAATTATTGTAAACAAATCTAAAATATATTTAGTTGGGCTAGGCTAAAATAAATTGTTCTTGTTATAATAAGGTTAGGTAAGTTTTCTAAGTTACTTTTGGCGCAAAATTATGAATTTTTACATTAACATTAATGAAAAAATATGTATCTTTAAACGTATAAGAGAAAATTTTAGAAAGGACTCAATTTTAAACGAGTTCTTGCTAATTAACCAGTTTTACATATTCGGCACGACATATATATATATATATATATATATATATATATATATATATATATATATATATATATATATATATATATATATATATATATATATAATATACAAAACAACCACTGTGAAAGAGTAGTGAAATTCCAAGCGCTTTCGTGACTACTCACATTGTCAATGTGAGTAGTCACGAATCTCCAGGACTGAAGTCTAGTCTGCCGGTTTCCCTGAATCGCTTCATAAATGTAACCCTTGCTCACACTCCAACAGCACATCAAATCCTAAAAACCATTTGTCCCCATTCGCTCATATGCTCACGCATGCTTGCTAGAAATCTACTTGTCCTCTCTACATTTCCAAACCACCTCAACAACCCTTCCTCAGCCCTCTGGATAATAGTTTTGGTAATGTTGTACCTCTTCCTAATTTCCAAACCACGAATTCTCTGCATTATATTCACACTACACATTTCCCTCAGACACTACATCTCCACTCCCTCCTTGTTGCAACATTCACCAACAAAGCTTCACACACATATAAGAGCATTGGTATAACTATACTCTCATATATTCCCCTCTTCGCTTCCATGTATAAAGTTCTTTTCTCCACGGTCTCGTCAATTCTATGATGTCCTCATGTTTCAAAGACCCATCTGCTGACACGTCCTCTCCCAAATATCTTAATACATTCACCTCCTCCATACTCTCTCCCTCCAACCTGATATCAACATTTCGTTACCTAATGTTTTTGTTATCCTCATCGCCTTACTTTTTCCTATATTCACTTTCAATTTTCATCTTTTTACATACCCTACCAAGCTCATCCACCAACCTCTGCAACTTCTCTTCAGAATCTCCTCCAGTGTCACAGCAAAGAGCAACTGCGACAACTCCCACTTTGTGTTAGATGCTTTATCTTTTAAAACCTCACACCTCTTGCCAAGATCCGCGCATTCACTTCTCTTACAACCCCATCTATAAATATATTGAACAACAACGGTAATATCACACATCCTTGTCTAAGGCCTACTTTACTGGGAAATAATCTCCCTCTCACCTGCATACTCTAACTTGAGCCTCACTATCCTCGTAAAAACTCTTTACTCTTCAGTAACCTAACTCCTATTCCATATCCTGCAATATCTGCCACATTTCCCTCCTATCCACCCTGTCATACGCCTTTTCCCAAATCCATAAATGCCACAAAAACCTCTTTACCCTTATCTAATACTGTTCACCTATATGTTTTACTAAAACCTGGTCCACACCACCCCTACCTTTCCTAAAGCCTCCTTTTCATCTGCTATCCTACTCTCTGTCTTACTCTTAATTCTTTCAATAATAACTCTAACCATACACTTTTACCAAGTCTACTCAACAGATTTATTCCCCTTTAATTTTTGCACTCTCTTTTTGTCCCCTTTGCCTTCATACAAAGGAACTATGCATCTCTCTTGCCAATCCCTAGGTACCTTACCCTCTTCTAAACATTTATTAAATAATAGCACTAACCACTCCAAAACTATGTCCCCACCAGCTTTTAACATACCTATCTTTATTCCCATCAATCCCAGCTGCCTTACCACCTTTCATTCTACCCACTGCCTCATGAACTTCCCCACACTCACAAATTGCTCTTCCTCACTCCTAAAAGATGTTATTCCTCCTTGCCCCATACGCGAAATCACAGCGTCCGTATCTTCATCAACATTTAACAACTCATCAAAATATTCCCTCCATCTTTCTGATACCACTAACTCTCCATGTAATAACTCTCCTCTCCTATTTTTAACTGCCAAATCCATTCGTTCCCTAGGCTTCCTCAACTTATTAATCTCACTCCAATTTTTTTCTTATTTTCAGCAATAAGATAACAAACTCACCCACTCTCTCATTTTCTCTCTTTATACATGCTTCACCACTCTCTTAACCTCTCTTTTTCTCTCCATATACTCTTCCCTCCTTGCATCACTCTACTTTGTAAAAACCTCTCATATGCTAACTTTTTTTCCTTACTACTCTCTTTACATCATCATTCCACCAATCGCTCTTCTTCCCTCCTGCACCCACTTTCCTGTAACCACAAACTTCTGCTGAACACCTACTAATTCTTAAACCTTCCCAACATCTTCGACTCCATTGCCTATACTCTCACTAGCCCATCTATCCTCCAATAGTTGTTTATATCTTACCCTAACTGTCTCCTCTTTTAGTTTATAAACCTTCACCTCTCTCTTAATTGCTGCTTCTATTTTCCTTGTATCCCATCTACCTTTTACTCTCACTGTAGCTTCAACTAAAAAGTGATCTGAAATGTCTGTCGCTCCTCTATAAACATGTACATACTGAAGTCAACAGTCATTTGTCAACTAATACATAGTCCGACAAACTACTGTCATTACGCCCTACATCATATCTTGCATAATTATTTATCCTCTTTTTCTTAAAATATGTATTACTTATAACTAAAACCCCTTTCAATACAAAGTTCAGTCAAAGGGCTCCCATTATCATCTACACCTGGCACTCCAAACTTACCTACCACACCCTCTCTAAATGTTTCTCCTACTTAGCATTTATGTTCCCTAGGACAATTACTCTCTCACTTGGTTCAAATTCCTATAATTTCTCTTAATATCTCCCAAAATCTCTCTCTCTCTCCTCTACACTCCACTCTTCTTCAGGCGCATACAGCTTATTATGACCCACTTTTAGCATCCGACCCTATTTTAATCCACATAATCCTGAATTTTTACATTTATTTTCCCTCTTCTCCTTCCATAAATGATCTTCCAACATTATTGCTACCCCTTCCTTAGTTCTACCTCTCTCAGATACTCCATGACTTAATCCCATTTATGTTAATTTAAAAATTAATAATTTTGTACCAAAAGAACCTTAGAAAACTTACCTAACCATATTATAACAAGGGCAATTTAATTTAGCCTAATCCAGCTAAATATATTTTAGATAAGTTTACAAAAATTTTAATAATAAGCAAACACAATGAAATATATTTTTTTCGTTAAGCTCAGAATGATTTTTGCTATATTATTGCACACACAAATTTTCGCTTGCCTTATTCGCAACAAGAGCGTTGCTATTTAAGCCAAAATCGCAAATTTTACCTATTCACTAAAATAAATCAATGCAAATAACAATTCTGCGAATAGCTGAGAATCGAACCCCCGATACTTTAAAACGTCACCCGAGAAGCCTGCCAATCACCGTGCCAATGGTTTGGTTTGAAGCGAAAAACTGTATGGGGATTGTGGCTTCTGGTTTGTTAACTAGCTGGTTTAACAAAAATAAAAAGACAACTTGTCTAGATTGAGACTCACCACTAAATTCTCTGCCCCATGATGAGGACAATCCTGTATGTGGTCCTCCAAGTGTTGCTGATGTTGAAAATCATGATTGTAGTGATGATACACATGACTCTGGTGTTTACCAGTCTACATCTTCTTTCAACAAACTAGCGCAAAATGAAAAACGAAAGTTTCTCCTTTTAAATCTAGTAATATATACAGTAGAGGGGGTTACTAGCCCCTTGCTCCCGGCATTTAAGTAGTCTCTTACAATACGCATGGCTTCCAGCCAGTGAACTGGGTGCTATGGGTTTGACGATCAACCACAGGCATGCCCGCCAAAGCTGAAGCAACGTGGTTCACTTGCGGGAAGCTTGTGGCGGACTTGCCTACCTGCTGGTTGAGCACGGTGCACTCTCTCTCTCTGGCATCTGCTTTGCCATCTGTCATCGTCGTACACACTTATTATTATTCCACCTGCACATAGTGTACTTATTTGTACATAGTGGGTGAAGGCAAAATATAAATTATAGTCTACTGCTGAGTTTGTTTGCTTCAATTTCCATTACGACCAGGTCTCACAGGCCATTCTTTACCTGTGTTTGTAATGTTTAGATGGTAGGACGGTAGTACCTCCCTGGGCTGTTACTGTCTACCAGTCTACTACCTAGCTGTTTGCCAATCATGTTTCAAATATTCAATAATACGGACACGTAAAACACAAATAGGGTATTTCAATAAATATTAATTCTTTAAATAGACAATAACCCGGACACATAAATAAGACACAAATGGGGTATTGGAACAAAAATTAAAAGACATTTAACCAGGTAGATGCTTTATAATCGAATACAGAGAACTGAAATTAACGGAGAATAAATAATGGGCCATAAGTTAGGATCTGAGATGATTATTAGAATTTCGGTATATGGTTAAGGAATTGCTCTACTCATCCCATTTTTGTATTAACATTTTTGTATTAACATTTTTGTATTAACATTTGATGCCAGATTGAAAGTTGGAATATTTTTTTTTTTTTTGCCACAAATTCGAAATTTATTATTTGATACAGTCCGTTCGTTAATTCGATAAATCCGTATGGTCATCACCGTTACGGATTTATTGTTTCACAGAAATAATAACTGAGTCTTGCAGTTAGAGCAGAGCTCACTGTAGCTAGCTGTAAGGAAGGCTTTCATACTAGCAGTACATAAAATCTGGTAATTCAACAGAGAGAACCTCTGTGTTAAGTTGCTTTAAGATGTGGTAGAGGTCATTGAACCAATGATTCGCCGAAGTTGTGCTATATTAATCACACCCATTTTGATGCTATTAGTAATGTGACGAGTTTGGTGACGAGCATGGTGGGAGGATACATCAAAATATCAGCATATTAGACGATCCGTACATCAGGGAGGTTCCAAGCTTAACATTATGGCAGTCTTGTAAATTAGACACATGTGCAACACTTGGGTATCTTTATTATGGAAACGTTTCGCCACATAGTGGCTTCATCAGTCCAGTACAAATGAGGATGGCGAAGGTCAAAAGGAGTTTAAGGTGATCAGTCCCTCAGCTTGGAGTCGATGTAATCAGTTCATCAATCTTGATAACAATACAGTATATGCGTGGAGAAGTGGCTTATATGCATACTGCAGACAGGTGAGGTCAAGCAGTAGTAGGCAGTGTCACTTTGGACAAATCCCTATGTGGAAGTAGGTTATGCCTATAGGTTTAGGCGAGCGTTGAATTCCCAGTATCAAGATCCCAAGATGTTGCTGTGTCCGACATGAATGTTGATAAATAGTTCAGAGAGCCGACAAGTTGATAAATTAGACACATGTGCAACACTTGAAGAGGCTGTTGATGGTTTCTGTAGAAAGAAACCTCTCTCAGTCACAAGCGTCATACCATGTGCTTACAGCATTTCCCATTCGCTTTTATGCTTTATAAAATGTGTTAACTGTTTGCGTAATTGTACAGCAACCTCACTTTTTTGAAAACAATGAGCGAAAAAAATCTGTAACTAAAACTCCTGATGTACCGAGTTAATTTTGACTTTCAGAATTAAAAGCTTCATGTTCATATTTTTCAAAAGCAGCATTAATCTTAGTGGCATATTTCTTTTTCTTCCTGTCCAGTGTAATAACAAAATTCTTCTCTGTTGTTTCATAACGTCATTGTTTGGAATTGATAGCCATCTTCCTTTTCCTAAGAGGTTGTGTTCTGATAGGGACCAGCAATGATCCTTGTGGGACCCCACTATCTCCTCCCTACCGTTGGGTTGCAGGCCTAGCGCGCTACCTCTGAGCTACGGGTGACCACACAAACGCTAGTCACCAATAAACAGTTTACACCCCATAAAAGAGCATCGCTCGCCCACGGGGCCATTTATCACTTCGTGCAAATTGCTGAAGCGACACTAAAGCATTCGTGGCATTCACCGCCTGGAACACAACGATATTTTTACCAGGCATTTAAACGTTCTTTATTCACGTCGGTGATGGAGTAAATAACAGACCAACTTAAATAAACAAGAAAACAATTAATCGACAAATGAATGATGACGCAGAGAGAGAGAGAGAGAGAGAGAGAGAGAGAGAGAGAGAGAGAGAGAGAGAGAGAAAGAGAGCATAAAGAATAAAAAGGCACAATACCGTGACTGAAACAATACACATATAACCCGCACATAGGAGACTGAAACTTATGACAACGTTTCGGCCCAACTTCGATAATTAACTAGTATAAACTGGCGAGAGAGTACAAACTAGTGCAAACTTGGGACCGGCGTAGCCACGAGTGAGAAACATGTTGCCCATTCACATAACCAGAGTCTGCTATACCTCAGTGATCCAAGCAAGTTATCCCAGTATCCCACAAACCCAAATCTCACAATATCAATGATCCGAGAGTGGTATCTTATATACCATAAGCCATGTCCTCTCTACAGCAACGAACTGAGAAAGATACTCCCTCTTCCATACTTCATATGTCCATTTGGTGGCTGCTTTGGATTCCTGTCACTTGTCTAAATAACAATGGGTGTTATAAACAAAGCACTCACTGGGGAACCCACTGTCCTGCTGAACTTCTCTCTGTAGACAGAATCAAAGCTGCCGCAGCGCTTCAGTATCCCTAAATCAGTGACAACTAGGGAAAATAAATCATCAAAATAAAATTAGGCTACCATTAATTTCAGGTTCAGTAATGACGGGAGAGCTGGACTAGGAAGGCAGACTTCAGGAATGACGTGAGAAGTGGACTAGGAAGGCAGACTTCAGGAATGACGTGAGAAGTGGACTAGGAAGGCAGACTTCAGGAATGACGTGAGAAGTGGACTAGGAAGGCAGACTTCAGGAATGACGTGAAATACAAAGGCAGACTTCAGAATGACGTGAGAAGTGACTAGAAGGCAGACTTTAGAATGACGTGAGAATGGACTAGAAGGCAGACTTCAGGAATATCCTTCAGGCTTCATCACCAACCTATTTTACTTTCAATCTAAAATTTTTTCCGTTTCCCCCTTT
>NC_069401.1:101997691-102007351 GCF_026875155.1 Cherax quadricarinatus | reverse complement strand
ATGTAACCCTTGCTCACACTCCAACAGCACATCAAATCCTAAAAACCATTTGTCCCCATTCGCTCATATGCTCACGCATGCTTGCTAGAAATCTACTTGTCCTCTCTACATTTCCAAACCACCTCAACAACCCTTCCTCAGCCCTCTGGATAATAGTTTTGGTAATGTTGTACCTCTTCCTAATTTCCAAACCACGAATTCTCTGCATTATATTCACACTACACATTTCCCTCAGACACTACATCTCCACTGCCTCCTTGTTGCAACATTCACCAACAAAGCTTCACACACATATAAGAGCATTGGTATAACTATACTCTCATATATTCCCCTCTTCGCTTCCATGTATAAAGTTCTTTTTCTCCACGGTCTCGTCAATTCTATGATGTACCTCATGTGTCAAAGACCCATCTGCTGACACGTCCACTCCCAAATATCTTAATACATTCACCTCCTCCATACTCTCTCCCTCCAACCTGATATCAACATTTCGTTACCTAATGTTTTTGTTATCCTCATCGCCTTACTTTTTCCTATATTCACTTTCAATTTTCATCTTTTACATACCCTACCAAGCTCATCCACCAACCTCTGCAACTTCTCTTCAGAATCTCCCCCAGTGTCATCAGCAAAGAGCAACTGCGACAACTCCCACTTTGTGTTAGATGCTTTATCTTTTAACCTCACACCTCTTGCCAAGATCCGCGCATTCACTTCTCTTACAACCCCATCTATAAATATATTGAACAACAACGGTAATATCACACATCCTTGTCTAAGGCCTACTTTACTGGGAAATAATCTCCCTCTCACCTGCATACTCTAACTTGAGCCTCACTATCCTCGTAAAAACTCTTTACTGCTTTCAGTAACCTAACTCCTATTCCATATCCTGCAATATCTGCCACATTTCCCTCCTATCCACCCTGTCATACGCCTTTTCCAAATCCATAAATGCCACAAAAACCTCTTTACCCTTATCTAAATACTGTTCACCTATATGTTTTACTGTAAACACCTGGTCCACACACCCCCTACCTTTCCTAAAGCCTCCTTGTTCATCTGCTATCCTACTCTCTGTCTTACTCTTAATTCTTTCAATAATAACTCTACCATACACTTTACCAAGTCTACTCAACAGATTTATTCCCCTTTAATTTTTGCACTCTCTTTTTGTCCCCTTTGCCTTCATACAAAGGAACTATGCATGCTCTCTGCCAATCCCTAGGTACCTTACCCTCTTCTAAACATTTATTAAATAATAGCACTAACCACTCCAAAACTATGTCCCCACCAGCTTTTAACATTCCTATCTTTATCCCATCAATCCCAGCTGCCTTACCACCTTTCATTCTACCCACTGCCTCATGAACTTCCCCCACACTCACAAATTGCTCTTCCTCACTCCTAAAAGATGTTATTCCTCCTTGCCCCATACACGAAATCACAGCGTCCGTATCTTCATCAACATTTAACAACTCATCAAAATATTCCCTCCATCTTTCTGATACCACTAACTCTCCATGTAATAACTCTCCTCTCCTATTTTTAACTGCCAAATCCATTCGTTCCCTAGGCTTCCTCAACTTATTAATCTCACTCCAATTTTTTTTCTTATTTTCAACAATAAGATAACAACTCACCCACTCTCTCATTTTCTCTCTTTATACATTGCTTCACCACTCTCTTAACCTCTCTTTTTCTCTCCATATACTCTTCCCTCCTTGCATCACTTCTACTTTGTAAAAACCTCTCATATGCTAACTTTTTTCCCTTACTACTCTCTTTACATCATCATTCCACCAATCCCTCTTCTTCCCTCCTGCACCCACTTTCCTGTAACCACAAACTTCTGCTGAACACTCTAACACTACATCTTCGACTCCATTGCCTATACTCTCACTAGCCCATCTATCCTCCAATAGTTGTTTATATCTTACCCTAGCTGTCTCCTCTTTTAGTTTATAAACCTTCACCTCTCTCTTAATTTCTGCTTCTATTTTCCTTGTATCCCATCTACCTTTTACTCTCACTGTAGCTTCAACTAAAAAGTGATCTGAAATGTCTGTCGCTCCTCTATAAACATGTACATACTGAAGTCAACAGTCATTTGTCAACTAATACATAGTCCGACAAACTACTGTCATTACGGCCTACATCATATCTTGCATAATTATTTATCCTCTTTTTCTTAAAATATGTATTACTTATAACTAAAACCCCTTTCAATACAAAGTTCAGTCAAAGGGCTCCCATTATCATCTACACCTGGCACTCCAAACTTACCTACCACACCCTCTCTAAATGTTTCTCCTACTTTAGCATTTATGTTCCCTAGGACAATTACTCTCTCACTTGGTTCAAATTCCTATAATTTCTCTTAATATCTCCCAAAATCTCTCTCTCTCTCCTCTACACTCCACTCTTCTTCAGGCGCATACAGGCTTATTATGACCCACTTTTAGCATCCGACCCTTATTTTAATCCACATAATCCTTGAATTTTTACATTTATTTTCCCTCTTCTCCTTCCATAAATGATCTTCCAACATTATTGCTACCCCTTCCTTAGTTCTACCTCTCTCAGATACTCCTGACTTAATCCCATTTATGTTAATTTAAAAATTAATAATTTTGTACCAAAAGAACCTTAGAAAACTTACCTAACCATATTATAACAAGGGCAATTTAATTTAGCCTAATCCAGCTAAATATATTTTAGATAAGTTTACAAAAATTTAATAATAAGCAAACACAATGAAATATATTTTTTTCGTTAAGTTCAGAATGATTTTTGCTATATTATTGCACACACAAATTTTCGCTTGCCTTATTCGGCAACAAGAGCGTTGCTATTTAAGCCAAAATCGCAAATTTTACCTATTCACTAAAATAAATCAATGCAAATAACAATCTGCGAATAGCTGAGAATCGAACCCCCGATACTTTAAAACGTCACCCGAGAAGCCTGCCAATCACCGTGCCAATGGTTTGGTTTGAAGCGAAAAACTGCATGGGGATTGTGGCTTCTGGTTTGTTAACTAGCTGGTTTAACAAAAATAAAAAGACAACTTGTCTAGATTGAGACTCACCACTAAATTCTCTGCCCCATGATGAGGACAATCCTGTATGTGGTCCTCCAAGTGTTGCTGATGTTGAAAATCATGATTGTAGTGATGATACACATGACTCTGGTGTTTACCAATCTACATCTTCTTTCAACAAACTAGCGCAAAATGAAAAACGAAAGTTTCTCCTTTTAAATCTAGTAATATATACAGTAGAGGGGGTTACTAGCCTCTTGCTCCCGGCATTTAAGTAGTCTCTTACAATACGCATGGCTTCCAGCCAGTGAACTGGGTGCTATGGGTTTGACGATCAATAGGGTACCCGTCGTTAAATCAATACCATGGCTCATTGGCCAACCACAGGCATGCCCGCCAAAGCTGAAGCAACGTGGTTCACTTGTGGGAAGCTTGTGGCAGACTTACCTACCTGCTGGTTGAGCACGGTGCACTCTCTCTCTCTCTCTGGCATCTGCTTTGCCATCTGTCATCGTCTTGCACACTTATTATTATTCCACCTGCACATAGTGTACATATTTGTACATAGTGGGTGAAGGCAAAATATAAATTATAGTCTACTGCTGAGTTTGTTTGCTTCAATTTCCATTACGACCAGGTCTCACAGGCCATTCTTTACCTGTGTTTGTAATGTTTAGATGGTAGGACGGTAGTACCTCCCTGGGCTGTTCCTGTCTACCAGTCTACTACCTAGCTGTTTGCCAATCATGTTTCAAATATTCAATAATACGGACACGTAAAATACAAATAGGGTATTTCAACAAATATTAATTCTTTAAATAGACAATAACCCGGACACATAAATAAGACACAAATGGGGTATTGGAACAAAAATTAAAAGACATTTAACCAGGTAGATGCTTTATAATCGAATACAGAGAACTGAAATTAACGGAGAATAAATAATGGGCCATAGGTTAGGATCTGAGATGATTATTAGAATTTCGGTATATGGTTAAGGAATTGCTCAACTCATCCCATTTTTGTATTAACATTTTTGTATTAACATTTGATGCCAGATTGAAAGTTGGAATATTTTTTTTTTTTTGCCACAAATTCGAAATTTATTATTTGATACAATCCGTTCGTTAATTCGATAAATCCGTATGGTCATCACCGTTACGGATTTATTGTTTCACAGAAATAATAACTGAGTCTTGCAGTTAGAGCAGAGCTCACTGTAGCTAGCTGTAAGGAAGGCTTTCATACTAGTAGTACATAAAATCTGGTAATTCAACAGAGAGAACCTCTGTGCTAAGTTGCTTTAAGATGTGGTAGAGGTCATTGAACCAATGATTCGCCGAAGTTGTGCTATATTAATCACACCCATTTTGATGTTATTAGTAATGTGACGAGTTTGGTGACGAGCATGGTGGGAGGATACATCAAAATATCAGCATATTAGACGGGAGGTTCCAAGCTTAACATTATGGCAGTCTTGTAAATTAGACACATGTGCAACACTTGGGTATCTTTATTATTGAAACGTTTCGCCACATAGTGGCTTCATCAGTCCAGTACAAATGAGGATGGCGAAGGTCAAAAGGAGTTTAAGGTGATCAGTCCCTCAGCTTGGAGTCGATGTAATCAGTTCATCAATCTTGATAACAATACAGTATATGCGTGGAGAAGTGGCTTATATGCATACTGCAGACAGGTGAGGTGAAGCAGTAGTAGGCAGTGTCACTTTGAACAAATCCCTATGTGGAAGTAGGTTATGCCTATAGGTTTAGGCGAGCGTTGAATTCCCTGTAACAAGATCCCAAGATGTTGCTGTGTCCGACATGAATGTTGATAAATAGTTCAGAGAGCCGACAAGTTGATGAATTAGACACATGTGCAACACTTGAAGAGGCTGTTGATGGTTTCTGTAGAGAGAAACCTCTCTCAGTCACAAGCGTCATACCATGTGCTTACAGCATTTCCCATTCGCTTTTATGCTTTATAAAATGTGTTAACTGTTTGCGTAATTGTACAGCAACCTCACTTTTTTGAAAACAATGAGCGAAAAAAATCTGTAACTAAAACTCCTGATGTACCGAGTTAATTTTGACTTTCAGAATTAAAAGCTTCATGTTCATATTTTTCAAAAGCAGCATTAATCTTAGTGGCATATTTCTTTTTCTTCCTGTCCAGTGTAATAACAAAATTCTTCTCTGTTGTTTCATAACGTCATTGTTTGGAATTGATAGCCATCTTCCTTTTCCTAAGGAGGTTGTGTTCTGATAGGGGACCAGCAATGATCCTTGTGGGACCCCACTATCTCCTCCCTACCGTTGGGTTGCAGGCCTAGCGCGCTACCTCTGAGCTACGGGTGACCACACAAACGCTAGTCACCAATAAACAGTTTACACCCCATAAAAGAGCATCGCTCGCCCACGGGGCCATTTATCACTTCGTGCAAATTGCTGAAGCGACACTAAAGCATTCGTGGCATTCACCGCCTGGAACACAACGATATTTTTACCAGGGCATTTAAACGTTCTTTATTCACGTCGGTGATGGAGTAAATAACAGACCAACTTAAATAAACAAGAAAACAATTAATCGACAAATGAATGATGACGCAGAGAGAGAGAGAGAGAGAGAGAGAGAGAGAGAGCATAAAGAATAAAAAGGCACAATACCGTGACTGAAACAATACACATATAACCCGCACATAGGAGACTGAAACTTATGACAACGTTTCGGCCCAACTTCGATAATTAACTAGTATAAACTGGCGAGAGAGTACAAACTAGTGCAAACTTGGGACCGGCGTAGCCACGAGTGAGAAACATGTTGCCCATTCACATAACCAGAGTCTGCTATACCTCAGTGATCCCAGAAAGTTATCCCAGTATCCCACAAACCCAAATCTCACAATATCAATGATCCGAGAGTGGTATCTTATATACCATAAGCCATGTCCTCTCTACAGCAACGAACTGAGAAAGATACTCCCTCTTCCATACTTCTTAAGTCCATTTGGTGGCTGCCTTGGATTCCTGTCACTTGTCTATATAACAATGGGTGTTATAAACAAAGCACTCACTGGGGAACCCACTGTCCTGCTGAACTTCTCTCTGTAGACAGAATCAAAGCTGCCGCAGCGCTTCAGTATCCCTAAATCAGTGACAACTAGGGAAAATAAATCATCAAAATAAAATTAGGCTTCAGGTTCAGTAATGACGGGAGAGCTGGACTAGGAAGGCAGACTTCAGGAATGACGTGGGAAGTGGACTAGGAAGGCAGACTTCAGGAATGACGTGAGAAGTGGACTAGGAAGGCAGACTTCAGGAATGACGTGAGAAGTGGACTAGGAAGACAGACTTCAGGAATATCCTTCAGGCTTCATCAGCCCAACCTATTTTACTTTCAATACATAAAATTTATTACACGATTTTCCCTCGCTAATCTTTTAATTTTCGCTGTAAACTTCCATATGTCGTTTTCTGAATTTTAGTTAAAATTATGTTCTGTGATGTTGATAAGATTCGTGAGCAACATCTGAGTGTCTGTATTTTGAAGACGCTCAGGTGAACAATGACTTTTACGACTGAGTAAAGAGTTCATGAACTAGAAAAACTATATGATGAGATAATCAGTAGAAGAATAAGCCATACCACGGGCGGGATTTGAACTCGCGGTCAGAGAGTCTCAAAACTCCAGACCGTCACGTTAGCCACTAGACCAGCTAGCCACAATAAGATTCGTCCAACTAGGTATATGTCTACACCATAGGAAGGTTAGCATAGGCACCACTGTGACCACAAATGCAAGTTTTTACAGACGAATCTCCAGCTAGCGTGGCCGTGACGAACTCTAGCTCAAGTCCCCTCACTGCCGTCAACATGACTCACGAAATCGTAATGGACGAATCTAATTGTGGCTAGCTGGTCCAGTGGCTAACGCGACGGTCTGGAGTTTTCAGACTCTCTGACCGCGGGTTCAAATCCCGCCCGTGGTATGGTTTGTTTGAATCGTGTCATTACGATTTCGTGAGTCAAGAAGAATAAGACTCTTGTGCAGCATTTGGAAATCATTATTACTGAAAAGTTTCACCAGCAAGTGGCTTCTTCGGTCCATTACAGAGAAGAACGGTGGAGGATGAGGAGGGATTGAAGCAATCAGTCCCTCAGCCTGGAGTCGATGTGTTCAGTCCATTAGTCTTGAGATCGATGGACCGAGCACATCGGCTCCAGGCTAAGGGACTGATTGGCTCATCATCTACTATCTCCAGTTTGAGCACCTACCGTCAAGGCTGAATGACTGATTACTTCATTTTTTACTGTTTCCAGTTTCTAACCTCTGTACTGAATTGAAAAAGAGTTTTGAGGCTCTCTGACCGCGGGTTCAAATCCCGCCCGTGGTATGGCTTAAAAATGCAGAAGCTTCGCATTTATTTCTCTTGCAACTATTTGTCGGCATTGCATTCCAGTAGTGTAAAGGCATTTTTAAGTTAGATTAAATTAGAATAACTTTAATAATGGTAAGTTTTGTTTTGTTACACAACGTATATTTAACCACGAACAAAACAATCGTAATAATAACAGTTATAACACGTCTGGCATCTCGGTGGCTCTGCGGTACCAGAAAAAATGCAAATGTGCACTCGTGATAAATGGTTTGAAAACTGACAAGTTGAAGATTGAGACACTTATGCAACATATGGGAATATTTATTAAGGAAACTTTTCGCAACACAGTGGCTTCATCAGTCCAATACAAAGCAGAGAGGGGCAAGGAGAGGAGGAGTTTGAGGTAATCAGTCCCTCAACACTGTAGTCAGGTGAGGCGAAGCAGGAGAAGGCGGGATCACAGTGGAACCATCCACTAGTGTAAGTAGGTCTTCGTGCAAAGGTTCAACAAGTATTGAACATCATGGGAACTTGATACAAGGAATTCTTCAATACTTGTCCAACCTTTGGACGAAGACCTACTTACACTAGTGGATGGTCCCACTGTGATCCCACCTCCTCCTGCTTCTACTCACATGACTACAGTATATAAGCTACTTCTCCAGTCATATGCTGTACTTTCTACAAGAGTAATGGGTTATATCGACTCCAGGCTGAGGGACTGATTACTTCAAACACCTCCTTTCCTTACCCCTCTCTGCTTTGTACTGGACTGAAGAAGCCACTGCGTGGCGAAACATTTCGTTAATAAAGATTCCAATACTAGTTCCGCCAGTGATGAGAAAAGATAAACAACAAGAATATGATGGAACAAAAGCGTGTATTTTTCTTCGAGAAAGTGGAAGACTCATTCAAAAGACAACCTATCAGCCCACAGGTATTTTTCACGACATTCTTAGTGACATGGGAGTGCGCACAATGTGCAGAGGCAAACTTGCAAATAATCTAAAAGTCAAGCTACTTGCCTAATTCACATACCCCTCCGTCTCACCACCTATATTTAAGAATGAACAACCCATTTGGGTATTGGAAAAAACAACCCTTTTGAGTTGTTCATCCACATAGACTAAGCTAGCTTTCACCATCCCTGGAACAAGTTTCATCACTTCCACTTCTTAGGGCATTGTGTGGCCCATATAAATTTTACCTATTCCTCGTGAAAATGAATAAATACTGTTCCGGCCACAGTAAGATCCGAGAAAGGAATCTCAACGTGTGCATTAACCACTTCCCACTGATTAGGCATAGTCGAAGCTCAAAACCCTCAAGAGGCAAAAGAATTGCCTTTCAATTTTCTAGAGGGGCTTAGGAGGTATAAATGAACCCAACCATGAGGCCCTGGAGTAATATATCAGAGCTCTCAACAGGCCTAGGCCATGACCTGACACTAAGTAAACTTAACATGTCTAATAATTAATAACGTCGAAGAGTTCATTTGCTTAAGTTAACACCTTCAAAAGTCCCACGAACTGATGCTCAACAACTCGGAAAGTCTAGCACCTAGAGTGGAACGACCTCAAAAGACTCAAAGAGCTGGAACTCAAACCTACTAACATAGAAAATATTTATGCAGTAAAAGTCAATTGGGAATGTTTTGTTTTAACATAGAGCTATATACTATTCCCTTAGTAATATTAATTTCATCAGTGGATAAATCAGAAAATTTTTCAAAGTTACGAAAGGCTTTTGCAATTTCAACATTATTAAGTTTTTTGAAGTTGCAAAACTTAGGCCAAAACCTAGAGCAGCAGTGGTATTTTTATCTAAGTTTTGAAACTTCAAAAAAACTTAATAATGTTGAAATTGCAAAAGCCTTTTGAAACTTTGAAAAATTTTCAGATTTATCCACTGATGAAATTAATATTAGTAAAGGAATGGTATATAGCTCTATGTTAAAACAAAATATTCCCAATTGCCCTCAAAGATTCTTTAAGTCTTATGATACACTTAATAACAATAAAAATTTGCGCCTTATTAAAGCAGATAAAATAAATGCAATAGTAATTATGAAAGAAAATGATTACCAAGAAAAAATGAATAATCTCTTAGATGATACTGAAACCTATTCTAAACTTAGAAAAAATCCCCTAGAAACCGTTAACAGCAATTTCAATAAAACAATAAAACTTCTACTGAAAGGCAAAGATGAATTAATCAAACAATTTACTTCCACTAATCC
>NC_069401.1:101985191-101990191 GCF_026875155.1 Cherax quadricarinatus | reverse complement strand
ATAACAATACCCAAGTGTTGCACATAGTGTCTCTGAGAGAGCTCTAAGAGAAGGGTTGGATGCTTTACTAAGAAGACTGCTTTAAGAAGTGATCTAGAAGTTAAAGTTAAATAAGAGAAAGGGATCTCCTTTATGACAATAAACTATTTAACAAGAAGACTTTATACTATATAATTAAGACTATGCTTTAAGAAGAGCTTCTGTGCTTGAGAAGAGAACTGGAGATTTTTAAAAGTATTTTTTTAAGAACTAGACAGAATACTTTAAAAATAAGACTTGATGCTGGCAAGGAGGTACAATATTTTAGGTTCAGCTCACACAAAGGAGGGATTCCCCGCTGATCCATCCAAGATTCTGGTTGTAGATGTTGCCGCCGGCAGCTATAAAATTGCGCAGTCTTGAGTTAAAATGAGAATATACAAAAGAGAGACGGAGCTCTAGAACACACTTTAGAAAATCTTGTGGGATCCTGCAACGTTAGATAATATATTCATACTTCTGTAGGACCCATCAGGATGTAACTTGTTCCCATCAGGATGTAACTTGGTCCCATCAGGATGTAACTTGATCCCATCAGGATGTAACTTGATCCCATCAGGATATTAATTCATTAAAGGATGCAGTCTTGTCGTTTGCACCTTAAGTACTGCAGGATATATCATGTCAAGACCTGTAGGATATACCTTGGCACTCTGCAGGATACATCCCATCAGGACCGGGGATACACTGTGTGAGCTGCTGCAGGATACTCCTCGTTATGCATTAGATAAAAAAGTACCTTTGTGTGCACACACATTAGCAAGTTTCAACTGTAAGAATAAAATTGGTGATCAGATATTTACTGTGTTGTATTTATTATATTTTATTGGATGTCTTTCCCGTTGAGAGGAAGACAGATAAAAGAACTGCAGATTTTTATTACTTTGCCAGTACTAACAAAAATATGTGGTCTTGTAAGTAGCACCTTTTTAAACCTGAATGAAATTTGTCCCAATTCTAAACTTTTCACTTTTCTAATCGTTGACTATTAATGAAGGTCTTGAAAATATTTCTTTTCTTATATAAGTTTAACTCTTTTTTTTCACGTCTTAATTCTTTCTTGGCATACCACTTTCCTCTACTTAAAGCCATCTCATTCTTCGCCTTAGACTACTCCTATTCTTTACTAACCTCTTTTCCTGACTTGCCACTTTACCTGTGAAGGTGTTACGACCACTTTGAGAATATCCCTTTTTCATCCACCCACACCTGCTCATATCTAACCTATTTTTTTTTTAAATCTACCTATGGTTCTCGCCTCAGTGACGCTACTCTGAAGTTTGTTCAACTCATCCACAACTCTGTTACCAAACCAGTGCTTTCCGATCCCAAATGCATTACATAATTAGTGTCTTTTTGTGCCTACCAATGTTTTATTACATGTAAACTACATTATTTGTATCGAATAAAGAAATAAAAATTGTATTGTAAATTTTTCATACTCTATTTCATTTCTGCAAGTGCTGTCTTAGTAAGATATTTATAGCACATATTTTATATCCATTTTATTTTATTTTCTGTGGTCCATTTATTCACTCCAGTCTTATCCTTCTAATTCTACGACTTTCCTGAGAAATGAAAATTCAGTTTCTTCAGGCTAGTCTTGTGGGAAAGAGTTCTGATTCATGGGAACAACTTCATCATCCTTTTCTGTATGTTTTCCAGCACATTTATGTTGTGTACATACCAAGTAAGAACAGAAGTGTACATACTTCTGTTCTTACTTGGTGAAAGATAATACAAGTCAAAAGTTTTTCTGCTGTGTTTGTTTTGCTCCCTTTACACCCAGGATAACAGGCCTTTGGATTCCAGGGTTGTAATACGGGGGCCTGTCCGGGAGATGAACCTGGGACCTCTCTTACCAGTCGCAAAGTTCTCTTTAATTGGACCCCAGAATGTCAAAATGCTTTTACGAAAGCAAAAAGATTATTGTATACTGCACCCATTCTTTTGTCTCCAGACTTCTCCAAACCTTTCTCATTGCAGGTTGATGCTTGCGAGTCTGGGGTTGGGGCAGTACTGTTGCAAAATGGGGACAAGGGGTTGCAGCCTGTGACCTTCTACTCAGCCAGTTTCCAGCCACACCAGAGGGCTTACTCTACTACTGAAACAGAAGCCCTTGCGCTGGTACTGGCCTTGGAGCACTTTGATGTTTACGTGGGCCAGACTTCACAGGTGGTCACTGTCTATAGTGATCACAACACTCTGGTATATCTCCAAGCCATGAAGAACCTCAATACGAGGCTCATGAGATGGAGTCTACGACTGCAACCCTATTCTATCAGAATATTACACATTGCCGGCAAAGAAAATAAGTTGGCAGATGCTTTATCAAGATTGCAATAAGTTAAGATGTGTAAGAGGCCTATGGTAACTCGAAAGCTCTTTTTTTTATCCCCTTGTGGGGTTTTTTTTTTTTTTAGTGAGGGGATGCAGGATACCATCGTCCCGTAACTTTAACCTACGTCAGCCCTAGTGTCTGCTGTCTCACTCTAAATTTAGGGTTTGGCTTTATGTCGCGAATAAAGCTGAGCTCTATCTAAGAGTTGGATGCCATGGTGGCATGGTTACCAATAGGAGGTGGGAGCCTATTCCTGAGCTCTCTCGGGTTGGGGGTGTGGCATGCAAAGAGTATGTAACCTTTATTTGGCGCATGTACACATCCTCAATGAAAGGCTATCTCCCCCAACCAGTGAACCAGTACTAAGGATCGGATGATGGGGCCCCATCGTATGATCAGTACCCAGGTTCAAGCAAGGTGGGTGGGTACCACCCGCCTGTCTGCCATTGTCATTCCCATTCTAGAGCTGGTTGAAGCACAGTCTGCTCTCTAGTGGCTTCTATTCTGCCTTGCTTACCGTGGAGTGCACTAATACCTATTTTTGTACATAGTGTATATAGTGTACCACTTCTGTTCTTACTTGGTGAAGGATAATATAAGTCAAAAGTTTTTCTGCTGTGTTTATTTTGCTCCTTTTAAACCCAGGATAACAGGCCTTTGGATTCCCGGGTTGTAATATATGTCCATTCCGTAATATGGAGACCAGAACTGTGTAGCTTAATTTCAGTGACGCCTTATCAAGGATATATAAATAAGCATAACTTTAGAACTCCTGTTATTTATGAGTCATGATATGCAGCCAAGAATTCTATTAGCTTTATCGCGAACGCTGTTGTCTTGACTTAAGATTACTGCTAACCAGATATGCCTGGCTTCATGTTGTGTATCCACCAACCCGGCAACAGCTGTTAGGTTAATAACAAGACAGTGAATATATTCTTGCAGTTTTGCGATGCGAAGTCATTAAAAAAAAAAAAAAGTTAACTGGATTATACGATAAAAATATGTGGGAGAGAGAAGGTGTATGAGAAGCGATGTGAAGAGAAAACCTCAGTCACTGGTGTTTGTATGTTATACACTCACTCCGTCTGTACTAGAAGAAGTAAACAGGTATCAGGACGTGTTACTGATGAACTGCCACGTTGTTTTATATCAATGAGATATTAATGCATATCGGCCGGGAGAATACCGGCGAATAAAAAAAAAATGCATATCACGAAAAGTTACGAGGTATTCCCTGCGAAGGTAAAGGATGGATAGTAGTACAGAGAGAACTACCAGTGGCATGAGAACATAAGGATGGAGGAACACTGCAGTAGGCCTACTTGGCTCATACTTGTTCGCCATGAATCTCGCTAACATCACTGATTTCGCTAATGTTCGATTAAACGAAAATTCTAACTCATTTTTACTAGTTTGTTGTATGAAGTACAAAAGTCTCTCAACAGTTTTTTCCTGACCAACACTATAGTTAAGTAAAAAAACATAAATTTTGGAGTAAATTTGCACACGTCCTTCAGCAACATCTCCCTTCCTACCCCACTTTCCCCTTTTCTCTCTCTCTCTCTCCCTTCTCTCTCTCTCTCTCTTTTCTTCTCTCTCTCTCTTCTTCTCTCTTCTCTCTCTCTCTCTGTCTCTCTCTCTCTCTCTCTCTGTCTCTCTCTCTCTCTCTCTCTCTCTCTCTCTCTCTCTCTTCTATCTTCTATCTATCTATCTATCTATCAATCTATCCACCTCTATCTATCTATCCATCTCTTTCTCTATTTATCTGTCTACCTATCTATCTATCTATCTATATATCTATCTATCTATCTATTTATCTATCTGTCTATCTATCTTTTTCTTTATCACTCACTTTCTCTTTTTCTCTTTGTTTCCCTTTTTGCCGCCCCCACGAAAATTGTCTTCGACCCACAAGTGTGCAACTGAAGAAGCCTGTGGGAATCCTCACAACAGGTGACAAACACAGCTGCAGTATGCACTCCAAGACCCACCTGGGAAAACTTCAGTATTGTTTCTTCTGATTATTTTCTTTTGAAAAAAAAGATTTTTATGCAATATCTAGCCCCCAGTGTTTGCCTCACCCAAAGGGTGCCAATTTGTTTGTGTGTGTGTGCTTGAATTAGCATGTACATACATATGTGTTTGCCACACAGTGGAGAAAGTAGGCTGAAAACGGCATGGCAATTGCGGGGGTAGTCAGAACTCGTGTCCATTGGTGAGAGGTCTTGATACTGATAGGTATTTAAATGGCTCTTACATATTCCTTGCATGGTAAATTTGTCTCCACCCTCTCGTATTAGAGTAACTCTTCTCTTTCCATAACATAAGTTACTTTACTGCACTTCCCCAAAAGGCAGCCAAAAGCCTTACGTATGAGAAGGTGGGAAAAAAATTTTGGGTTTTTTAAAATTTGGGGGCTTTTATAAACTTCTGTGGTTAAGCACTAATATACAAATTCGGAAATACTAAAAACAAATACAGTGAACAAGTTCATCAATGGAGTTTGAATCCCTAATGTACGGGTTTGGGCCCTCATTTAATGGCCCTTAATTTGTGGTTGGGGCAGTCGTTGGGGGTAGAGGGAGGGGGGGAACTTTATTGGTGGGTGGGAGCCTTC
>NC_069401.1:101967691-101982691 GCF_026875155.1 Cherax quadricarinatus | reverse complement strand
TGTCTGCCCTTGTCATTCCCATTCTAGAGCTGGTTGAAGCACGGTCTGCTATCTTGTGGCTTCTATTTCTGCCTTGCTTACCGTGGAGTGCACTATATTTATCACTGTACATAGTGTACATATTGCTGTTATAATTGGTGAAGGAAATAATATAAGTCTAAACTTTTTCTACTGTGTTTATTTGCTCCCATTACACCTGGATAACGGGCCCATTTGAAATCCTAGGTTGTAATATGGGTAGCCTGTCCGAGAGCTGGACTTAGAGAAACGGTTGAGCTTAGGGTGAAGCTTGTAGCAGGAACATTGTGTAGCTTGCTGTTTCGCTTCGCTTTACAAATTTTGCGTGTCAGTTGCTTATGATCAGCCTTTGCTATTGGGTGATCGTTTAAAACAGCTCGCTACTAGCTTGTTCAGTTTTGCTCGCTTCGCTACGGTCAATCTTGTGTACAGTCGGCTTTGCTTGTATGCGTATTCTGCAATCGTACTGTGCATAGCTAAGCGTGTTTTTGAAAATTTAACGTGTTACGTTGGGGTATTCGTACTGTGAAATAGCGAATAACTTATGCCACCTAGACGAGTCAGCCTGGTTCGGCATATATTTTTCCCATAACCTACCTAAATTGTCCCCTACAGCGTTGTTGGCAAATTGCTCGTTCCATTGGCATTCCCTATAAACGCACTCTCACAGCTGCCCCAACTGCGTTCACTTATTGCTGACATACTTATTGAAGAAGAGATGGCACATAAAAACTCCTCCCTCTACGGGAGCTAGGGAAAAAACTCTTATGTTCTCGCATGAGGAAATGATACACCTACGGAGCAAAATGGTCAGTATGGTGCAGCTGGGTTGTCTCGAGGTGAATCAGCGTCGTTGGCACTTGAGCTGGCAAAAATCACGCTGGAGCAAACTAGGGAACAGAGAGCATTCGCAAGGGAAGAATTTGATAGGGAAAGAGAAAGGAGGCAGTTTTTCGCATCTGTAAACGATTTCAGTTTACAAAAAGCAGTACAGCTTGTTCCCCGCTTCAATGAGGCCGAACCAGAGAAAATTTTTCGAAAGCTTCGAAAATCAGGCTCGAGCCTTGAGGTGGCCGGAACAGCACTGGGCAGCGTTGGTTCATACAGCATTATTGGGTAAGGCACAGGAATTTACGGCGGTATTAACGACGCTGAATTCTCTGATTATCAAGTAGTGAAGACCACAGTGTTGGGAGCATATACAGTACCCAACTAAATATCGTAAGACCTTCAAATTGAACAGGCGGCAGCTTGTCAATCCCTGGTGGACTTTGTGAGACAGCAAACCAAAGCTTTTACCAGCTGGTTAAAGCGAGTGTGTCTCTAACTTTGAGGAGCTGGTGCAGCTTATTCTAAATTGAAAACCCTGCTGGAGTCTGTGGGACCAGAGGTTCGTTTTCTTTCTGCAGGATCGTGACTTAACCACTGCATTGGAGGCGGCCAGGTTGGCTGATACCTTCGAAACGAACCGTCCTTGTCCGAGCGGTCCCGCTCTCTTTTCAACAGTCTGGCGTGAGCAGAGATCGACAACATTGGAATAAAAGTGCCAGCCGGAGGGAGAGCGTCTACGTCATCCAACCAAGTCACCTGGTGAGCCACGCTTCTCAACATATGGTCCCCCTGCGGAGAGGCAAACTACTTATGGAGCATCTCGACAACAATATCCTGAGAGGCACCAGCCAGAACGACACCACTTGCAACGTCATCGGGGAGTAAAGGGCAAGCCTGTCGTCTCCTTCAGGTGCAATAAAGTAGGTCACATCAGTTCCAACTGCCCCCAAAAACCTTTTTCATTACAGGTTGATGCTTGTGAGTCTGGGGTTGGGGCGGTACTATTACAAATCGGGAACAAGGAGCTGCAGCCAATCGCATACTTTTCAGCTAAGTTCCAGCCACATCAGAGAGCTTACTCTACCATTGAAAAAGAAGCCCTCGCGCTGTAATGGCTTTGGAAACATTTCGATGTTTATGTGGGCCAGACTCGCAGGTGGTCACAGTCTACAGTGATCACAACCCGTTAGTCTATCTCCAAGCCATGAAGAATCACAACACAAGGCTTATGCGTTGGACGCTCAGGCTGCAGCCCTACAACCTAAAAATAAATTATATTGCCGGCAAAGAAAATGTGTTGGCAGACTCTTTGTCAAGAGTCTAGTTAATATTTTATTTAGGTTAGGATGTATTTGTGGTAACCCCCCTTTCAAGCTCTTTTTTTTACCCCCTGATGTGGGGGTTTTTTTTTTAGTGAGTAGATACGGGCTACCGTCCGCTTGTATCTTGGACCTATGTTGGCCCTATCTGACTGCTGTCTCACTCTGAGTTTAGGGTTTGGCTTTTGGTCACTAGGAAAGCTGAGCTCTATCTAAGAGTTGGATGGTGGAGAGGATGGCGGTCCCATTATTTGGTGCCATGGCGGCACGGTTACCACTGGGAGGTGGCAGCCTAATCCTGAGCCTTCTCGGGGGTGGGGTGGGGCATGCAAAGAGGTACTTTAACCTTTTTTCGGCGCATGGACAAAACCCTCTTTTTACAGGCTATCTCCCCCAACCAGCGAACCAGGTGCTAAGATTTGATGAGGGGGGCCCCATCGTTCAATAGTGACCAGGTTCTACCCAAATAAAAAGGTGGGATTGACAATCGCAGAGGTTATGTGGATACCGCTCTCCTGTCTGCCCTTGTCATTCCCATTCTAGAGCTGGTTGAAGCACGGTCTGCTATCTTGTGGCTTCTATTTCTGCCTTGCTTACCGGGAGTGCACTATATTATCACTGTACATAGTGTACATATTGCTGTTATAATTGGTGAAGGATAATATAAGTCTAAACTTTTTCTACTGTGTTTATTTGCTCCCATTACACCTGGGATAACAGGCCATTTGAAATCCTAGGTTGTAATAAGTGGGTTGCTAAACATCGAATCATATTGATCTTTTAGAATTTCACTTATTTCTTGTTCTTCGTCAGTATATCAATGGCCCAATTTTAGAGATAGTTCTCAGCTTAGATTTTGCGTATGTTTAGAAATATTTTTGATTTCTCGTAATATCCTGGATGGCTCTTTGTGTTTCTTCAGTTTGTTACCACAGTTTATTATTCTGTTCTTTTTCAGTGATCTGTCGACCCTGATTATCTTTCCTTCGCTGTGACGTCTTCACATATTTAAAAGGCCATTTTTGCTAATTGGAACCAACGCAGTCCAATAACAGTCCCAACATTTCTCCAGCAAGAAATGAATGCATTAAAGCTGCGAAGTCGGTCAGAAAAAACTTTCATAAGTTTCGATAATGCACACCAAAGTTCAAAGTGTTTCTGAAGTGCCAATCAGAACAATTATCTTAGCAAAAAAAAAAAAAAAAAAGAAAATACTGAGTTGAAATTTTGTAGTTATCAGAAAATAGATTCTCAGTAAACCAGAATCCCAGTTTAATAAAAGTGAAAAATTTAAATACATACATATATATATATAAAATATATATATATATATATATATATATATATATTATATATATATCTATATATATATAAAATATATATATATATAAAAATTTATATATTATATATATATATATATATATATATAATATTTTGTTTATTTATTCATATCAATGAAATCACGAGAAAAGTGATTTTCAGTCATAAACAGAATTGCGGTTTGGACAGGACTCGATCCTGGCTTCACATGCCCAGCCCCATGTCAGCTGAACGATGTACGCATCACTCTATCCATTGGACCACCATCCTTAAACACCAGGCGCTCACCAGTACTGAAGGGTGTTATCCTGATGCCAAGACATTCGTGGTCGTGGAGTCTCAGAGATTAATTTCAACCTCGTTCTGTTTGGTGTACCAGCCTTCACAAGTATGACTAAGACCCATGTAAGGTGTCATTCCTCATGCGAAATCTTACATAACGAGGACATGTAACGGTCCTCCCAGAGCACATAAATCAAGAGCACTACGCTTATTTTAAATATATGTAAACTGGAAGACAAATATACTGTAAATCAATCTAAATTAACAAACAACTCTACGGACATAGCACTTCCTCATTAAACAATAATAAAATAAATAATAATAATAAAAAAAAAAAAAAAAATAATAATAATAATAATAATAATAATAATGACACTATTATTATCATTTTAATAAAATTAATAATAACTATTTCCTATAAAGAAGCAGAAAATCCTGTACCGCAGTGTGAATTCCTGGCCAAGTGTTTGAGGAGTGGTGAGTTTGAAAGGAGGAGCGTAAGACTGATGCGTGTTCAAGTGTAGCCTTTGAAAGACCTGCTTCTCAGAAGACGACTATATTTGTGTTGGAGCTTGTTGGTGTTAGTGCAGGTGTATTGTTGGTGTGTTAGTGCAGGTGTATTGTTGCTGTGTTGGTGCAGATCTATTGTTGGTGTGTTAGTGCAGGTGTATTGTTGGTGTGTTAGTGCAAGTGTATTGTTGCTGTGTTGGTGCAGATCTATTGTTGGTGTGTTAGTGCAGGTGTATTGCTGGTGTGTTAGTGCAGGTGTATTGTTGGTGTAAATTTGTGCAAAGGGGTATTGTTGGTGTATTAGTGCGGTGTAACTGTTGGCATGCTAATGCAGGTGTATTGTTGGTGTTGGTTGTGCAGGTGTATTGTTGGTGGGTTAGTGCAGGTGTAATGTTGGTGTGTTGCTGAAGGGTATTGTTGGTGTGTTAATGCAGGTGTATTGTTGGGTGTGTTAAGCATTGTATTGTTGGTATGTTAGTGCAGGTGGATTGTTGGTGTGTTAGCTGCAGGTGTATTGTTGGTGTGTTAATGCAGGTGTATTGTTGGTGTGTAGCTGCAGGTGTATTGTTGGTGTGTTGCTGCAGATGTATTGTTGGGTGTGTTGCTGTAGGGTATTGTTGGGGAGTTAGAGCAGGTTTTATTGTTGCGTGTTAGTGCAGGTGTATTGTTGGTGTGTTAGTGCAGGTGTATTGTTGGCATGTTAGTTGCAGGTGTATTGTTGGTGTGTTGCTGTAGGTGTATTGTTGGTGTGTTTCTGCAGGTGTATTGTTGGCATGCTGGGTGCAGGTGTATTGTTGGGGTGCTAGAGCAGGTGTATTGGGTTTGGGGGTGTTAGTGCAGGTGTATTTTTGGTGTGTTGCTGCAGGTGTATTGTTGGTGTGTTAGTGCAGGTGTATGTTGGTGTGTTGCTTTCAGGTGTATTGTTGGTGTGTTAGAGCACTTGTATTGTTGGTATGTTAGTGCAAAGGGGTATTGTTGGTTTTGGTGCTGCAGGTGTATTGTTTTGGGGTGTTAATGCAGGTGTATTGTTGGTGTGTAGCTGCAGGTGTATTGTTGGTGTGTTGCTGCAGGTGTAATTGTTGGTGTGTTGCTGTAGTGAATTGTTGGTGTGTTAGAGCAGGGGTATTGTTGGCGTGTTAGTGCAGGGTATTGTTTGGGGTGTTAGTGCAGGTGTATTGTTGGGTGTTGCTGCAGGTTGTATTGTTGGTGTGTTAATGCAGGGTGTATTGTTGGTGTGTTAGTGCAGGTGTATTGTTGGTGTTGTTGCTGCAGGTGTATTTTCTGGTGTGGGTTTGTGCAGGTGACTGTTGGGGGTGTTAGTGCAGTTGTATTGTTGGTGTGTTAGTGCAGGTGTATTGTTGATGTGTTGCTGCAGGTGTTTTGTTGGTGTTTGCGCAAAGGGGTAAATTTTGGTGTGTTAGAGCAGGTGTATTGTTGGTGTGTTGCTGCAGGTGAATTGTTGGGGAGGTTGCTTGTAGTGTATTGTTGGTGGTTTTGACCAGGTGCATTGTTGGCTTGTTAGTGCAGGTGTATTGTTGGTGTAATTTGTGCAGGTGTATTGTTATCGTGTTGCTGCAGGTGTATTGTTGTGTGTTAGTGCAGGTGTATTGTTTTTGCGTTTTGTGCAAGGTGTATTGTCGTGTGTGTTGGTGCAGGGGGTAATTTTTGGTGTGTTAATGAGCTGTATTGTTGGTGTGTTAGTGCAGGGGTACTGTTGGCGTGTTTGTGCGGTGTATTGTTGGTGTGTTAGTGAAGGTGTATTATTGGTGTGTTGCTGCAGGTGCATTGTTAGTGTGTTGATGCAGGTGTATTGTTGGTGTGTTGCTGCAGGTGTATTGTTGGTGTGTCGCTGTAGGTGTATTATTGGTGTTTTAGAGCAGGGGTATTGTTGGTGTGTTGCTGGAGGTGTATTGCTGGTGTGTTAGAGCATATGTATTGTTGGTGTGTTGCTGCAGGCGTATTGTTTTTGTGATGCTGCAGGTGTATTGTTGGTGTGTCAGAGAGGTGTATTGTTGGCGTTTTTAGTGCAGGTGTATTGTTGGTGTGTTAGTGCAGGTGTTATTGTTGGCGTGTTGCTGCAAGTGTATTGTTGGTGTGTTAATTTCAGGTGCATTGTTGGTGTGTTGCTGCAGGTGTATTGTTGGTGTTTTAGAGCAGGTGTATTGTTGGTGTGTTAGTGCAGGTGTATTGTTGGTGTGTTTCTGCAGGTGTATTGTTTGTGTGTTAGAGCAGGTGGGATTGGATTGGTATGTTAGTGCAGGTGTATTGTTGGTGCGTTGCTGCAGGTGTATTGTAAGGGGTGTTTTCTGTAGGTGTAAATTTTTGGTGTGTTAGAGCAGGGGGTATTGTTGGTGTGTGTTAGTGCAGGTGTAAATTTTTTGGGGTGTTGCTGCAGTTTTATTGTTGGTGTGTTAATGCAGGTGTATTGTTGGTGTGTAAGTGCAGGTGTACTGTTGGCGTGTTTGTGCACGTGTATTGTTGGTGTGTTAGTGAAAGTGTATTGTTGGGTGTTACTGCAGGTGGATTGTTGGTGTGTTAATGCAGGTGTATTGTTTGGTGTGTTAGTGCAGATGTATTGTTGGTATGTTTGTGCAGGGTTTTTGTTGATGTGTTACTGCAGGCGTATTGTTGGTGTGTTAGTGCAGGTGTATTGTTGGTGTGTTAATGCAGGTGTAAATTGTTGGTGTGTTGCTGCAGGTTTATTGTTGGTGTGTTGCTGCAGGTTTATTGTTGGTGTGTTAGTGCAGTGTATTGTTGGAGTGTTAGTGCAGGTGTATTGTTGGTGTGTTCCTGCAGGTGTATTTGTTGGTGTGTTGCTGCAGGTTTATTGTTGGTGTGTTAGAGCAGGTGTATTGTTGGTGTGTTAGTGCAGGTGTATTGTTGGTTGGTGTTGCTGCAGGGGTTTGTTGGTGTTGTTTGGGTGCAGGTTATTGCTGGTGCGTTTAGAGCAGGTGTACTGTTGGCGGTTAGTGCATGTGTATTGTTGGTGTGTTGCTGCAGGGGCATTGTTGGTGTGTTTAGAGCAGGTGTAACTGTTGGTGTGTTAGTGCCCGGTGTATTGTTGGTGTGTTGTTTTTTGGTGTTGTTGGTGTGCTAGATCAGGTGTATTGTTGGCGTTGTTAGCGCAGTTTTATTGTTGGTTTTTAGTGCAGGTGTATTGTTGGCGTTGTTTGTGCAGGTGTATTGTTTGTGTGTTGCTGCAGGTGTATTGTTGGTGTTTTAGAGCAGGGGTATTGTTGGGGTGTTATTGCAGGTGTATTGTTGGGGTGTTAGCGCAGGTGAATTGTTGGTGTGTTGCTGCAGGTGTATTGTTGGTGTGTTAGTGCAGGTGTTTTGGTGTGTTAGTGCAGGTGTATTGTTGGGGTGTTAGTGAGGTGTATTGTGGTGTGTTTGCTGCAGGTGTATTATTGGTGTGTTAGTTTCAGGTGTATTTTTGGGGTGTTAGTGCAGGTGTATTATTGGTGTGTTTTGTGCAGGTGTATTGTTGGGGGTGTTAGTGCAGGTGTATTGGTGGGGGTGTTTCTGCAGTGTATTATTGGTGTGTTAGTGCAGGGTATTGTTGGTTGTGTTGTGCAGGTGTATTGTTGGGTGTTAGTGCAGGTGAATTGTTTTGGGGTGTTGCTGCAGGTGTATTGTTGGTGTTTTTTAGTGCAGGTGAATTGTTGGTGTGTTGCTGCAGGTTTTATTATTGGTTGTGTTAGTGCAGGTGTATTGTTGGTGTGTTGCTGCAGGTGTATTGTTTTGGTGTGTTAGTGCAGGTGTATTTTTGGGGTGTTAGCGCAGGGAATTGTTGGGGTGTTGCCCGCAGGTATTGTTGGTGTGTTTAGTGCAGGTGTATTGTTGGTGTTTTTATTGCAGGGGTATTGTTGGGGTGTTGCGCAGGGGAATTGTTGGTGTTGTGCAGGTGTATTATTGGGGTGTTTTTTAGTGCAGGTGTATTGTTGGTTGTGTTAAGTGCAGGTGAAATTTTTGTGGTGTTAGTGCAGGTGTATGTTGGTTTTGTGTTAGTGCAGGTGTATTGTTGGTGTGTTAGTGCAGGTGTATTGTTTGGTGGTGTTTGCTGCAGGTGTATTGTTGGTGTGTTAGTGCAGGTGTATTGTTTGGTGTGTGCTGCAGGTGTATTGTTTGGTGTGTTGCTGCAGGTGTATTGTTGGTGTGTTAGTGCAGGTGTATTGTTGGTGTGTTGCGCAGGTGTTTTTAGGGGTGTTAGTGCAGGTGATTGTTGGTGTGTTGCTGCAGGTGTATTGTTGGTGTGTTGCTGCAGGTGTATTGTTGGTGTGTTGCTGCAGGTGTATTGTTGGTGTGTTAGTGCAGGTGTATTGTTGGTGTGTTAGTGCAGGTGTATTGTTGGTGTGTTAGTGCAGGTGTATTGTTGGTGTGTTAGTGCAGGTGTATTGTTGGTGTGTTGCTGCAGGTGTATTGTTGGTGTGTTAGTGCAGGTGTATTGTTGGTGTGTTAGTGCAGGTGTATTGTTGGTGTGTTGCTGCAGGTGTATTGTTGGTGTGTTGCTTCAGGTGTATTGTTGGTGTGTTAGTGCAGGTGTATTGTTGGTGTGTTAGTGGGAGGTGTATTGTTGGGGTGTTAGTGCAGGTGTATTGTTGGTGTTGTTGCTGCAGGTGTAATTGTTGGTGTGTTAGTGCAGGTTTTATTGTTGGTGTGTTAGTGCAGGTGTATTGTTGGTGTGTTAGTGCAGGTGTATTGATGGTGTGTTAGTGCAGGTGTATTGTTGGTGTGTTAGTGCAGGTGTATTGTTGGTGTGTTTGTGCATTTATATTGTTGTTGTGTTTGTGCAATCGTATTTGCGGTGAGTTATGGTGTATGCGTAGTTGTTGTAGATCCAAGGAAATGGAGCAGGTGGGGATTATGGGTGTGGTTGATCCAAAGAAATGGAACAATGGATGAGGATAGTGTTCCTAGGAATTGAAGCAGGGATTATGGTGAGTGGTGTAGGGGAGAGGGTTTTTGATGCCAAGAACTGGAGAAGGAGGTCTTGATCCAGTGAAATAGAGCATGTGTCCGGGACCATCACCGAGAAGATGGCCGCTCAGGAAAAAGACTCCTCACCGGAAAGGTAGTCACAGATAGGAAATTAGCCACTGTGACGTACTATACACACACACACACACAAACACACACACACACACACACACACACACACCCTGGAGCCACACGGGGGCCCCGAAACATGGAAAGCCAAGATGATGGATGTGGTACTGGAAAACCTCATGGATCAACATGTTAAGGATACTACCAGAGAGAGAGGGGAGGACATCACATATAAGAGACCCCTTGGAGGTAGTGATCATGTAGTTCTGAGTTTTGACTATATAGTTGAGCTACAAGTTATGAGGAACTTCCTGCAGGAGGTTCATTCCGACAAAGAATTGGTAGGAAAGTCAGTAAACGAAATGAAGGAATACGTAACAAGGAGGCAGAGGAATTTTTGTTTCCAAGGGCAACAGAAATAATGGGAAGACTAAAGCGAGTCCTTGGTTTACCTGAAGGTGTAAAAAGGTAAAAACTAAGTGCTCTAGAGAATGGAAAAAGTACAGAAGGCAAAGAACCCAGGAAAATAAGGAGTTTAGTCGAAGATCTAGAAAGGAGTACACACAGATTAGAAGGGAGGCCCAACAACAGTACGAAAACCTAGCATCGAAAGTCAAGTCTGACCCGAAACTGCTGAATAGCCACATTACGAGGAAGACAATAGTCAAAGACCAGGTGATCAGGCTGAGGAAAGAAGGTGGGGAACTCACAAGAAACGATAAAGAGGTATGTGAGGAGCTCAACACGAGATTCAAGGAAGTATTTACAGTAGAGATAAGAAGGGCTCTGGGAAGACAGCACTGAGGGGAACACCAACAGGGAATATACCAACAAGTGTTGGATGACACACACAACTGAGGAGGAGGTGCAGAAGATAGTAAGGGACCTTGATACCTCAACATCTCCCAATGGGTCTTTAGAGAAGGGGCAGAGATGCTGTGCGTGCCACTAACCACAAACCACAAACTGGGCAACTACGTGAGGCATGGAAAACGGCAAATGTTGTCCCCATTTTTAAGAAAGGAGACAGAAACGAAGTCCTAAACTGCAGACCAGTGTCACTGACGTGTATAGTATGCAAAGTCATGAAGAAGATTATCAGGAGGAGAGTGGTGGAGCACCTGAAAGGGAAAAAGATTATAAATGACAACCAGCACGGATTCATGGAAGGCAAATCCTGTGTTACAAACCTCCTGGAGTTTTATGACAAAGTAACAGAAGTAAGACACGAGAGAGAGAGGGGGTTGGGTTGATTGCATTTTTCTGGACTGCAGGAAGGCCTTTGACAGAGTTCCTCGCAAGAGATTAGTGCAGAAGCTGGAGGATCAGGCACGTATAACAGGAAGGGCGTTGCAATGGATCAGAAAGTACCTAACAGGGAGGCAACAACGAGTCATGGTACGTGATGAAGTATCACAGTGGGCGCCTGTGAAGAGCGGGGTCCCACAGGGGTCAGTCCTAAGACCAGTGCTATTTTTGGTATACCTGAATGACATGATGGAAGGGATGGGCTCTGAAATGTCCCTGTTCGTAGATGATGTGAAGTTAATGAGGAGAATTAAAGCAGATGAGGATCAGGCAGGACTACAAAGAGACTTGGACAGGCTGAACACGTGGTCCAACAACTGGCTACTCGAATTCAATCCTGCCAAAAACAAAGTCATGAAGATCGTGGAAGGGCGAAGAAGATCACAGAGTGAGTATAAGGCAGGTGGCCAAAGATTGCACACCTCACTCAAGGAGAAAGATCTTGGGGTGACCATAACACCGAGCACGTCTGCGGAAGCACACATCAACCAGATAACTGCTGCAGCATATGGGCGCCTGGCAAACCTGAGAATAGCGTTCCGATATCTTAGTAAGGAATCGTCCAAGACACTGTACACTGTGTACGTCAAACTCATACTGGAGTAAGAAGCACCAGTTTGGAACCCACACCTGGCTACGCACATCAAGAAATTAGAGAAAGTGCAAAGGTTTGCAACAAGGTTAATTCCGGAGCTCAGAAGAATGTCCTACGAAGAAAAGTTGAGGGAAATCGGCCTGACGACACTGGAAGACAGGGGGGTCAGGAGAGATATGATAGCGACTTACAAAATACTGCATGGAATAGATATGTTGGACAGAGACAGGATGTTCCAGAGATGGGACACAGAAAATATGGGTCACAGTTGTAAGCTGAAGACTCAGACGAGTCACAAGGATGTTAGGAAGTATTTTTTCAGTCACAGAGTTGTCAGGAAGTGCAATAATTTAGCAAGTGATGTAGTGGACGCAGGAACCATACATAGCTTAAAGACGAGGTAAGACAAAGCACAGGGAGCAGAGAGAGAGAGAACCTAGTAGCGATCAGTAAAGAGGCGGGACCAGGTGTTTCGAATCCTACAACCACAATTAGGTGAGCACACACACAGACACACACACACACACACATACATACACACACACACACACCCACACACACACACACACACACACACACACACACACACACACACACACACACACACAACACACACACACACACACACACACACACACACACACACACACACACTTCAAGGCAGAATCGACTCGGAACAGGATCCTGCAGGCGAAAGCACGATTAAGGGACATGCCGGCATACAAGAAGGTGTATCTCAACCGCGACAGAACACAAGAAGAAAGGCAGAAACTGAGAGAGATGGTACAAAGGCGAAAGGAGGAAAGAGAGGAGATGGAGAAGACAGACAGGAGATCCCAGACACAGGAAGAAAATCAAATACAGCCTCCCTCATAACTTCTTATAGAAGCCTCCCAACCAGGTCAACCCCAGTGCAACCAAACACTCTGAACCAAAACACCCATGCCACATCTAATGCCCTCACTCACTGCATTACAAACTCCACCCCCACAGCAACAACCCATAGTTCCTTATGAGGTCTCTCACTTCCCCAACCCCAATACACCTCCGAGACCACAGTCTTAGAAAAGAAGTTGAAGGTGTGGTATACAAATGCAGATGGAATAACAAATAAGTATGAGGAGTGGCACGAAAGAATCAAGGAGACATCCCAAGACATAATAGCACTCACAGAAACAAAACTCACCAGAATAATAACAGATTCAATCTTTCCATCTGGATATCAAATCCTCAGGAAAGACAGAGGGAGGAGAGGGGGAGGAGGAGTTGCACTGCTCACTAAAAACCAGTGGGGTTTTGAGAAAATGGAAGGAATGGATAGCACGGGCGAAAGGGACTACTTAGTAGGAACAATCCTGTCTGAGGGACATAAGGTGATAATTGCAGTAATGTACAACCCACCACAGAACTGCAGAAGGCCAAGAGAAGAATACGATGAGAGCAACAGAGCAATGGTCGACACACTAGCCGAGGTGGCCAGGAGAGCACACATGGGGGGAGCAAAGTTACTAGTTATGGGTGATTTCAAACACAAGGAGATTGACTGGGAAAACCTGGAGCCCCATGGGGGTCCCGAAACATGGAGAGCCAAGATGATGGATGTGGTAATGGAAAACCTCATGCATCAACATGTTAGAGACACTACCAGAGAGAGAGGAGAGGATGAACCAACAAGACTGGACCTTGTATTCACCTTGAGTAGTTCGGACATCGAGGCTATCATGTATGAAAGGCCCCTGGGAGCTAGTGATCATGTGGTTCTGTGCTTCGACTGCATAGTTGAGCTCCAAGTGAAGAGAGTAACAGGAATAGGATGGGAAAAACCAAACTACAAAAGGGGGAACTACTCAGGCATGAGGAACTTCCTTCAAGACATTCAGTGGGAGAGGGAACTGACAGGAAAACCAGTACAAGAAATGATGGACTATGTGGCAACAAAATGCAAGGAGGCAGAGGAGAGGTTTGTTCCCAAGGGAAACAGAAATAATGGGAAGAACAGAACGAGTCCTTTGTTCACCCAAAGGTGTAGGGAGGCAAAAATTAGGTGTACTAGAGAATGGAAAAGGTACAGAAGACAGAGAACTCAGGAAAATAAAGAGATTAGCCGAAGAACCAGAAACGAATATGTACAGATAAGAAGGGAGGCTCAGCGACAATATGAAAATGACATAGCATCGAAAGTCAAGACTGACCCGAAGCTGTTGTACAGCCACATCAGGAGGAAAACAACAGTCAAGGACCAGATAATCAGACTGAGGAATTTTGATGGGGAATTCACAAGAAACGACCGGGAGGTATGTCAGGAGCTCAACACGAGATTTAAAGAAGTATTTACAGTGGAAACCAGTAGGACTCCAGGAAATCAGAACAGGGGGGGTACACCAGCAAGTGCTTGATGAGGTACATATAACCAAGGAGGAGGTGAAGAAGCTGCTATGCGAACTTGACACCTCAAAGGTGGTGGGACCAGACAACATCTCTCCGTGGGTCCTTAAAGAGGGAGCAGAGATATTGTGTGTACCATTAACAAAGATCTTCAACACATCATTTGAAACTGGGCAACTCCCCGAGGAATGGAAGATGGCAAATGTAGTCCCAATTTTTAAAAAGGGAGACAGACATGAGGCACTAAACTACAGACCTGTATCACTAACGTGTATAGTATGCAAGGTCATGGAGAAGATCATCAGGAAGAGAGTGGTGGAGCACCTGGAAAGAAACAAGTGTATAAGTGACAACCAGCACGTTTCCAGGGAAGGAAAATCCTGTGTCACAAACCTACTAGAGTTTTATGACAAGGTGACAGGAGTAAGACAAGAGAGAGAGGGATGGATCGACTGCATTATTTTGGACTGCAAGAAGGCCTTCGACACAGTTCCTCACAAGAGGTTTCTGCAAAAACTAGAGGATCAGGCACACATAACAGGAAAAGCACTGCAATGGATCAGAGAATACCTGACAGGGAGGCAACAACGAGTAATGGTACGTGACGAGGTGTCAGAGTGGGCGCCTGTGACAAGCCTGTGACAAGCGGGGTCCTAGGACCTGCGCTGTTCTTGGTATATGTGAATGACATAACGGAAGGGATAGACTCAGAAGTGTCCTTGTCTGCAGATGATGTGAAGTTAATGAGAAGAATCAAATCGGATGAGGATCAGGCAGGACTACAAAGAGACCTGGACAGGCTACAAGCCTGGTTCAGCAACTGGCTCCTTGAGTTTAATTAACCCTGCCAAATGCAAAGTCATGAAGATTGGGGAAGGGCAAAGAAGACCGCAGACACAATATAGTTTAGATGGCCAAAGACTGCAAACCTCACTCAAGGAAAAAGATCTGGGGGTGAGTATAACACCGAGCATATCTCCTGAGGCGCACATCAATCAGATAACTGCTGCAGCAAACGTGAGCCTGGCAAACCTACGGATAGCGTTCCGATACCTCAGTAAGGATTCGTTCAAGACTCTGTATACCATTTACGTCAGTCCCATACTGGAGTATGCAGCACCAGTTTGGAATCCACACCTAGTCAAGCACGTCAAAAAATTAGAGAAAGTGCAAAGGTTTGCAACAAGACTAGTCCCAGAGCTACGGGGATTGTCCTACGAAGAAAGGTTGAGGGAAATCGGCCTGACGACAATGGAGGACAGGAGGGTCAGGGGAGACATGATAACGACATATAAAATACTGCGCGGAATAGACAAGGTGGACAAACATGGGATGTTCCAGAGATGGGACACAGACACAAGAGATCACAATTGGAAGTTGAAGACT